>JALJCO010000032.1:75000-148193 GCA_023101725.1 Atherinomorus stipes
GGGGGGCTCATATATCAACACTGTGCATAAATGACAGCCTAAAGGAAACACTTGTCCCATCCCAGATCGGGATATAACGGCCGATTCCGATCCAGTCTGAGACCACGTGATCGGATCAGGACATCCCTACGAATAACCTCTCCTCTCAACATCGTTCAGAGAACGGATCGATCTAAAAGACCATGAGGCAGAGTCCATCTATCCAGCAAACTGCTCCTGCTGACCCTGCAGCGCTGGTACCAGGTCTGGTACCATTCAAGGCCCCGGTAACAAAAATGCTGATGTTACTGTACCTGCATCTGGCCTCCACTTCAGCGCTGCATTCATGGAGCTGATGGAAGCAGTGTCGGTCTGTAAATGTCTCTCTGCCTCCTCCTGCCTCTGCTGCTCCTGCATGGAGGAGGACAAAGCCAGCGCCACCATGGTCTCCTCATCCAGGGGCTCAGTCTTCTTCTTGGGCTTCTTTCTCACAGGAAGACCCGACTTGGATGCACCTTTTCTTTTGGCGCCTGCAGTCTGCATGCTGAGGAGACAAACATACGACAGCTGGAGTCAGGTTGAAGCGAACTCCTCAGCACCTGCACACTGTGACGTTTGGATTCGGCTCTGACAGCGTGTTGGCGGGGGCGCTCTGACGCTCCTGGTCCTGCCTCTGCAGAGCCTGCAGCAACACGGCCGGGGACACGCCCATTTCTGAGGAGCAGCGCTTCAGGTGGGCCGAGCGGCTCTTCTGGGACTTGAACTTTTTGCCACAGATGGGACAGTCGGGAACGCCAGAGGGTGGAGGGGGGGCTGGGCCACGCTGTTCACTCTCATCTAAACACCTGCAAACGTCAAACATCATACAGTTAACATGTGATGCATCCGGTCAGATCGTTGAACAAACTTTGCATTTACAGCTGGGCTGGGAAAAAATATCGATAGATACACTGAAATATCGCAATATTTTCATGTGCCAATTAGGGATGTACAATATAATTGGCCCCCTATCGGTATCGGCCTATATCAGCCTTAAAATTGAATATCGGACGTCAGCCACCCCACAACTATTTAACCGATTATTAACCGATCAACCCGCTGTTTCTAAAATAAAAAATAAAAAAAACAATCTTCTTCTTCAAAAACTTATTTTTTACAGACTTTAAAACTTCTAAAGATGGGGGTGGAAAAAAATAGATACACTAAAATATTGCAATATTTTAATATGCTGATATATTAACATTTAAAAAAGGTGTTATTGATCTATTTAATTAATGAAATCTTGCGATATTTCATTGTTCTGTCACAAAATCTCACGAGAAATCACAAAAATAATGCTTTACTTTCATATGCCGATATCATATTGACAGTAAAATGGATCAATACCACATTTTTATTAAAAAACGAAATCTTGCGATATTTCATTGTTCCTTTACAAAATTTTATGAGAATTCACAAAAATTTCAGGATATTTTCATATGCTGATATCAAATCAACATTTAAAAACGCGGTATTGATCTACTTTACTAACGAAATCTTGCGATATTTCATCGTTCTGAAACGAAATTTTATGAGAATTCACAAAAAATTTCAGGATATTTTCATATGCTGATATCATATCGACATGTAAAAACGCGGTATTGATCCATTTTACTAGCGAAATCTTGCGATATTTCATCGTTCTGTTACGAAATCTCGCGAGAATTCACAAAATATCCCAAAATATTTTTCTACCACAAAGTGTCGCAAAGTGCTTGCTCTCTGTCTTTTGTCGCTGTTTTTTCCGCTGAGATCTTGGTTGAGATAAGTGACCGGACTACTTGCGATGCGGAGGAATATCAGGTTACCCGTAAGACCACAGGTTAAAATGACCTCGACAGCGGTCATTATATGAAAATAATGACCGCTGGAACGTTGGGAAAAATTCAGGTCAGCGGCGCGTTCTACCGCGTTCTAAAGAGCCGTATGATAAAATGAAATAACGGAGCTCAGACCTGTTGAGGTGTTGTGTTCGTCCTTCAGGTGTCATATGCGATAAGTCTTTGTGGCAGATCTGACAAACGAAAAAGCCTCCGTCCTGTAAGTGGGCTGCCTGGGCCTCCGCTGCCTCGCGGTCCAGCTCCTCCTGCAGCCGCAGAGCCAGAGCCTCGTCAGCGTTCAGAGGCTCTGAGTGGGGGTCAGAGGGGAGGCGGGATGGGGCATCTGCAGACAGACAAGCTCAGTGAAGGGGCATGTTATCACATGTTTCAGAGACGGGATTGTGGCTCTTTGAAGGGAGCTGGATCTTGAAGAGTTCTTTCTAAAGAACCATTCAAAAGACCAGCTCGCTCTTTTTTTATTCATTACTTTTTATTTTACAGTTTAGTTACTTCATATAGATTTAAGTTAATCACTGGTAGCAAGATTTAGATGGGAATAATTCAAACTTTCATACTCCACCAATATATACTCAGTTGATGGGAAACATTGTGAATTATTGGTCACAATTTTCATTAGGCGTGTGTTTTCATTGTAAGCGTTTTGTAAGGTGGCTTCGTATGCCCGTGCTTTCACAGTGAGATCACCATTTTGGATTTTTACTCGCCAAAACACTGTGGCACAACAAAAACTGAGCTAGCAAGTAACTTCCATGTGAAACAACTTTACTCTAGGGTCGTACGATTAATCAAAATTTGATCGTGATTTCAATTTTTGTCAATCTCCAAACTCATTTAATCAAGTTGAAACTATTTTTTTCTTGGTACGATTTCTAGAAGTTATAAGGTAATCCCTGAGGTAATCCCAGGCAATTTGTTGGATGTCATTAACAAAAATGTTAGATTTGGAATGTTTTAGCATTGCACTAAAGCTCAACAAAGTTTATTTTGGGACATTTTTATATATTTTTCAAATATAGAGAAATATAAGGACAGCTGGATACATTGTTTATTTTGGATATATTTATATTTTTCTATGTTTTTGCATTAATTTGACATTCAAAGTATATTTATTTTATTCATTTACTGTTCTATACATTGCAAAACAGCTGTAAGGTACATACTGTATTTCTACCTGTATTTATTTTTGATGCTAGAAACCTTCAAAAGAAATGCTAAATTAATGCAACGTGTAACTAGAAAATAATAATTTCAATAATCTCGATTTCAATATTGGCCAAAATAATCGTGATAATGATTTTTCCCATAATCGATCAGCCTTACTTTACTCCAAATATTTTTCCCACAAGAACATCTTAGTAAAGCAGAAAAAACACTATATGAGAATAAAGGCTGATGAGTATCTAAATAAAATCTACTATGTAGAATTTTTTAATGCAGAAAAAAAGAGAAATACAGTAAAAATAAGATCATGACATTGATTTTGAATTGTGGTTCAACGGAAATATTAAAAACAAACAAAAAAAATAAAACAAGTGATCAGGCATGATGGAGCTCCGAAGCTAAGAGCAACACCTGAAGCAATCACTGCAATCAGGTGTTTTCTCTAAATCAATTCAATTCCATTCAACTTTATTTGTAAAGTGTCAATTCATGACAACATCACCTCAGGGCGCTTAACTGACAGAGAAATTCAAGTCAGACTCATAATAGCCTAGATAATGTTAAAAAAAGACGTCTACACCTGTTGACAGGTATGTGGGTCCACTGCTCATGGGAAAGGTGCTCTAATGTGTCTGGGACAGTTTTGTTTTTATTTTTTTTTTTTTTTTAACCACATTTCAAAAGAAATATTTTATTTCACTAAATTATAATTTTTGAAATTTTCATTTATTATTAGTTTCTTTAGTTTCCTGTTATTTTAATTACTGTTGGGAATTAAGCATTTTCTTTAAAGCTTTTACAGAAGGATTTTTTTGATAACGCATTCACAGTCTGATTTATTGAACATTTCATCCTAAAAATATGCCAAAAAATGAGTTTTATCTTGGTTCAGATTTCTTGGTTCTGAGAAAACTTTTTACTTTAACATGTGAAAATTCAAAACCTGGCAGTGTATGCAAATTAGCGCATTTTTTTGCGGAATAACACCTAATTTGCATATTTAAACATTGAATTTCAGAAAACTTGAAATACAAAAAATTATAGCCCTAATAGGAGGAATAAACTAGTAACGTTTCATGGTGATAACAGTTAATTACATTTGTTTTTTTTTACCCTCTTTGCCTGTAGTGTCTCGCCTCATTTGGAGGTTATGAGTACTTTGGAGGACTGTGTATAGTGAAAAACATCCTTTTCCCAACTTGCTACTGAATCCAAGTATTCAGCAATCTGTGGACATCATCTCACCTTGTGCTCGATGCTCTGCAGCTGGACTGGCAGTCCCGCGGTTTGCTGGCTGGATTTGATCACAGCTGGACATTTTCTGCGGATTTGCTCTCTTGAACTGCTGCATCCTGAGGAGAACTTTGTCTTTCGCCCTCGTGACTTTGTCAGATGTCGCTCCCGCTGCAGAGGATCCAGCCTCCCCTGAACCAGATCCGGGCCCTCCACAGACCCCATCCCGCTCAGCTCCGGCACTGACAGGCTGGGTAGCGGCCAGCTTTGACCCCCGGTGATCATCGCTCCCTCCCCTCCGCTCTCCTTGGCTGAAGCTCTGCGGCTGCGCAGTCCTGCCCTGTCCGGCTGCTTCACCTGCTTTCTTACGGACGCGTTTTAGCAGCTTTGAACAGAGATCCACGAAGTCATGGTCCGAGTCATCCATGATGGTGAAGTCTCAGATTAAAACAGCACGTGCCAGGCTGGACCTGCAAGTACAGTTTGGTAAAATAAGGAACTAACAGGCTCCCCTGACACATGAATATTTGCATATTTGGATCATTTGCGCGGCAACTGTATGACTGAAAGAAAACAATCATACTTAAACTCTGCTTAAATATATATACGCACAATTTAAAATGTGTTTTCTTTCATTTAACGTGTATTCAGTAAACAACGAGCCAAACAGAAGCAGTTGGGCAGATAGCTAGTGGTGCTAACACTCAATCTTACCGACGTCTGATCAGTTAACTCCTTAGCTTTCCCCTTCATGGCTTCAACAGGCTGGCGCTCTGATTATTCTAAACTATTTTCACCTACACGTGACATCCCGTCTTCATGAACTGGAATATAAAACAAGCACCACTCAGTGGGTTTATTTTCATTTCAAAACGTCTTACTCAACCGCTCCATCTGACTTCCGGTCATGTGACCGCGAATGAACGAACGAACGTGTGGCTTCAAAGTCACGTGACCGCAAGCCCTACAGTCGTTCTCAATACGAAAATATTCACAATTAGTTATTCAAATAACTTAAAAAGCAGGAATACATTAAACTTGGGTGAAGAATTACGTTTTAATATGATAAAATTTTGCCTTTAAATATTAGTTTAAAAAAATATTAAAACAAAACTGTCCCAGACAAATCACCCTGCTCATGAAGAGTGGACCAAAATAAAGGCTAAATTAACAACAGTAATTCAACATTACAAGGAATTTACAAAAGTTATAATGAATAAAAATTTATAAAATCACAATTAAGTGAAATAAAATATTGCTTTTGAATTGTAGTTTGAAATAACTTTAAAAAAAAAAAAAAACAAAACTGTCCCAGACCAGTTTCAACACCTTGCTCATGAACAATGGACCCGTTTTGTTTTGGTTCTTTACTAAATTGTCTACACAGACAGCTGCGTAAAAAAGAAACAACGCTAAATTGCATTTCTACACAAGCTACAAACAGCCTGTAACAAAAGCCACATCATCTGTTCCAGATTCTTTAAAAATAAAACATTTCCCACTGACAAGGTGGTTATAAGAGAGATTTGCTTATGGTGTATTTTTATTTTAGCCCTTTTTATTGGGGGGGGGGCAAAGGCACCCCGAAGATTTGAGAGAACTTCATAGATTTTAACTGTATGTGCTTTTCTTTTCACAAACTCCTTTAAAAACCACTGTACTTTGTCGAAATGTAATATTTTCCCAACAAAAAACCAGCACCCCCCACCCCTCAAAAATGCTTTGATCCCGCCCACCCGGCATATTCCAGATAGCAGCAGTAACAGCCTTACTTTGTTTTTATGATCAATATTCTATATGTGAGTTTGTAAAACTGTCAGAATCTCCATAAATAAGGAGGATAAATGAGTGTTGTGATGGATCTGGTTCACCGCTCAGACACAACACCTGCAGCCCAAAATAAGCTTCTCTCATCCAGATGAAGCTGAACTGGACGCTGGATGATAAAAACTTAAATCTAAGGCTGAAAATGATCAGAAACTTTGTAAATAAGGAGGAAAAAGTGGGTTTGGTGGATCTGGTTCACCGTTGGAACAAGGCAGCAATATGCTGGAAACCAGCTTCTATCACAGCTTCTCTCTGGATAATTAGTCACAGACTTTCCCAGATGAGTTTTCTGATCTTTCACACAAGTGGGGATGAAACCGTGATTAAACTGTGAAAACTCTGATCTTGTTGGGGCGGGAGCTCTCTGCTGAACCTCTCATCCTAGAATCTCCTCTGTGCAGAATGGCCTTACAAATGAAAACTGGATAAGTCAATGATACATGGAGGCCTAAACAAATAAAAAACACACACAAAAAAAGGAAATTATTACTTTAAAAAACACAGACCTGAGAAATGTACCAGAAGCAGTCTCCCTGGAAGAAGCTATTGTTTAGGAAGGGAAACAGGGAGAAATATTCCGATAATCGTTCAAACTTAAAACATGTGACCAAATTTCTGATAGAGCGATGAATCCTCCCAGAGCCCAGACCTGAACATAACTGATGCAGTTTTGGAAAGTCTTGACAGAGATTAGAACAAAAGATAGTCATCGTCCAAAGAGCAGCTCTGAAATGTCCTTCAAGATGTCTGGAAAAATGTTCCCAGAGACTTAAAAAAACCAAGTTAGTCGTAACAAATTATGCTTTTAAAGCTTGTTGGAATCAGGGATGGGAATGTCGATACCGTTGATACCACCCAGACAAAATATCGGAATCGATACTTTTTTGAGTGTTGTGTGATATCACTGTACAGATACAAAACACGCAGTTTGTTTTCACTTCTAAGAGTTTTAGGTTGTGAAAAGATGTGAAAGCAGCCAGATTTCAGCTTCTGTGTCACATGATGGTGGTAGCCAATCAGATTCTAGCTTCTGTGTCACATGATGGTGGTAGCCAATCAGATTCTAGCTTCTGTGTCACATGATGGTGGTAGCCTATCAGATTTCAGCTTCTGTGTCACATGATGGTGGTAGCCTATCAGATTCTAGCTTCTGCGTCACATGATGGTGGTAGCCAATCAGATTCTAGCTTCTGTGTCACATGATGGTGGTAGCCAATCAGATTCTAGCTTCTGTGTCACATGATAGTGGTAGCCTATCAGATTCTAGCTTCTGTATCACATGATGGTGGTAGCCTATCAGATTCTAGCTTCTGTATCACATGATGGTGGTAGCCAATCAGATTCCAGCTTCTGTGTCACATGATGGTGGTAGCCTATCAGATGTCATGATGATGTTGCTAACGTTAGTGATGATGATGTTTTGGTATTTTTCAGTGCTTTAATTCATGTTATTGCACATTATATTTTGGTAAATTTAAAAAATAATCCAAACTGTACAATCATTTGATTTTCTTAACAGGGACAAAAAGTATCGGTATCGATATTGGTATCAATGAAAAAGTACCATACTGGTATCGTAGCAACAGGAAAAATTTCAGTGTCACCCATCCTTAGTTGGAATTGTAAAAACTGGTTATTGCATATATGTTCCTTCAAAACTGCAAATATGTCCCATTTTCCTGGTCATATATGAAGAAATCAGGGGCGGCTCAGGACTGTCACACTTATTGTTTGTAGTTAAATAATTGTCAACTAGGGCTGAATTAAATTTAACTATACTTTCAGTCTCTTGCAGGTGAAGATGGGTCTTTAACTTACTATTGTAACATTTTCAGTTAAATGTATTTATCATCAGGATAAAACCCACTTTTAAAGGTGTAAGCGACAAGTTTTACTCCTCCCCACCAGAAGGTGGCACACTAACAATCGCATACTCAATCAGCATTAGCAACGTTACAGAATTAACTGTTAATCAGCATTAGCAAATGTTTAACTTGCATGTCCAGGAAGAAGCAGCAGAATCCTTTAGTGTTGATGTTGGCATGGCGACCAGAGGTAAAGATTTATACATTTTGGACCAGTCAAAATTGAAAAAAACAATTATTTATATACTTCTTTTTTTTTTGTAAAATCTTATTTTGCATCCCTCTAGATGTTCTGTAGATGTACTACATTAAAAATAAAGTTGCAGCCATCACTTTTAACCTGCATGCATGTACTGTATGTGCCTTAATCTCAGACATCAAACAGCACATAAAAACATACCCAATTTAATATTACTCATTCAGAAAGCTGGGACTGAATCATGTGACCTTGATATTTCGTAGCAACATCTTTCATTACTTTCCAATTTTCATACTGTCCAATTAAAGACGGAAAAAAAAATCAGCTGTCAGTGAAATAAGATGAAATTGACCAAAATAAATAAAAATTCTATAAAAATCATGACACTGATTTTGAATTGTGGTTCAAAAGAAATATTAAAAACAGACAAAAAAATAAAACATGTAAACAAGCATGATAAGACTTCGAAGCTAAAATTTTGTTGAGCAACATTTTGAGACAATCACCGCAACCATGTGTTTTCTGTGATGTTCTAATGTTAAAAAAGACTGCTCTAATGTATCTGGGACAGTGTTTAATTTTTTTAAATTATTTTTGACCACAAATCAAAGCAATATTTTATTTCACTACATCGTAATTGTGTAAATTTGTATTTATTATTAGTTTCTTTGTTTGAATTACTATTGTGAATTTGGCTTTTCCTTTATTTGGAGGGTATGGATCATTTTTAGGACGACTGTACCATAAAATGTGGCAACCATATTTAGGCATGCATGATCATTTTTTAAAAACCAATACAGATAACCGATAAATATCAGCTCCTAAAGGCCGATACCCAAACCAATACCGATAACACACATACATAATTATACCAAATCAAAAAATTCCAACTGTGTGGGGTTTAAGTTATCAGGGCAAAGTCGTCATGACGGACTTATCAGAATGACGTAATAATTTATCAGCCCGGTAATTATCGTGCATCCCTAAACATGTTAGATTTTCTCTTTGTAGTGAGCATCATCACTGGAGTAATTTATTCTTAGCAGGGCTCTTGCAGGTTCCAGTAAGTTAAATTTAAGACCGTTTAAGACCTTTATGAATTAAATTTAAGACCAACGTGATGCATTACCAGAAACAATTAGACGATCCCAGAAATTCAAAACCTTTTCTTTTTATCATTAATTTAGTAAATAAAAATTTCTTTGCATAAAAAAAGACAATTCAGCACTCGAACCGATATCAAAACTGTACCTTCCTAACCAAAGTAACTTTCCCAACATAACACTAATATCTGTCTATATCCTGCAGTCACACGAGATTTTTATTAGAAAAAAAAAAGAAAAACAGAGAGAAAACTTTAAACCATAAAAACAAGCAGTTTTTATAAATAGTTGCATTTTTTTGTAGAAAGACGGACAGAATCAACTTCTGATTGCTGCATTTTATTCAACATAAGCAGCCAACACTTCTCGGGATGAAGAAATGTAAAAAATTAAGACGAGTTTAAGTCTGATTTAAGACCTTGGATGAAAATCATGACTGTTTTTAAGACATTTTAGGTTCAAAAGTTTAGAATTTTTTAGACATTTTTTAGACTTTAAGACCCTGTAAGAACCCTGTCTTAAGTAGTGTAGAAAGTAGGAAAAAGAAATTTAAAAAACTAGTGCTAGATAACCACTCCGTTTTTGTCTGCAAAGGACTGAAATTTCAGGGTTTCCAGGACATTTTCAGCTGCTACAGTATGATTTAAGCTATCCCAACATACACTTATAAATCCTACCCCCAACTGTGGAGAAGTCTTATTTTCTACAACTGTACCTTTGTACATTTAATCAGCTTGCTTCAGTGTTTATTCCTCTCCCTCTTTCTCTTGTAGTTGCGCCACAAAATGTTTTTATATATTCAACAAATCACTAAAACATTTGTTTACAGTTTACCTTGTGCATCGACAACTGCATTCTTAAATTCAAAATCAAATTTATTATTAAATTATTCAGTTTATTTTTTAAAGCTTTTTTTTTTGTTAATTTAAAAAATTAGTTTTATTAAAAAAAGTGCATGTTTCATTTTTTTTTTTAATGTTAAGGGTTATGTTTCTGTCATTTTGTTGCCTTGACTGTAAAAATAAAGTTGAAGACGAGGGAAGAAAATAATTTCCCAGGACAACTCGAGATTTTCCAGGACAATTGACTTTTTTTTTTTTTTTTTTGTCATTTTTCATGTGTTTTCCAGGACTGGAAAATCGTTCAAGTACTTTCCAGGTTTTCCAGGACACGTGGGAACCCTGAATTTTAAAATATACAAATATTTAGGGATCACGATATTGGAATTTTGGCCGATATCAGATATTTTAAAACTCATGTGGCCGATGATACCGATATTAAAGCTGAAAAATTAGCAGTCATTGCAAATAGCAAATCTGTTATTCGCTTCTGATGAATATCGATACTCTGGAATATCGCAATATTTTCATACGCCAATGTCAACTCGATATTTAAAAAAGCGGCATCGATCTATTTTACTGACAAAATCTTGAGATTTCATTGTTCTGTTACAGAATCTCACGATATTTTGTGAATTCTCAAGATTTCGTAACAGAATTATTGCGAGCTTTCGTTAGTAAAATAGATACAGCGTTTTTAAATGTCAATATACGTATCAGCATATGAAAATCTCGCGAAATTTTTGAGAATGTTTGTGAGATTTCGTAACAGAACGATGAAATATTGCGAGATTGTTAGTAAAATAGATCATTAGTGTGTTTTAAATGTCAATATCAGCATATGAAAATATTGCGATATTTCAGTGCATCGATTTTTTTCCCCATCCCCAGTCTTTCCAAGTTTTAAAGTTTGTAAAAAAAAAGTTTTTGAAGTAGTAGTTTTTGTTTTTAAAACTTTATAACGGCGAGCTGATCGGTTAAATGTCGGTGGGGTGGTCGATGTCTGATACTTAGTTTTAAGGCCGATATAGACCGATACCAATAGAGGGCCGATTATATCGCGCATCCCTACAAATATTAGGAATTAAAGTCCCACAAAGTCCAAATTGGACTTCTCTGACCACCATGAAATGAACACACGGAAAGGAGAAGCGATGCCTCGTTATTCAGCCAACAGAGTACTGGAGTTCTTCTGTTGCACACAGTTTATTTAACAATATGGTATATAAGTAAGAAATGATTTTTTTTAACCAGTTTGTACAGTGATTTCATTCTCTCTTCCTTATATTTATAGTATTTTGTTTAATAACTTGATTTACAATAGGAGAAAAAGAAAATCCCCCTAATTCAAGTTTTTGTGAGAGAGGAATGAGGGTTGATGACGTTTAGTTTTTTCCTCAAAGTGAATCTCAAATGTGCCCGTTGCCCCTCGAAAGCATACAGCTTAGTGTAAAATTTTAGGGGGATGGACGCCATTTAAGATGTTGTCTGCAAACAACCTGTTATCATTCCACCTCAGCTTAGGGGGCTGGTCTCTTTCTCACACTCTCTTTACACTTTACAACATTTGTATAACAAAAAAGTATGACAAAATTCTTCTGAACGTCAAAGCAAAGACTTTCCTCACCAGCAAGACAGATTTTCCAAGTGGAGATGTTCGTAGCAGTCCTTGTCGTTTTCCTCGGCGAAACCAGTCGAGTTGTGTTTCTCTTAGTGGCTGGGGGGGTTTGTCTGCGTCTTCATGTGTGGTTGCGTACATGCCCGTGTATACACAACCTGCTGCAGGCCATTTTCCTACTTCTATACAACTGAGTGCTCTTCATACACACAAAAAAAAGGAAGGGAGCGGTAACTGTCCCTGAATGCATCGTCTTGCAGTAATGGTACAACACTAGATTACAATTGCCAGGAATGACAGCTCGAGAAAAGAACAAAGACCTGGCCCGATTCCCAGACGAAATATCTTACAGTTTGAACACAAATGCTTTATGTTTTTTTCTTTTCTCCAAGGTACAAAATAAAAAGATATGAATAATATAATGCAATTGTACATAAAAAAAGAAAAAGGCATGAAACCATACCAAAAACAAACCAAAGTACTGAACACATTTGGTCTCAACCAAAAATATATTCTTTGTGATTTAACTTTATTTAAGAAGCAACTTGCAAATCCCTAAACATCTTAAGGAAGAAACCTCCGCCCCCCCCCCATCAGGGGTTCAGAAACAATTACATTCCCTAGAAGTTCAGACTTTTTTTTTTTTTTTTTTTTTGTCTTGACCAAATTTTTTTCCAACAGTTGAAATTTTTTACATGTCAGTACAAAACAACCGTTCTCAACCTTAGAAAGAACAAACGAAGCCCTCGACTGGGATAACGAGTCTGAGGAGCGGGGGTGGGGGGGGTGGGGGTGACATCTTTAGCTCCCCGTAAAAATGCTACAATCCCTCCACAAATTTCTCCAGAGTGTCCCCCCGTAGCGTCTCCCACCATCCCCAAGTCGTTGCTCAGCCCCCCCCTGTTGGGCGTGTTGAGCTGCGGGAGCATGGCGCTCTGTTCCGGTGTCCCCAGGTGTCCCTGCTCCATGGCCTGCAGCTGGCCGCCGAGCCCCGGGTGGGGGGAACCCGAGTGTGGAGGGGGCAGGTGTTGGGGGGAGGGCTGGGGCTGGACCTGTGGGGAGGGGCTGGAATGTGGCGGCTGCTGGGGCTGCTGTTGCGAGGGCGGACAGGGCGACTGGACCGGGGCGGGGGAGCGGACCTGGTTGCTGAGGGCGTTGGCGAGCGCCGGCTGGCCGGGGAGGTGGGGCGCACCCTGGGCCTGGCCGGCCAGCAGGTGGGTCTGGGGGCTCATGGGGCCGGGCGGGGCCGGGGAACCCATCTGCTGCTTGAGGACGGCCTGCTGCTGCTGCGGCAGCTGCTGCTGCTGTTGCTGGAGCAGCCGTTGGTGCAGTAAGTTCTGGGTGGAGTCCATCCCCCCCATGCCGGGCTGAGCCATCTGAGCCATGGGGGGGAGCTGGCCCATGGGCCCCCCGGCTGCTCCAGCGCCCGCCTGCATGGCGATTTGTTGCTGCTGCTGCTGCATGCGGAGCTGGGAGTACGTGGGCGCCGTCCCCTGCACTTGTGCGGGGAACTGTCCCGGGTGGCCCTGAGGCATGACCCCCCCCTGCTGCTGCTGCTGTTGCTGCTGCTGTCGTAAAAGCTGCCGGCGGAAGAGCTCCTGCATCTGCGGGTTGGAGGCGTGCGCTGCATTCATGAGCTGCCCTGGAGCTCCCAGCGGGGCCATGCCCTGCACAGGAGGCTGCTGGGGCTGCTGGGGGGGCATGCCGGGCCTCTGCACCGGCCCCCCTGGCATGGTCATGGCCTGCATGGGCATCCCGGGCTGCGGCTGCTGGCCGGCCTGCTGCGGCGGCTGCTGCGGCTGGTTGGCGTGGTACTTGGCTGTTCGCTGCTTGATGAAGGCGGCCATGAGCTGGGGGTTGGATTTGAGGATGTTGAGGACCTGCTGCTGCTGCTGGGGGGAGCTCGGGGACTTCAGGGTGCGGAGGAGGTCCTGTAGAGCGTTGGGAGGAATAGTACCGGGTCTCTGGGGAGTCTGCGGCCGGGCGCCGGGCTGCTGAGGTATCAGCATCCTCTGGCCTTGCTGAGCTTGCTGCCCTTGCGCCATCATGGCTCGCTGCATGGTCATGGCTTGCTGGGGGGTCTGACCCGGGACCAGGCCCGGTTGCTGAGTCTGAGCTGCCTGAATTGGTCCAGCGGCTCCGGGCCACTGTCCTGGGGCCATGCCGGGCTGCATGACCTGGGGTCCGTGGGGCCCCTGCACCATCTGCATGGTGGGCTGCATGGGGCCGGCCGTGCGCTGGGGCGGCTGCTGGGGGTTCATGGGTAAGCCGTTCATGTTCACCCGGTAGTTCTGCTGGTTCTGCTGGGCCTGGGCCATCATCTCGATGTGTCGCGCCATCTTGACCGCTGCAAGCGGAGGCTGCTGCTTTAGCTGCTGAGGTTGCTGCGGTGGCTGGGGGAGGGGGGACTGCTGCTGGTGTAGCGGGGAGGCCTGGGGTCCAGGCTTGCCCTGGGACACCGGAGCTTGAGGCTGGCCGGTGCGCGGTGCGTTGGGGAAGGAAGGGGACATGACTCCGGCCGAGTTGGGGGTCTGCGGCTGGTTGGAAAGCGGCTGCTGAGGCGTCTGGGGAGTGTTGGGCTGGGCGTGGGAGGTGGGAGTGCTGGGGGCAGCGGAGGCCGGCGGGGACGGTAGCGGCATGGTTCTGCCTTGCATGGTGGCCATCCTCCTCCTCATTAGCTGGGCCTGCTGGAGCCGGTGCTGCAGCTGCTGCTGCCGCAGCTTGTGCTTGATGTTCAGGCAGAACGGGACAGGACACTTGTTCTCCTGACAGTGCTTCGCGTGGTAGCAGCACAGAGCGATGAGCTGCTTGCAGACCGGGCAGCCACCGTTGGTTTTGCGCTTGCAGCCCTTGGTGTGCTGCACCACCCTCTTCATCTTCTGGCAGGACGGCAGAGAGCAGTTGGCGTTGCGACACTGACAAGCGTGGACCAAGGACTGAATGCATCGCTGAATGCTTAAACGCCGGCTCTCCTGTGGGCTCTTGGAAGCTTCTCCACTCTGGCTGTTGTTGTCATCATCCAGGCCAAGACCCCACTTCACCATCTGGTGTTCATGGCCCTTCGTGTTGTAGCAATTAATGCAAAGATCAAAGTCCTGATGAAAACAGGGGGGAAAGGGAGAGAAAGGGACACAGCACTTAAAATAAGTCCTCAGTGGGTGATACATATTAGGGGTGTCAACGTCTACACGTGTAAATAGTAGGGCAGGAAAAAAATATTGATACACTGAAATATCGCAAGATTTTCATATGCTGATATATCAATATTTAAAAGTGCGGTATCGATCTAGTTTACTAAGAAAATCTCCCGATATTTCATCTTTCTGTTACGATATCTTGTGAGATTGCATTGATCTCTTACGAAACCTTGCGGGATTTTATCGTTCTGTTACAAAATCTTGAAAACCCGCAAGATTTCGTAACAGAAGGATGAAATCTCGTGGGTTTTCGTGAAATCTAGCGAGATTTGATCGTTCTCTTACGAAACCTCACGGGTTTTAGCAGAATCTTGCGAGATTTAGTAAGAACGATGAAACCTTGCAAGATTTCATCATTCTTTTAAGAAATCTTGCGGATTTTCACAAAATCTAGCGAGATTTCGTCACAGAACAATGAAATCTTACAAGACTGCGTTGATAAAATAGATCAATATTGCGTTTTTAAATATCAATATGAAATTTGCAGATGAAAATATTGCGATATTTCAGTGTATCGATATTTGTAGTAAATGGGTACACGGATAAATTATAACCATTTAGGAGAAAAAAATAAAATAAAATAACTCAATAACCGTACACACGTCATTTCCCCCCCTCTCTTATCCACTGTATTTTAGGGGTGGTAATGTTGCCTGAAAGCTTCAGATAATAACTATCCGGATAGATAGTAGATGCCTGGGGCGCGGTGCTCTGTTGATACTTTTGTATATAGTAAATGCAGAAACAGCCTGTTGCGTCACCTCAGTTGACTCGGGGACGCGGTGTACAGTGATGTCACCATCTGCAACCTTTAGATCATTAATCTGACGTGTAACCGTGTACACGATGATTAGTAGTCACGATTACAGGTGTAGAAAATATTGTAAACGTTGACACTCCAAATAAATGTTATAAAAAGTCCAAGCCTTGTGTGTAAATGAGGGAAAGGTTACGTACCTCACACACAGTGCAGTGCCAGCGAGTCTCCACGTGGTGCTTGCACTCGTTGCAAGTGTAGACGAAGCGGTCCTGTCCCTGGTTGTGCAGCTCCACCAGCATGCACATGGTGCTCCACTTGCACCTCCGGAGGGAGCTGAACTCCCAGTGTTTGTCTCTGGCCAGAGTCAGGAAGGCATCGCGACCATCCATCAGGTCACATGAGATCAAGGGGTCGGGGTCAACGATGGGCGGCAGGGTGTTGGCCATGGGCCCGGAATAAAGATGGATCACGAAGAACACCTGAGCGAGAGAAAAGAGAGTAAAACTCAAAAAAAGAGGCAATACTAAGATGTATGCTAAATTTAACACTTTCTGCTTAAATCTTTACCGCCGTCATGTAAAAATGAGCGAGTCAGCCTGGTTATTTGTTCAAATCACTCAGACTTCTCGTGTAATTGTGTAGAGTTGCTAAGTTAGACCGTTTCCTGTGGTGCAGTTGTTTTCAAACTGGGGGTCGCATGATAATTCCAGGGGGTCTAAAACAAACAGAGGCTACATTTATTAAATAATTTGGGGTTTTGGGGGCTGTTAGAACTGTGCAATTAATCGAAATACGATTGTGATTTCAATTTTAAATCCTAGGGTGCACCCCACTTCAAGGATTGGTTGAAGTTTTCATTAAATATTTAGATTGGAAAAATATTTTATTTTGATTAATGGTGGGTCTGTCTTGTATTTCAGAGTTCCATAACCTCATTCATAGCATTTTACCATATCAAAAAAATAGTGCAACATTTGTAAGGGTCGCTTTAATGTCAAACAATCTTCAAACTCATATAATCGAGTTGAAACTATTTTTTTTTTTCCATTTTTCTTGACAGAATTTTTGAAAGTTATTCTGAAGTTAAAGTTCATTTCAGTGGCTTCCACCCAGACAATTTATTGGGTGTCATTAACAATAAATATTAGATTTGGAATGTTCTAAGCAATGCGCTAAAGCTCAGTTTATTTTGGATTTAAAAAAAAAAAAATAAATAATTATTTTTTTTTTTTTAATATAGAGAAATTGCAGGACAGCTGGGTACATCATTTATTTCAGATGTATTTATGTTTTTCTATGTATTTTGCATGAAATTAACGTTCAAAGTATATTTATTTTATTCATTTAATGTTTTATACATTACAAAACAGCTGTAAGCTACATAGTTGTAGCCTCTATTTTCAATGCAATAAACCTTCAAAAGAAATGCGAAATTAATGCATCGTGTGACTAGAAAATAATCGTTTGAATAATCAAGGTTAATATTGCCCAAAATAGTCATGACTATGATTTTTTCCATAATTAAACAGTTAATTGAATAATAATTAACAGTATCTATAGTATCTATAGCATCTATAGTAACAGAGATTAATTTGTGAAATTAACACATTCATTTCTAATATAAAAAAAGATAACAAATAAAACTATCCAATCTAGAGAGGGAGGTGTACAGTCGTCCTCCACATTATTCATACCCTCCAAATAAAAAAAAATGCTAAATTCACAATAGTAATTTAAATAAGAAACAAACAATAAATAAATAAAAATTTACAAAATTATAATTTAGTGAAATGAAATATTGGTTTTTAATTGTGGTTGGAAATAAAAATAATTTTAAAAAACTTTTTTTTTTTTTTACATTACAGAAAACACCTGATTGCAGCGATTGCCTCAAAGTGTTGCTCAACAACATTTTAGTTCAGGAGTTATTTTTTGTATGTTTATTTTTAATATTTCTTTCAAACCACAATTCAAAATAAACGTCACGATTTTAAGAACATTTTTTATTTATCATTATTTTTTAAAATTTCAACTTATTTCACTGGAAGTTGATTTTTTCCGTCTTTATTTGGAGGGTATGATTCATTTTGAGGATGACTGTAGGTACTTTGTCACAGCAGTGAACTGAAACCATCAGAAAACATTAAACCTTTGTATTTATGAAGTTTCTGATAGTTTTCAAGCCTTACATGTAGAACTTTTAACATTGAATGTCCAGAAACAACGTTATTGCAGCTGCTACTCGAACAATCCCAATTTAACCCTATTTTGGTGAGAAAAACTTAAATTTTTCCACAGATGTGAAAATATTCCAACAACATCCATTTTGCCGTCCTTATACATTAAGATTCTGACAGTTTCCAAGCCATATATTAAGTGGATGTGCACATTAGATGTATTATATAATTAACCGAACACCAAAATGTTATTTTGAAGTTAAAGTTTAAAAGCACTGCTATAGTGAACAGGATTCTCCAAATCATCGTATGCCGATAGTGGAAGGGGAAAATGCAGCTTGAATTATGCAACAAGCCAGTCAGCAACATCTGTAATAATGGATTGTTTTATAATTCACTTGTGTATATTTATTCCCCCCTTTAACAGCAGTCTTTGGAACCAAAGTTAACAGTTTTCCGGTTATTTAACCTTTATTACACAAACAGCAATAAAATACAGGTTTGCCGCTGAGTGTTTGCAGCATTATTCCACGTTTTAAGAGCATGCCTGACCTCTTTGTGCTTCTCCATGGTGGCGTATAATTTCTGGGACAAATCATTGGCTACATTCGGCATCCCAGGCTTCTTCTTATTGGCTCGGCTCACACTGCTCTTGTTTTTGTTGGTTTTCTTGTTGTTCTTTTTCTTTGCGTTTTTGCTGTCTCCTGGTGTACCCTGAGGGATATAAAAGGCACGTTAGAGAAGACGTCTACACATAAATGATCAAGTTATCATATGTACAAACAAAAGTACACTTTGTTCCTTACGTTGCTGAATTTATAGGTTATTAAAATCTAAAAAGAGCACAGAAGTAATATTGAAGGCTGCCACGATTGGTCGAATAGTCACGATTATGTCGACTATTAAACTCGTCAACTAATTTAATAGTTGACGCATAGTTTTTAAATTTCTAATCCTCGTTTTTCTCTCAAAACTACTGCGGCACGTTTCTCTGCTTCTGTCCTTGACACGCATGAGCAGTAGTGGTAGTCGGGGTCAGCCGTGATGTCACAACAGCTGTCTCATGATACGTCAGCTGCATACGTCACAGCGCTGCGTCATGTACTGTCCCGTTCTAAAAACATCTGAAGAAGCCTCTGAATCCACCCTCCAAACCTGCACTCCGTTTGGCCTGAAACGAAGGATACATGCGATGCATCCTTCATGGCCTCGCCTATCCCAGAATTCATTGCACACAAGATGGGAGGGAATAAGCAGCAGAGCTACGAGTGTAATATGCGGATAAATTTGTGGATTTTTAAGCGTTAAATGAAGTGTTTACCAGTTAGAAACAACTAACTAGCATATTTCATTAATCATCTTGTCTTTTTTAGTCAGCATAAACAATCACTTCAACATGAAAACTAATTACCTTTATATGAAAGCAGCTTCATGCTGGAGCGATGAGCTGTATTTCTAATTCAATTTTCATATGATCCAATTAGTCGACTTGTCGAAAAAAAAAAAATCAGTGATCAGTCGACAATCGTTTGTAGCAGCCCTGGTAATTTCTATCAGTCATTTATGGAAGCAATAGAAACTCCGATAATCTAGTGTTTTCATATCTTCTCCGATACTTGATCTAATCGTGGTACAACAGTCGCACCTCTGGCGTTTCAGAAGCTGCCGTGTTCTCCTCCTTCTTCCTCTCCTCCTCCTCCTGCTCCAGCTCCTTGATGCTTTCCTCCAGCACATTCGGCCAGAAATCCCCTTCAAAGTACGGCAGCTCGTTGGCACTGGTCAGTCGGTCCTCTGTCGCCTGTTTGAAGATGTCCTGAGAAAAATTGCGACACATTTTCAACACGTGGTGATGAAGAATTTTACAGTTGATGTAATTATCACATTTACTTGCAGAGGGGAATTTGTCTTTTTTATTTTTACCTTGTAGTCATGTAAGATTCTCTCAGCAAAAGCCTTGTCCAGCATCTTCCTGTACCACTCCTGCAACCTCTTCGGCTTTGGGATCTTCTGGTCAGGAGGATGGCAGTGGAAGATGTAATCGTCTCCTTCACTGGGGGGGCACGCCCAGATGTGGCCCTGGGTGTACCTGCAGAGCCACACAAAAAAGTCAAATCACAAACCGTGTAGAGGTTCAAACATCCATCTGAGAGGTGAGGCAGAAAGAGAGAAATCAAACGTACCCAAGTTTTTTGACGTATTCGAGATAACCAATAAGGATCTCATGGTACACGGCTGTTCGGAGAATTCGAGGTCTGAAGAAATGAATACTGTCAAGGTATGATATGTAGACCCGTCTGAGGAGGTGGAGAAACGGATCATAGTTGAGTTCACAACATTTTCTTTGTTTGCACAAAGAGTAAAGCCATGAAATGTGGAATTAAACACACCTAGTGTTGGGAAATGGGCAGTCGGAGCCGTACTCCTGCACGTGCATGCCAAAGAAGCACACATCCACGCCGTCGATTTCTTCAAAAGCAAACAGAGCCTTGGTTCTGTACGGAAAGGTCTCGGGCATCTCGCCTGTGTCCACGAATCTGTTACGAAGGACAAAAATAAATAAAAATGTTAACAGCACGGGATAAAAAAACAACATTCAGAGCCAATAATCGATCCAGTAATCTTGCTGGTGTCAATTATTCCTCCGAAACATATTCAGAATTATTTATCAAATGACCATACAGAAAGGTTATAGTAATATTGGATTTTAAATGAGTTTCAGTTTTTATTTAGTTTTGACTTTTTGTTTTTCAATTCAGTTAGTTTTAGAGCAGAAATTCAAGTTTTTATTTTTTGGAAAATGCTTAGTTTTAGTTTAGTTTTGATTAGTTTCAGTGTTTTAGGTTATTTTTGTGTGTGTGTGTGTGTGTGTGTGTGTGTGTAAATTGTATGGATTTGTCCGGTGTGACATTCAAAATCCGAGAGTCCCTCAGAGTAAAACCGATAGAGCAAAGTAAACAGATTAAACAGAAAAAGATTTCATATCAACCCGAAAGGCTTATGTAATAAATAAAATTACAATAATTTTAGCTAGTTTTATAAATACACAGTACAGTTTCATTTAGTTTTTTTTTTTAACTTTAATTTTTATTTGATTTCAGTTAAAGTAAATGTTTTTTCAATTTTAGTTTTCGTTTTTTTGTTAGTTCTAGTTAACTATAGTAATCTTGCCATACAGGTTAACTGTGTGCATTTCCTTTCACTGAAAATCAATATCTGCTCTATTATGAAAATATTTGCCACGAAAAACTTAGTGAGCTATGAGGACTAAAATTAAACGATGTTTGAATAATTGCAAATTAGCTGTGGTCATGGTAACATGTTTAATTTATTGTGATATTGATTTCAGGTCATATCGCCCTACGAGGCTCTGACTTTGCCTGGAGCCAAAGACAACACCACCGAAAGAAAAATTTTGTGACATCATTTTTGGGTGACATCGCCCATCCCTGTGTGACGTTTTGTTATATTGCACCTTAAGTTACTGCAAACTATGTATATACATTCATCCGCAACATTATTCATACCCTTCAGTTAAAGAAAATGCTAAATTCACAATAGTCATTTAAATAATGAGAAACTAAAGAAACTAATAATAAATAAAAATTTGCAAAATTAAAATTTAGTGAAATAATCTATTGCTTTTGAATTTGCGGTTGAAAATAATCATTTAAAAAAAAACAAAAATAAAACCATCCCAGCCAGATTAGAGCACCTTTCCCATGAACAGTGGACCAACATACCCATCAACAGGTGTAGACGTCTTTCTGAACATTAGAAAAAACACCTGATTACAGTGATTGCCTCAAAGTGTTGCTCAAAATAATTTTTACTTTGGAGCCCCATCATGCTTGTTTACTTGTTTTAATTTGTGCGCGTTTGTTTAATATATCTGTTGAACCACAATTTAAAATCAATGTCATGATTTTCATAGAACTTTTTTTTTTTTTTTTAACTACTTTTGTCAATTTAAACTTATTTGACAATTGTTTTTTTCCTTATTTAGTTGGAGTGTGTGAATAATTTTGAGGATGACTGTGTGCCGTAACATGAGCACCAGTCTTCACAGCGATGCTCCAACACAAATGGCGACTGATGCAGTACACTTGCTGCATATTAAAGCTTTGCTTCACATTTTACTTCAGATCTGTTCTGGGAAAACAAGTTGCCAGGGAGGTTCTCATGTTTGTCACTAACATGCAAAGTTTTACATGGGTGAACTAGCAGGTAACTGGTTCTTGGAGGTGGGACTCCACCCAGCAGCCTGCCACAGCCGCAGACCACAACTGAGGCAGACTTTCATCTGGTGTGATCAAACAATAAGCCAGCCTCATTGTCTCAGGGAGTGTGTGCTCTCTTGTGCAATACAGGTTCCACAATTAGTCTGAAAAGCTTTATCATTTTTATGGAGGACACTCAGCTCTGTTTACCAGAGGCAATAAAAGCTTCAGGACAAAGACGATCTGTGGTAGCTCATCTAATAAGGAGGTAAAGACTGCCGTTTGGCTTTCCTGGCTGTGACTGTTTATCTGAGCAGAGTGACTGACCTCTTGTACCTCAATCTGATTTTTACTTGATTAAATGCTCAATGCTGAAACCACTTCAGGACTTTACAGAGTGAAGTCACAGTGCAGCTTGTTCAGTCACATTATGCTCGATACAAAGACAACAGGTAACCTTTTAATAGGCTGACTGAAGTGTCTGTATTTGGGCTGCCACGATTAGTTGATTGACTAATAGTCAACTATCAAAATAGTCCATTAATTTCACAATCGCCTAATCACTTATTATGCTTTGTTTTTCCTCTCAAAATCGCTACTATACCTTCCCCAGCAAACATGTATGGGCCCACTGGGATAAGTCCCAGGCTAGGGCATGAACTCAAACAGGACTTTTTGTGTGGGGCCTAATTGGGTTTCACAGATTATAACACCAATATGGGCCATTATGTAACCCACAGACAGTCCTATATGGGGCCCATTTTCTTGCCCATTTCCAACCTTTATGGGCCCGACATGAAAATGTCTGCTTTTCTGTCTGGTCAGCTTTTCTTGAATTGAATTTTCTTGAAACGTATATGAAAGGATAAGTTTCTTTTTTTTTTTCAACCTGGACCTTATTTCTAGGAGTATGTACGTGCATTACTCGCGCACCTCGTGTGCCGGGTATTGTGTTGATGTAAATCAATGTAGAAATCAGCATGTAGGAAATGCAGCACTCTCAGTCAACTCCATTTCTACACGTAAATAACCGGTTGCTGCCACCAATGTTTTCCCAGAAAACCTGTCCAACTGGGAAGTAACATCTGTGCAGACAATGTGGTCCTAAACCACCCAGCTGAACATGTGCACTTACCCATCAATACCGACTCAGGATGCGTGGATTAAGTTTCAAACAGGCAGGCTTATTTTCGTCTACTACTGTCAAACAGATTGTTTGAAGTGGAAGTGGGAGGTCATGAGTGTACACGCGTCGACTTGCTCTGCTACATAATCAGCACAACCACACATGCATTACTTTGAACGGAAAACAGCCGTCATCTGCTGTGATCTTACCTGGCTTTCATGCCTGGCTTGACTTCCACAGTTTTGTCAGAGCTTGCCACCACTCTCACAAACACTTCTCCGGCCTCTGGGTGGTTCTGTCTCTTCAAGTATTTATTCACACGGTCCTCTATGTACGTTCCCAGTCGCGTCACCTGCAGCCCTACAGTGAACGACAACATGGACGGAATATTTCAGAACTGTCAACTTTCATAGTTCAAAACAAGGTCATAATTTTTTTATACTTAAGTCATTAGAAGGCAATTCACTAATGGCTTTTTCATGACCTATTACTACTTTATAAGCTATAGTTATAAATCATTAACATACAATTAACAAGTCCTTTATAACTCTAACAGTTTATTAATGGTCTATTAACTATAAGGCAACATTATAAATCCTCAATTATCAAACACTCAAGTGATTAATAACTCAACAGTTTACAAATGATCTATGAACTAGTTATTATATTATTAAGTGTTGCAGAAAAAGATAACCAAATATCCCGTTATTGGGTATTTACACAGATGACCGAGTATAAACTCTCTTTTAGGATATTCTGTGTGAACAAACTGTCTTTAGAAGATTTAAAGTCTGTAAAAAAGAAGTTTTTGAAAAGGAAGAATTTTTTTTTCAAGAATTTTTTTTAAAATATCGGTGGGGTGGCCAATGTCCGTTATCCAGTTTAAGGCTGATATAGGCCAATACCGATAGGGGGCAGATTATATGATGCATTCCTATCCCGCTCTGCATGTGGTCATGTTCCTCTGGAATAACAAATGTGAGTTTCTTCTTGGATCTTCGTAATTTCATGTCAGAATAGGTGCGCATAAACAAATGTGTCGAAATTTCTTTTCCGAATTATTCGCAATTTCGTGCCATTTATTTTGGGTCGGTCCCAGTGTAAAAAGGCGTTAGTTTTAGCTTTTTGGTTGGGGTTTTTTTTCTGTAAATTATACAAATTTGTCTGGTGTGACATTCAAAATCATCAGAAAGTCACTGAGTAAAACTGGTAGAGCAAAGTAAATAGATTAAATAGATTTTATATCAATCCCAAAGGTTAAAACTAATGATGTTTTTGCAATAATTTTAGTTTTGTAAAGACAATACAGTTTCAGTTAGTTATAGTTTTGTAAAAAACAGTCATTTTTATTTTTATTCCAGTGAACGAAAATGTTTTTTCAATTTTAGTTTTGTTTTTTCATTAGTTTTAGTCTAAAAAACAGAAAAAAAGAGGAAGTTCATTAAGATTAAACATTCAGAAGCTGTCACATTCGGAAAACATGAAAAGCAATTTAATTTAATGACACTCCTGATGGTTTATGCAAGACCTTAAAACAAAAAGGTCAGCCAACCGCTTGAGTATTAAAACACTGAGGAAAACCACCAGTGAGACCACAAGACCACTAATAACAAATACCAGGACAGTTCTGGTTGCAGAGCCAGAGACATATGCAGCACATGTGTTCTGTATAACACCGAGACACAAAACTGCAGTCATCAGATGAGACGTTCACAGATCACACAGACAGATGATCAAAGTCCTCCAGCATGTTTACAGAATAAAGAGAAAACTTACGTTTTGCAGAAAACTTGTTTTCCTTCCGTGTTTTCCCACTTTTCTTCAAACAGTTGTCGCAGATGAATCTGAAAACAGAACAAAGGGTTAAACTAAACATTCGCTTTTACATAAGAATCAAATCTGCAAACCAGCGTAAAAGACATCATCTCACCCAGATGGCCAAATGACCTCGTAGTGTAAAACGCATATCTGATGCATCTTCCGTCCGCAATCTTTACATTCAACAAACCTAAAGAAAAACAAACGTTGCAGACATTTTTAAAAAGCAAAAAAGATGATTTTGGAAGCGCAAAATCAAAAGCAAAGCATCGTCATGCTCTGTGGTCATGAAAGACTGGCAACCTTCCCACGATTCACATACCACTGCAGGAAAACAAAACACTTTCTGTTCTAAAACTATCAAAGTCATGGCAGTAACGGCCGTAATTTGTCTGAATGTTGATATCTTGACTGCTCAGGCAGCAAGAAACATCTCCATTCAGGTCAATGTTCCTCCAATCGTTACGCTCTTGCAAGCCAGCCAATACAAGAGCGCCTTTGTGGGAGGTTTGGAGTTCAGATTCTGCATCTAGCTTGTGAAAAAAGTTAAAACGAGTCACTGCCTATCAGAGCAGGTAGAGCCTTCCGGGCTCTGACGTCGAGCAGGTGAAGGCGTGCTCGGTAATACGGAGTCACTGAAAGCAAACTGATGCGGGGAAAAAACGGGCCGTCTGCGCACAACAATGGAAAACAAACAGGAAAACAAAGCCAGATGTGCGTGGCAGGAATGAAAGTTCAGATTTGTTTAATCAGCAACACATGACAGGGACGGCAACGCACGTTTACACGACTCCCGACACGAAACCAAGGTCTGTGAAATATAGAATCATGGTTTTCAAAGCTGTAGAGATGGCGTCTACTCACGGTTCAGGGTCCAGAACGTCGTTCTTCTTCCGCTCAAACTGGTCTTTCGATATCATTCTACAGTGTTCGAATAAAAAACGAGAAAAAGTTAGTGGAACATGTGTGCATGAATTTATAATCAAAGTCTAAGAAATAATAAGCAAACATACTTTCTTTTTCTAGAATAACGTGCAAGTAACTTGGAAAAGAGTAAGGATAGACCGATACATCAGCCAGCCGATATTTTAGGCCAACAGTTGTGTTGTTGCTGGTATCAGCATTGGCCGATACGTTGGGTGTGCTGGCTGATACTCCCCCATCGACACAATTTACAGACAGGCAGAAGATTATATATATATATATACACATATACATACACACACAAACACATACAGTCTTCAAAGTTATTCATACCCTCCAATTAAAGAAGGGAAAAAAATTAGTTGTCTGTAAAATAAGATGAAATTGACAAAAGTAATAATAAATGAAAATTCTATGAAAATCACGAGATTAATTTTGAATTGTGGTTAGAAAGAAATATAAAAAATCAAAACTCCAAAAATTAAAATGAATATCCAAGCATGATGGGGCTCTGAAGCAAAAATTTTGTTGAGCAACAATTTGAAGCAATCACTGCAATCGGGTGTTTTTTGTAACATCCATCAGACGCC
Source organism: Atherinomorus stipes (assembly GCA_023101725.1). Classification (NCBI taxonomy): domain Eukaryota; kingdom Metazoa; phylum Chordata; class Actinopteri; order Atheriniformes; family Atherinidae; genus Atherinomorus; species Atherinomorus stipes. The sequence continues at coordinate 101,514 of JALJCO010000032.1, forward strand.
CCTGTTTACAGGTATGTTGGTCCACTGTTCATGTGAAAGATGCTGTAATGTGTCCGGAACAATTTTGTTTTTATTAATTACTAATTCCAACCGCAATTCAAAAGCAACATTTTATTTTACTAAATTATAATTTTGTAAATTTTATTTCATTATTAGTTTCTATTTGAATTACTATTATGAATTTAGCCTTTTCTTTAACTAGAAGGTGTGAAAAATTTTGAGGACGACTGTATAGGGACGCACAATAACCTTTTTTCAAAACTGATACTGATAACTGATAAATTTCACATCCGAAGGATGATACCGATAACGCGCATACATACCTAATCAAGACATCGATACCATTAACAAAACCAAAAAGATTTTTTACTTGTTAAATAAAGACATAGTATTTTTTTCCAGTTAAAAACTATCAGCAAACCTTTCAACATTTCCTAAAAGATTTCAAACAAAACTATTTGATATCTCAAAGCACAGCAACTTGAATAAGATGCATTGCTTCCTGATACAAAAATAAATGCTTCTTGTACTGATGCAAATACATGCATTGGGATTAAAAACTGAAGAAGTACAATTGAGAAGATTTTAAAAAAATAAATAAAAACAAACACAGAAAATGATGTACTGACAATTTAAATTCAAACATTTACTGTATGTTTACACAATCTGAGAAAGTGCATTTGTAAACAATAATAATGACTGATAGGTCAGACTTATCTATGTAAATAAGCATTTTTAAACAATAATTCTGGTCTCATAATGTGAGCGGAGCACTGCCATACTGACAAAAATAATATGTAATCAGAGCAAGTCGTCATGATATCAGACTTATCGGAATGATGTAATAATTTCCTGTTATCGGCCCGATAATTATCATGCACCCCTACACACACACACATAGATATATATATATATATGTATGTATTAACAGTTTTTTTTTTATATATTGTTACAAGTATGCGGTTTCTTTTTTTTATATATTTGTTACAAGCTTAATATTTTTTATTTAATATTGGTTTACAAGTGCACCGTTTCTCTTATGTATTCATTTGAAGTGGTTTGTTTCTTTTTTTTATCTTAAGAGTTTTCAAAATTAGCTTTCATTGTGTCCTTCATTATAATAATTTCAGGGTCAAATACATTTTTGGCCCAAATATTGACCCCAATTATCAGCAGGTTGTATCAGCCATCGGCTGATGAGAAAATCGGTATCAGCCCTAAAAAATCTGTATAGGTTGATCCTTACTTAAGAGACATTTTTCTCTTTTCAATCTTTATATAGTTTGTCACATTTGCTTTTGGTTAAAAATATGAAAAATAAAACAAATTAACATTTTTGGACACAAGTTAGAGTTTAAAGATGACAAACTCTAAAAAACAAAGCAAAAAAAGGGGGAGCGAGCTGCCCCTGAGCACGCATATTTTCAGCTTGCTTTGCTATAAGCAGGTTCACTTACGTCTGCGGTTGTGAAGGGTCGTCTCCTAACGTCACACTGTCTCCTTGGATCTCATTGAAACATTTTTCACAGAAATGATATCTGCAAGAAAAAAAACCCATTAAGCACATTCAGCTAATGGCAGATCTACAAGGTATTTTTCAATTAAGCTACTTGTCTCTTACTGTCCACATTAAATGTGAACAAACGCAGCTTTATAACTGAGCAGGAATCCTTCAGAGACTTGTGTCGTCTCTACTACCACTGCTGTACTCCTACAGTCATCCTCACAATTATTCATACCCTCCCATTAAAGACAGAAAAAAAAATCAGTGTCAGAGAAATGAGTTAAAATTGACAAAAGTAATAATAAAAATTCTATGAAATTCATAACACTGATTTTGAATTGTGGTTCAACAGAAATATTAAAAACAAACACACAAAAAATAAAACAAGTCTGATGGGGCTCCGAAGCTAAAATTTTGTTAAGCAACACTTTGAGGCAATCACTGCAATCAGGTGTTTTCTCCAATATTCAGTAAGATTTCTGCACCTTTTAAAGGTATTTTGGCGCAGTGTCAATGAGCAGGGTGCTTTATTTGGTCTGGGACAGCTTTGTTTATTTTTTCTAATCATTATTTCCAACCACAATTCAAAAGCAATATTTTGTTTCACTAAATGATATCTTTGTAAATTATTACTTTTTATTAGTTTCTTATTATCTGAATTACTATTCGAATTCAGCCTTTTCTTCAATGGAAGGGTATGAATAAATTTGAGGACGACTGCAAGTGAAAAAATGTTGTAGTTGCACAGTTTTTACAGCAGGGGGAGCAAAGAAACACGGTGTAAGCAATGATGTTGCTCCATTTCAGCTGAGGACAAGGTAATGATGGGACAGAGCATTCACCAAACAATTAAAAGAACGGGGAGGTCTACCCTGAAATCACTCAGCTGCCCTGACAGATGTGGACAAGGAAACAACACATTGCATTTTTTTTTTTCCTGCTGGCTCTGTTCTTTGAGGTTTTAGGGTCTTAAAGGGTTCAATTTCTGTGCAATGTTGGAAATTTGGAAGTCAATTAATATGAGAAGCTGCGTTTTGTTGTGTCACAGTGTTCAAGGGATGAGCTGGACCATTGAAGAAGCAGCTGCTAGCATGACAGTACTGCACAGATTAGGCAGATGCAGAGGATGGTAAAGTTTTAACTTCTGAATTTATTCAATTCTATTAAAAAAAACAAAACAAACAACCTGCATGCAAATATAGATTATTCATGTCCAATATTCTTTTTACAACTTAAAGCAAACACTGATCACACACCTGTTCTGGTAACTGTAGTAAGTGCCTCCAGTAGGTATGGTGCAGAGCTGCTTCCCATAGCAACAGAGGGTTTGAGGGGAGAACTCGTACTGCAGACACAAGTGAGAGGAAAAACAAAACTTTTAACAAGCTTTTCCCATCAAGACAAAGAAAAATCACTTTTAATAATAAAACCATTTCATATTCTAAATTTTAACATCTAGATTAACTAAGACTAGTACCAACTCTGACATCCATACAGCGACAGGTAAAATCAGTGCAGAGCTTTTGTGATCAAACCATTTTTTGTGGGGGTGGGGGTGGAAAATTATTTCAACAATTAGACCATGAAACATCTGATTGCAACGCCTGTTTCATGTTAAGTGATAAAACATCTACAGTCGTGCTCCAGATTATTGACACCCTCCAATTAAAGAAGAAAAAAAATCAGTTGTCAGTGAAGTAAATTTGAATTTGCACAATTTATAAAAAAAAATAAAAATTCTATGAAAATCATAACACTGAATTTGAATTGTGGTTCAAAAGAAATATTAAAAACAAACATACAAAAAATAAAACAAGCCAACAAGCATGATGGGGCTCTGAAGCTAAAATGAACCACATAGCAATCACTCAATGGTTTGTGAAACCGGGTCTGCACCTGCTGACACCCATATTGGACAAGCCATATTGGACAGTCTTTTTTTTTTTTTTTAATCATTCAGGGTTCCCACTCTTTTCTAGAAATTGCTTTCCAGGACTTTTCCAGCTGCTATAGTACGAGTCAAGTTATCACAACATAGACTAACTTCCACCACAAGCTTTTGGAGACGTGTTGTACAATTGTAGCTTATATCTTTTTACAGCAATGAAGTAAGACAAAACTGCGAGAAATCAAAGACGAAGCATCGACAAAGTGGCGACAAAGTGGCGACAAAGTGGCGACAAAGTGACGACAAAGTGACGACAAAGTGGCGACAAAGTGACGACAAAGTGGCGACAAAGTGGCGACAAAGTGGCGACAAAGTGGCGACAAAGTGGCGACAAAGTGGCGACAAAGTGGCGACAAAGTGACGACAAAGTGACGACAAAGTGGCGACAAAGTGACGACAAAGTGACGACAAAGTGGCGACAAAGTGGCGACAAAGTGGCGACAAAGTGGCGACAAAGTGGCGACAAAGTGACGACAAAGTGACGACAAAGTGACGACAAAGTGACGACAAAGTGACGACAAAGTGGTGACAAAGTGGCGACAAAGTGGCGACAAAGTGGCGACAAAGTGGCGACAAAGTGACGACAAAGTGACGACAAAGTGGCGACAAGAGGGAAGTAAAATAATTTTTTGTGTTTTCCATGACTGGAAAAATGGTAATTTCCCAGGTTTTCCAGGACGCATGGGAACCCTTTTTCTTTCCAACAACAATTCAAAGCAATATTTTATTTCACTAAATTGTAATTTTATAAATTTTTATTAGTTTCTGGTTATTTGAATTATTATTGTGAATTTAGCTTTTTCTTTAATTGTAGGGCGTCAATCTTGAGCACGACTGTATGTGACAAAAGAAAAAATGTGCATAAAATCTAGATCTAAATCCCCCCCCCCCACTATCTCACCTTCCTCCCACAGCAGTATCCCAGGCCCTGCATGACAGGGTCGATCTCTGACTCGAACACCTCCGCCAGCTTGGAGCAGTACTTGTACACCCGGGACGTCTTGCGGTTGTAGAGCCAGGCGTTGTTGAACATGAGCCACACATCGTCCACATACTGCCACGGTTCTTGGTACTGTCCCGTGTCCAGCTTGCGCTTTATTGTAGACAGATCTATTGGGTTCTTAACTATGTCAAAGTAGTCCTAAAGAAAGAAAAAAACATGCACAAGTTAAAAAATGTTTCAAATGTGCTGTCAACCAACCCATCAACTATCACTGTTTGTGGTGGTTACTGATTTAGAATGATTTATGATTCAATCGGGGTTCCCACTCTTTTCTAGAAGTTGTTTTCCAGGACTTTTCCAGCTGCTACAATACGAGTCAAGTTATCACAACATAGAATAATAACATAGATGGGGGATGTGGAGTCAACAAGTCAACTCCATGTCATGTATTTGTTCTTCCCAGCCACTGGACCAGGTGAGTCCAACCTGCACAATGAAATAAACTGTGCTGATTGAACTCACCTGGTTCAGTGGCTGGAAAGAAAACAAAAACACGGCATGGAGTTGACTTGCTGACTCCACATCCCCCATCTCTGACTAATAACTTTCACCACAAGCTTTTGGAGAAGTGTTCCACAATTGTAGCTTATATTGTTTTTACAGCGATGAGGTAAAGCAGAGAAAACTGCGACGACGCTGCAATGAAATGCGATGAAACTGACGAAATGGCAACATAACAGTGACGAAGCTGCAACAAAGCTGCGATGAAATGGCGACATTGCAGCAACAAAATGGAGATGAAACGGCGACGAAGCAGCAATGAAACGGCGACAAAACTGCGACTGGCGACGTAGCTGTGATGAAGCAAAGACGAAGTGGCGTTAAAGCAGCGTCGAATCAGTGAAAAAATGGCGATGAAACGGTGATGAAACTGCAACATAGTGGCGACAAAGCAAAGACGAAGTGGCATCGAAGCAGTGACAAAAACAGTGATGAAATGCCAACGAAACTGAGACGTAGCAGCGACGAAGCAAAGACGAAGTGGCGTCAAAGCAGTGTAGAAGCAGCAACGAAAGCAGAGACGAAGTGGCAAGGTAGCGGCGACATAGCGGCGATGAAGTGGCGTCGAAACCGCGCCGAAGCAGTGTCAAAGCAGCGGTGAAAAAGCACTGAAGCTGCAACAAAGTGGCGCTGAAGCCGTGTCAAATCAGTGACTAAATGGCGATGAAACTGCAACGTAGCTGCGACGAAGCAAAGACGAAGCAGTGTCAAAGCAGTGTAGAAGCAGCAACGAAGAAAAGACGAAGCAAAGACGAAGCAGTGTCAAAGCAGTGTAGAAGCAGCAACGAAGAAAAGACGAAGCAAAGATGAAGTGGCATTAAAGCAATGTCGAAGCAGAGACGAAATGGCAAGGATAGCGGCGATGAAGTGGCTTCGAAACCACGCCGAAGCAAAGACAAAGCAGTGTCAAAGCAGCGGCGAAAAAGCACTGAAGCTGCAACGAAGTGGCGCTGAAGCCGTGTCAAATCAGTGACTAAATGGCGATGAAACTGCAACGTAGCTGCGACAAAGCAAAGATGAAGTGGCGTCGAAGCAGTGACGAGAGGGAGGAAAAATTATTTTCCAGGACAACTCAAGCTTTTCCAGGATATTTTACTCTTTTTCTAATTTTCCATGTGCTTTCCATGACTGTAAAAATGTTCAATCATCTTCCAGGTTTTCCAGGACGTGTGGGAACCCTGTTAATACTTACAGGAATACCCAGGAGCATGGGGTCTACTGGCTGTCGGAACGGCAGAGATTCTGGGTCCTGCCTGTAAAGAGACTCCAGAGTCGGCATCAAAGCCTGGCGCAACTCCTCAGGCTTGAAAACTGAAAGATAAACAATGAAGACGCAAATTAAGTGATGCAAAAAAGGCATGTTAGGGAAAAAAAGGCTTACAGTGAAAGATAGAACACAGATGGCCCAGTATATGATACTTTCTACTTGGAACGTGCATTTTCAGGAGGAGACGACAGCCTTAGACCAGCTAGTAAATAAAACCAGAAATCCCGATTCAGTCGTCTTTGTGAAGCTAATACTTTTGTTCGACATTCTGGTGACAAGTGAGGAGTTTCCCACACTGTTTATATTTGGGCAGGCCGCTGAGGTATCAATGTCTGCTGAAACATATTTGGCCACCCACTCACATTTTTATTTTTCACTTTCCAAACTAGTGAAATTTAAAACTGCATGTGTTTGCAGGGCTTTGAGTCAGCCTTTCTCCCCCCCCCCACACACACACACACAGATTACACCATCCGCTTTTTCGTCTGAAAGGGAAGATTTAAAAAGAGGAAAAATAATAATAAAAAAACCCTCTCACAATCCAGGCTGTTCTTGCCTCTTAGCCATGCCAGTACAGGGTCCTTTTAAAGACTTTTCAAGACCTTTATGAACTAAATTTAAGACCAACATGATACTTTACATAGAAATTTTCAAATGATCCCAGGAATTCAACATTTTTATTTGTCAATTTAGTAATTAAATATTTCTTGCATTAAAAAAAGAAAATAAATTAAGAACTAAAACTAATATCAAAACTGTACCTTCTTCATCAAAATAATCTTCGTAACGTAACAACAATAACATATCCAACCAAGACACTGAGGCCGTCGGCAAAACGGTGGGACGTGAGATTTTTATAAGAAAACCAGAGAAAAAAACTTCAAAACAAGTTAAGATTTACATTCTACTTGGCAACAATTATCGGGCAAATAACAGGATATTATTGTATCATTTGGATAAGTCTGATATCATGACGACTTGCCTCGATAAGGGTGGAAAAAATATTGATACACTGAAATATTGCAATATTTTCATATGGCGATATATTGATATTTTAAAACGTGGTATCAAGCTATTTCACCAATTAAATTTTGCGAAATTTCATAACAGAAAGAGATATCGCAAATTTAATTAGTAAAATAGATACCACTTTTTTAAAAAATTGATATATCGGCATATGAAAATATCGCGATATTTCAGTGTATTAATATTTTTTACCACAGCTACCTGATAACATATTATTTTGGTCAGCATGGCAGTGCTCCACTCACATTACAGTATGAGACGAGAATTATTGTTTAAAAATGCTTATTTACATAGGTAAGTCTGACCTGTCAGTCATTATTATTGTTTACAAATACACTTCCTCAGATTGTGTAAACATACAGTAAATGTTTGAATTTAACTTGTCAGTACATAATTTTCTATGTTTTTTTTTATCTTCTCAATTGTACTTCTGTTTATAATTTGCGTCAGTTTAAGGCGGAGCCTTTATTTTTGTACCAGTCAGAAATGCACCTTATCTAAGCTGCTGTGCATTTCAGACATCGAATAGTTTTGATATCTTATAGAAAATGTTTGAGAGGCTTGCTGATAGTTTTTAGCTGGAAAAAATAATATTTCTTCTTTTAAAGAGTAAAGATTTTTGGTTTTGTTAATAGTATTGATGTCATGATTAGGGATGTATGTGTGTTATCAGTTATCAATATCAGCCTTTAGGAGCTGAAATTTATCCGTTATTGGCTTTGGAAAAAGATTTTTATCGGGCATCCCTACATTCTACCACAGACACACGTATGATTTTGAAATAACTTTGTGCCCGCTTATAGCTGTAAACTGGGCCATTTCTTACCTGTAGTTCTCAGGATTTGTAGCTTAACCCTCTAGGCGCCAGAGTTTATTTAGGAAAATATTCCATTTGGACTTTAAGATTTCAAAATGCTGTAGCTTGGAGGTGGTGAGAGATAGATCCATAATGTAAATGAGAAAAATATTCATCATGACCTAAAGTTTATGATGGGAGTAAATTTACACATCTAATTTGCATATTGTGATGTCATCAGGTAGCGGCCATATTGGATTGTGTAACTTTCAGTAAAAAAACAGATTTTTGAACATATTTATACACAGGGAAAAAAATTATACTGTCATATCATGCTCTAAATAAAGAAACATGAGTTTGATTGGAGTAACTTTGCTAATATAATTTGTATATCAGCAGGTAAAACTCAGTAATACAGAATTCTGAACATATTTACACACAGTAGATTTTTTTTTTCTTTTTTCACTGATCCCTTTTCATCCTTTCATCCTCAGAATAAATGAACAGAAATCTGACAGGAGTACATTTTCTAATATAATTTATATATAAACAGGTAAAATTATGTTTTTATGCTTTTTTTCTCCCCTTTTTTGTTATTATAGATTTATAATTTGTCCTAACCTAGCTGACTCCTCATACCATCATACCAGCCATGAAATCTGGGGTTTGGCTGGAGTTAGTGCGTGTGTAGGTGCTGGTGAGCATATCTTTCACTTGTGATGAGGTTCCAGAAATCCTCATCCGAAAACAGAGACAGAAAATCACGTGCACGAGCATCTGTGAGATCCTCGTGTCCGCGATATCCCACACAGGCTCGTCAGTGTCTTTGATCCATTCGTGGATCACTTCCTCACCTCTCAAACATTCCCAGTCATCATCAATAACTCCCCTATTCTGATTAACCCCTCTTCTGCCCACACATCCCTCTTTCTTTCTCCCATCACCGTGGCAGAGAAAACTTTCACCGTCATCGGGGTGTTTCTGACAGTTTGTGCGGCGCGAGTGCGGCAGCGCGCTGCGACGTCAGTCACTCGTCTCTTACGAGGCATGATCTTCCCCTTCTAATCCTGATCAGCAGAGATCAGTGCTGCACCTCGTCTGCACTGTAAAGGCCTCTGGAAGTTTAGTTTTTTATTCTAAAAGTCGCGATCTGTCTCTCACTGTTTCCAACACGATGCTGCTTTCGCCTTTTCTTTCTCTCTCCCGCGCTCCTGCAGCTTCGCGCGCACAGAGCGGGAGTCGGGTTTCAAACCTTTATTTCTCTGATTTTTTCCATATAAACACACTAAAAAATGGCGTCAGAACTGACGCTGTATGTCTTGGCGATGTAGTAAAACCAAGCAGTAACAGTACAAAGCTATAGATTTAAAGATAAGGTCTGTTAGATTCAGTAAAGTCGCCTGTCGCAATATTGCGACTTTGGCGCCTAGAGGGTTAATCACCAGGAGCAGAGTGCACCAGCTGGGCGTACGCCTTGGTGTAACGTTACGTCCGACTTAGAATGGAAAGTTACGACGGGTTTAAGGTTAAGACGAGTGCACCAGTGAGACTTCAGCCCTGTCTGTGTTCCGCCTGAGTGTAACTTTCATGGCTAGTGTGGAGCAGGCATAAGTTGGAAACTCGGACGTGAAGCCATGATAATTTTACCAGAATCACATGGCTAGAAAAGAGAAATAATGGCAGGGCATTTTATTTACTGGATGCTTATTGAGAAGGCACTTAGATGAGAACGATTCATGCTTGACAGAACAAACGTGCTTGATGCAAGTGCGCTGATTGAAAGGTTTCATTTTGAAAGACCGGCGGTGTGCTTGATGAGCTCTCCCTTCAACTGCAGCATCCGACGGTCAGAAACAGCGCTGTCCCACGCCCTGCAGGTGCTGACTGCACTCAGGGTTTAAGGGCAACGGGGTTTTTCTAAATACAATAGGAGACCTAACGACCTCTACATAAATAGGAAAAATAAATCTGCTGTGACTGCTTTCCCTGCTGACAGTTTCTGCCCGTTTGTGTTATTTAGTCTTGCCGTGAGGATTTCCTCATGTTCTGTATATAATTCTATGAATAATCTTGTTTCTCCATCTGTAAAATTTTTCTTCTTTTTTTTTGAGCATTGTAAGGCCACACTTCTTATTTCCACTTGTCTGTTTGGACAAGTAGGAGCGCGTTGCATAGAACTGTGTTGCTTGGCAACAATCACCGGTTTGCACTGGTTCACGCTGCGCATCATAAGACGCGCATCATAAGACCAGGCGCAGCGACGACCGTTGTCAGTCAGGCTTGGTGCACTGGTGTAACTTCCAGGCTCAACATCGGACGTAGTCAAGTCTGGTGCAAGTGTGAAGACTTCCTTTTTTTCTGCCCAGCTGGTGCACTCAGCTCGTGAACCAACACTCATAGCGATCCGAGCCGCTTAGAAAGACGGACAGAGGCAACTTCTGACTGTGGCGTTTATTCAGTGTATTTTATGTGGCAAATGTGTCTTGGGAATGAATAAAAGCAAAAAATTAAGACTCGTCTGAATCAAATTTAAGACCTTAGATGAGAATCAGGCTGTTCTTGAGACATTTTTAGACCTTAAATTTTAACTTAAGAATTTGGGGCATTTTTAGACTTTAAGACCCTGCAAGAACCTTGCAGTGAGAGAAAATGTAGCTTACTTTAAAAAGAAATGAGATACAATTTCGACCAGCATTTTAGACCTCTCATGTCCTATGAATCGACATTCTCGCTTATTCAGAGTGGTTAGTCGCATTAGCTGCTAAAAACAGAGAAAACGCAGAGGAATGCAGCAAAAGCTGCAGATGTGAACATGGACAAAAATGTGGACTTCCCAGGTTTCACTCATCCCTTCGTCTCTGACTTACTTTTCCGCCGTGACTGCGACGGGGACGAGGAGGTTGTGCTGTTGGTTCCACCCTCCTCCTCTTCTTTGGGTTCCGTCTTCATTTCTGGCTTCTTCTCCTCCACCTCCATTGGCTCTGGTTTTTCCTCTGGCTCCTCCTTCTTTACCAAAGCTGAAGAAGAGTCATCCTCAGTCTATAGAGATGAAAAACAACATCAGTTTCAGATTTTAAGTTTTGCTGAATAACAGCACAATTTGCAAAACAACCAATAATCTAGAGGGAAGCTAATTTTCCTTTTCGATTCACTCTGAATTTTGTGATTTGCCCTTCAACCAAAAAATATTAATCCACATAAAAAATGTTTGCTACAACTGGCAGCCAAGGGAAAAGCTCATATTTACCTAGCGACCGAATATGCTGATCACAAAAACTTAAATTTAAAAAGGTTTCTTTTGCCACTTATCAATTATCATACTAGTTGTTACATATTAACCATATTAACTAAGCAATATCTCCCAGTTTCCAAATGTTTGGAATGGGAGGTTTAACTACATTATGTTTAGAGTTGCACAATATTAGCAGCCCAACATTGGTATTGGCAGATATTACCTTTAAAACAGAATATCAACATCGGTGCAATATCGACCAATATTTATTTTTTGTTTATTTAATAGGGACACAGCATATAAAAAAGAAAAACTTCTAAATATGCAACATTTAGTATCAAAAGTCTTAAAAGATGCAGATGCAGTAGAACAATTTTCTAATTTTGCACAAAGAATGAATATTACATCATTTCCAGCTTTAATATCAGTATTGCACATGAGAAGCAGAAAAATATTGGTTATGGGCATCGGTTGAAACTTTTTATATCGTGCATAACTAGTTTCTTTTTCCCTGCAAATTCTTATTGTAGTTTTTTTCCTACCTATATATTTCTAAGATATTTTTTTACTCTACTTTTAGTTCAATTTATACTTCCTATATGATGCACGAAATTTAAATTTTGGCCAATATCCGATATGCTAATATTTTAAAACTGATGTGGTCGATAACGATACAGATATTAAAGCTATTAAAGATATTAAACAGTCATTCCAAATAGCAGTTTCGTTATCCGTTTCTGACACTTTGAAAAATAGGGGTGGGACAAAATATAGATGCACTGCAAAATTGCGATATTTACATATGCAGATATTAAATTGATATTTAAAACGCGGAAATGACCTATTTTACTTACAAAATCTCACAATATTTCATGAATTCTCACAAAATTTCATATCAGAATGATGAAATATCGCGAGATTTCATTAGTAAAATATACCGATACTGCGCTTTTAAATGCCAATATGATATCAGCAGATGAAAATATCGCAATATTTCAGTGGATCGATATTTTTTCCCATTGACTTTAGAAGTTTTAAAGTCTGTAAAAAAGAAGTTTTTGAAGAAGGTTTTTTTTTTTTAGACTTTAGAAACAGTGGGCTGATCGGTTAAATATCTGTTAGATATCGGTGGGGTGGCTGATATCAGATACTCCGTTTTTAAGGCCGATATAGGCCGGTACCAACAGGGGGCCGATTATACAGTGCACCCCTACACTTAACGATAAAAATTCAGATATCCTTGCACACTGACCCAGCTCAGTTCACTTTTAAAGGAGCAATAAGTGAAAATTCATCATTTCCAGGTTGAAGGAATTAAACATCTGCAATGTGAAGCTTTGGATGTGTACTACTAAATACTACTATATACTCCGAGGCAAGAAATTTCTTCTTATATTCAATGAAGCTATAAAAAAATTATCTATGCATGTTGGATTTGTGCTCCACAAGCCGCTTTCTGATCGGGAGGAGATATGGAAATGTTTCCTCATCCCAGCCGACGACCCACATGCGCCGCATTCATCTCACTTCGGGAGAGGCTGAAACTAAACCGCGGTGCAGCTGCAATTCAGCGCGCCTAAATCGGCCATAAGGCAGTCCCTCCAGGATTTCGCGATGTTGCGATCGCAATTATTAATGCAAATTCAGCCAATCCCCGTGAATTCTGCTCGTCTTGCAATTTTACCCAATCACCGCAACTTTAATGCAACTTTGACCAATCACAACTCTCTTTCTCTTTATGATCGATGATGTCACCGCGGTCTTTTCTCACGCACCGGCTAGTCCGCCAGAAACCAAAGAAGAAGACGTTCTTCTTCTTTTACTGTTTACTGTAGCTTGCCATGGTAGCTTGCTAGCATGTCGACGAGTCAGAATGTGTCACATTTACCGACAAAAATCTCCGCCAAAGACCGTGCTCGACAGTTTCCCCGTGATCTACATGAAAGCGGTGGTAAACTATGCTGCTCCTCATGCAATATTGTGGTGGAACACAAACGGATGTCATCAACATTTTCCACCGCAAAACACCAACGGAGAGTCTTAAGGCCTTTACACACCTACTTCGAATATTTCGTCCGAAAGATTCGCACGGCAAAAGCTTTAATCAAATTAATATCAAGTCAACGGGAGTGTTCACATCAGTGACAAAATTTCGTCTTGCGATTTTGCGACGTTTATTTTTTCGAACTGAGGTCGATTTTCTTAATATTCGCATCCGACAGATACACAATCCACCAATCAGAGAAGGCGCTCTGACGTCACAGAGCTGGTCGCAAGCAAAAAGAGAAAGGAAAAAGAGAGAGGTGTCGCTTGGTCGCTGTTACTGCATCATTATGGCTCAGGTGTTATCACCTTCGTGTTGCAGGCAGCACTCTTGTTTGGCAAACGGGGCTGTGTGTGTGTGTGTGTGTGTGTGTGTGTGTGTGTGTGTGTGTGGGGGGGGGGGGGGGGGGGGTGTCACAGCTGAAGTAGCAGTGTTTTCCCTACATTTTGTAGCCATTCGAGGTTATTAGCTACAGGTGTTGTATTTAAAATCCCCATTTGGCATCTCCACGGTGAGATCAGCTGTTTTCAGCATCCAGAAGTTTCCTGCAGCCGTTTCTCCCTCCGTCACTGCTGCATGTGCTCACGTTCCTCTGGAATAACGGATGCGAGTTCGTTCTATAGCATCATTGACCACGTTTACATGCCATCAAAATTCGGGTTATTGCTAATATTCCGGTTATGAAAGAGTTATTGGCTGCATGTAAACGCAGTGACTGTAATTTCGCGTCGGAGCAGGTGTGTATAGACAAATGCGTCGATATTTCTCCTCCGAATTATTCGCAATTTCGTGCCGTTTATTCGCAGTGTGAAAAGGCCTTAAGAAGTGTCTGAAGAAGTGTTTTTCCCCCAGACATACAATAAAAATGATGAAATATCAGAATTTCTATTTTCTTATTATTGCAAACAGTTTTCAAGTGCTTTTTTTTTTTTAAAGGAAGTGGAGAAAAACACTAAAAACCACTGCAACTTTTGTTGCAACTTTTTACAAAACCTGCCGCAACATCTGGCATTTTAGGCCGCAACAATCAGAAAAAAAGTGCCGCAAAATCCTGGAGGGACTGATAAGGCTTTGAAGATAATTAAACATTACAAGTATTCTTGGAGGGTGATCCATCACCATCATGTCCATGAATCAATACGCCGTCGCCTAAACTGCTCCACTCCAAGCGTGTGCAGTTATCTTTTGTCCTATAGTTTCCGTTGTGTTTGTTGAAACTTTGTTCATTTTATAAAATCTGTGGCTGCTGGCATTTTCAACGCTGATGGAGAGCATCGAGCACAATTTTTGTTTTCTTTCAAATACTTAAAGGCTTCATGCCATTACAAACCTATTACTATTATATTTATGTTTTTTAAAATTTATTTCTACATGGTTGATGAAACTGTTCATTATAGTAACAAAAGCATGTTTGTTGTGAAAACTTGAAGGCAACATGCCACTACTGGCAGAATTATTCAATTATCTGTTTGGGTTTCTACGTTGTAAAGAGGTGAATAATTAATTTAAGGTGGATATATTGCAGTTTTTCTCAGTTTTTTGACTATGGTATCAAATTTTCAATCTGGATGAGCAGCGCAACTGAAGCAGAAGTGGATGGGTAGAAGGAGGGAGGGATAGAAAGACGTTTCTGTCAAATGTTATGTTGTGAAACAAACTTCTTGTGGCTTATTTAGCTGGTGAATAATTATTTTGCCACCAAACCTCTTTTCTAAGGGTTGTTTTTGTTGTTTAATAGAAGTAAACAACTGTCCAGATAATGGTGTCACTGAAGTAAAAAAAATATTGGCAACAAAGACACTTTTCCACTTGAAGCGCATTGCAGCATAAAAAGCTTGTTTTCTCACCTTTTTAGTCAGATTTGCAGATTACTAAAGAATGGAAAAAGCTAGAATTTTTTCTTTTTTTCCTGATAAAAGAAGAGAGTCTAAGCTTTCCTTTGGTACATTCAGTGTTTGCATAGGCATAGTATTTTGTGGCTCTCTGAAAATCTGTGAAAATGCTTAAAGTTGTACTTCCATGGTCATTTCATTAATATTTCTGTGTTCTCCATTATTATTGAATGCATTCTGCATCGTTTCTGTTTAAAAAAACCTTCTGGTATCTTTGTATCCAGCTGTATTTGTATACTAGAAGAGAGGCTTGTGGTCCAACGGCAGGTTTTTCCGGGTCCTTCTCATGAATTTCCGTCTGATTGGCTGCCTCCCATCAGTGTATGAAGGAAGCTCCGCCCTCCGCTCTTATTTTGTTACAGACAGGAAATAGAGCCGACAAACAAGTTTGTTCCGCCATGCTAACAAACAGTTAGCTAACTAGCTTCTCAACTCCGAAGCTACAGTCGTGCCGTCTTTACTTCTAGTGTGTAGTGGAGGGTTACCTGCCTTCCAATGGACAGATAGAAACCCCACGTGGGATACGCTATTTGCAATGTGACGTAGAAGTGCGAGGCTGTTCCCGATTCGCTCTTTTCTTCGTATTGTTTCTCTGATGAGAAAGCACAGCCGACTGGGGGGAACGCAACGCTAGCAAGTCAGCATGTGTAAGTAAACAAGGGGAAACCCTCCGTATTTCAGAAGGAGCAAGTTAAACGGGTTTTCAGTGGAAGGAGGCCTTTAAAAATCTGCCAGGAGAAGGTCTGGCAGTCAATGAGTTAACATCCAACTCTGCCATGATCCAACAACATGGTAGTTTCACCAGAAACATTAAGGACTAAAATGAAGCACTGTTCCTGCTGAACGTGTCCCTGATCAATGTTAAATGACTGATTATGAAAAACAAGGATGCAAACACCAGCTGACGTGAGATTTATCCCACAGAGAAATGACGAGTGGTTGAAGCAGAAATTTAGCAAATATAATTTGCTAAAATATCTGAACACGTTTCCAGAACGTACCTCCATCTTGGGCTCAGTTTTCCCACCAGCCTTCTCAAACTCCTGCTGGTCGTGATGCGTTTCTGCTTTGACCTCCTGAGCGGGCAGGTCAGCTCCAACGTGCTGGGAGTGCAGGTCGGCACTGGCGGCCGAGGCGGGCGTGGGCACCCGGTTGTCCAGGCTGGCTCCCGTTTGTGAGAGCTGAGGCACAAAGAGAAGGGAGAGAAGCAGAGAGGAAGGTCACCAGCAGATATTTGCCAGGTTTCTTCTTCTTTTCATGCAGAACTGCGGCTATCACACGGATGCACGACTCCTCTAGTCATCATTTCTTCCCGAGGTTGAAAGATGGGACATTCCCATTGTGATGGACGCGACAAACAGTGAAGATGAAGGTTTCAGAAAGGTGGATGTGAATGGGAGGGGTTCATAAATGGCAATCAGAGGGATGGGAATTTTCACGGGGAGGGAGGGGGATCAAAGTGGAGGGCATGCGGAGGGACTCAGTCTCACCGGCGTGGTAGGGGGCTGAGGTGGGGGCTGCGTCTGTGCTGCTGCAGGGAGCTCCGGTTGGGGTTGAGTGGGGCAGGGCGGGGTGGCACCCTGGGCTGGGGCTGGGGCGGGGCCAGGGAGGGTAGGGGTGGAGCTGCGGCTGGAGGACTGGGGGTGCGGCAGGTTAGTGGCCCCCCCAGCCGTGGAGGCGGAGGAGGCAGTAGGCGGAGGCGTGGAGTGCAAGGGGGTTTGGGAAGAGGCTAGCTGAGGGCCCAGCGAGGGGCCAAGTGCATTCATGGGGAGGTTAGCACTCTGCTGCTGCTGCTGGAAAGAAGGACACACACACACACACACACACACACACACACACACACAGAGCAGGCGGACACACAGACAAGATAAGCAGACAAACACACAAGATCAAACAAACACCACCACAATTAACTGGAGGTTTAGAGGGCACATTGTGATCCATTAAAGAGCAATTAGTGTGTAGTACGATTAGTTAACGTAGCTTCATTTTAGTTCCACGGCAACTTCTTCACATCTGATGCAACTCAAGTTCCAAACCAAACCAGACATGCAGCTTGCTTTGCTACAACAACACACCACTCATCTCCACAAATGTCTCACCTGAGTGACAGCAGCCTGAGCCGGTGGCTGGCCCATACCGGGCCCCACGGTGACATTCATGGCACCCGACGTAGCAACCGCACTGGGAGGGAACTGAGTCTGAGGCATGAACTGGCCCTGGTTGGCCGTCTGGCCCACCATGTTGCCATGTCCAGCCATCATGCCCTGTGCCTGGGGCATTCTGGAGGGAGACATTCCCATCTGAAAGAAAAAAAGATGCCACAATGAGAAGAGTATTAGTGGCTTTTTAGGGACCTAGAAACATCCACGGTTGGTGCTTTCAGACTGTAGGAACCTTTTGGAGTTCCTAGAACCTTTTCGGGAACCCGGCCATTCAGATACATAGGAACTAGGGACCTCGGACCTCAGTTCCTAGAACCTTTTTAGCTCCTACTCCGAGGCAGGGTCTTTTCGGGGTTCCGTAGGAACTGAAATACGTAGATGTTTGGTGATTAGTAGAACTGGTAAGCCCTGCCCCTTGCTTGATCTCCACTTCTTCCGCCCCCCCATATCTAAAAATTCTCACAGCTGTTTATCTGTTTACAAAGATCATAATAATAAGAACTATGACAATAGGAGTGTACCAATTCACTATTAAATTGATCTACACGTCCTGAATCAATAACTACTTTGAAATGACCAAAAGCAATTATTTTCATGCTAATTTAATGACCCACAAGACGTTACGTGATACATATGACTGTGATGAGGGAAATCTGGTAAGTTAGCTTTTATAATAGCTTTGAATTAAAGGAGATGGAAAACCCAAATTATGTCAGTACAATCTGCGCCACTTTAGTGAACGAACCCCGGTCCATCCACTAAAGTGTCCGGGCGTACTTCAACGAAAGATAAACGTAGTAGTAGGGCAGCTTTTCAACGGGGGGCTGTTCCGTTACGTGATACAAATGACCGTGATGATGGGTCATAAATTTGTCTCCGTCACAGATGATTACGTCAAACATGGTCCCTATCAAGGTCCTTCCTCATGTGCGAACGCAAACTGATGGGGAAGGTAGTTCTGATAACTAAACTCCAGACTTGTAGTTATAGGAACTGCGTTGCTAGAACCTCTCAGTCCAAATGCACCTCACGAGAGAAAAAAAATAAGGTTTAACATTTTACACCGTCTATGCTAGGCATCTGCAACCATTACGATCCAAAGAACTGTTTTTGCCTCAACCTAGCTAAATAAAAGTCGTCCAGAGCCGCAAATATACTTATATACTTACATATAAACACAATACCTAAAAATACTTTAAGAATTTGGAAAAGAGAAAAAACAAAACATAAAACCTTTAAAAAAATAAAATAAAATAAAGCTAGTTACATCTTTTCTGAGATTTTGTTCTTTTACCAGTATGTGTCACAATGGGAGTTACCCTTACAAATAAAGGGTTAATAAATACATAAAATGCAGATATTTGTAGAAAAGTTTGTTTGAAAAAAAAAGGGGCAAAAAGGACAATTTCCAAGCTAATGATAAGAAAACCAGATCTAGAAAAACATTACGGGTACTTTTAAGTTGTGGAAATTCAGTACAATAATTCCAATGAACAAAAGCTAAAACCCACATTTGTTATGTAAATTTTTAATTATTACTTGATTATCATTTTTAGTCAATGTTATTGGGAGCCATTGTGGAAGCTCCAAAGAGCCACTCGTGGACCCGCTGTGAGCTCGAAGCAGCTCGAAGTGGCTTTTTTGTGGTGATCGTCCTTATTTACAGACATTTTTACTGCGACAGCTTTGATGACGTCACTGTTATGTGACACCATAGAACGTAAATGTCTGTAAATAAGGACGGATCACCAAAAATAAGCAACTCAAAGCCGCTTCGAGCTCACATGCCCCCCCCCCCCCCCAACTTATTTTCGTAACAATACATTCGTGAAATGAAGGAGTTTGTGGCAGATAATGCCTTATTCAGAGGCAGCGTGAGGTTGCCCCATCCCTTACATTATATAGTGGACATACGCTGATCTGGAGTGGATCTAAATATCTCCTGAAGGAATTCAAGTTGCACCAAAACTTTCTGGGTGAGGAAATTATCGTGTTTCACGCTAGTAAATAGATCCAGGTTGAAAAAACCAAACTTCCCCTTCAATAATCAGGTGTACGTTCTACTTTTGAAGAATCATCAATACATTTGAATAAGGGGTACTTGTGGTAGGACAAATGACTTACACAGTAAGGATAGACCGATACAAAGCCGACAGATATTTGTGGGGTTTTGGTTTGGTTTTTTTTGGCCAATATCAGCATAATTTGCATACAGGCATCTATATAAGCAGCAATTCATATATATATCTATATATATATAGATATATATATATATATATATCAATTACAAGTTTAATGTTTCCATTTAATCTTTGTTTACAAGTGCACCATTTCTCTTATATACAGTCAACCTCAAAATTATTCATACCCTCACATTGAAGAAAGAAAAAAAGCTGTCAGTGAAATAAGTTGAAACTGACAAAAGTGATGATAAATTAAAATTCTATGAAAATGAAAGCTAAAATGTTGTCGGGCAACATTTTGAGGCAATCACTGCAATCAGGTGTTTCTCTAATGTTCATAAAGACGTCTACACCTGTTGACAGGTTTTTGGTCCACTGTTCATGGGAAGAGTGCTCTAATGTGTCTGGGACAGCTTTGTTTTCATCATTTCCAATTATTTCCACAATTCAAAATCAATATTTTATTTCACTAAACTATAATTTTGTAAATTCTTATTTATTATTAGTTTCTTTAGTTTCTTATTTGAACGTCTATTGTGGATTTAGCCTTTTCTTTAATTGGAGGGTATGAATAATTTTGAGGACACTTGTATCTATTTGGTGTGCTTTGTTTCTTTTCTCTCTTTTTTTTTATCTTACAAGAGGTTTTTTTTTTTTTTTTAACTAGTTTTCATTGTGCCCTTCATTACATTAATTTTGGGGTGAAAAGTATATAATATTGGCAGGTTGTATCAGCCACTGACTTTTGCTGATGTGAAAATATCGGTATCGGACCTAAAAAATCTGTATCAGTCGATTCCTAGTACACGTCAAAAAAGGTTGGGAAACACTGCTACTTGTCACTACTAGTCAATTATTTAAAGATAATCAAAGATATCTTCTTAAAATAATAAATGGATGCATCAAATAGCCACGCGTGACTGAAATTTGACCCGTCAGCTACATTTATGAAACAACTGAGGTTGTTTGTGCCTAATAAAAGGTTATATGTCTAATAATTCCCCCGGTCCCCGTCCCCTTTCTTACGGCCGGGACTGAGCTCATGTTCATTTGCTGTGGGTGGTTCATCGGAGAAGCAGCTCGGGCTCCCATTGGTGTCTGAGACATCTGGGCGTTGTGCAGGGCCATGTTGTTGAACTGGTTGATTCCTATTTCAAAGCAAAGACAGATAAATAGATAAATACAGGAACAAACTGTTCAGAAATACACACACACACAGCTTCAAACCAAGACAGGAGTACAAGTCTATGCATGTTTGTCTTGGTTTGGTTGAAAGCTTAAACAGCAGAGTGATGTTAAACTAGTACTCTACTACGCAACAGGGATCATCTCCCCTCACATATGTTTGCCATCCATATCTACGCAAGTATTTTCCCTACGGTTGGTTAAGTTTTGTTCTAATATCTTCTCAGGTAGCCGTTAGCTTAAATTGATCTGCTATGTGTATGTTTTAAAGGTGACCGTAACAGCTCTTCATCAATTTTTTTTTTTCAAAAATAATAAATCTACAGAATCTAGAAAGGTGCAGAATAAAAGTATTTACAAAAAAAAAAAAAAAAAAAAAAAAATTTATAAATAACAATAATTGTTTTAATTTTGAGGGGTCCTAAATATGTACATCTGATTACCATGTCAACGTCTACACTAAAGGATTCTTTGCCATTAGCATTATCTCAGGAGCTGCTAGCTCTTTTGCTCTGTGTAGAAATACTGTAGCATCTTCCTTGCTTTGCATTTCTCAAATTTGAGAACTTTTGGTTGCTGCTTTCCTCATTTGCTAATGAACGGTTAACCATTTCTGTACCATTCCTAATGCTAACTGAGTGAGTGAGTGTGACACCTACTGGCGGGGGCAAATTAAAGTTGAAGCTGCAGTAGCACCTTTAACATTTTATGATTACCTTGTGAAACTTGCATGCGATTCATGATCTGATTTGGCATGTTCGGCAGGGAAACGGGGCCGTCTGTAAAACAAACAGAAATAAGGACCGATCCAAAAGGACAAATTTTGCACAGTGTTAACAGATTAACAACCACTGTGATTCCAATAATTACAGAAAAAAGGAAAAACAACAACAAAAAAAAAAAAAACAATGTGACTTTATACTTTCTTCATACAATATGTGCATATCAAAATAAACAGTGAAGCCTCAGAAATGTCGCTTATTAAGCTACAGGACAAGGAAAAAGTGGATTAAAAACACTGGACTTTTAAACCTATTACTATGGATGTCCGATATTATTGGCCGATATTTGCATTAAATGTGATATCGGAAAATATTGGCATCAGTTTTTTGGACCAAAATTTCACGGTTCCGTAACTAAATCTTGTTCCATTAGCAGCGGTCCAGCATGTATTAAAGTTTGTCATTGTGGAAGAACTTCATTTCCCAGCATTCCTTTCAGAGTCATGTGACTACGGTGCAGCTGCTGCTGCTACAGACTGACTTGCTTTGAAGCTGCTTATAATATGTCTGGTTTTAATGTCTGGTTTTAAGTTGTTGGTTAAGTTACCAAGTTGTCAGAAACATTAGAATTAGCCACATGTTGGCTAATACCTGCTGGTATCTGATATCTGGCAGCCAGATGTCCAAAATGAACTCCTCTGGCTGAGTTCAGGATATTTTGGGATCTTTGTTCTCAGAGCAGAATATATTTGTATTTCTCAAAATATGAGAGATAAAACCTCACAGCTGTCTGCATGTATCGGTATTGGTTGATATCGGAATTTAAGAGTTGGACAGTATCGGTAAAAAAAGCCAATATTGAGCATCCCTACTTGCTGCTACTGGAAAATTTATGATTTGCTATGAACTCTGAAAAAAAATGTGCAGCCTTTACAGTGGCCAATAAAGGTACTGTGGAATTTTGGACATCCACAGTTATACCTCAGCATACAAAAATCTTAAATTTCATATCAGATTCTACTTATGCAAACTAAACATGCACTCACTTTGCGGCCTTGGGCCCAGCGCAGTCGGCTGCTGAAGACCAGGTTGCTGGGTCCCCTGAGCAGCCATCGGCGCCTGGTTTATGATCTGCTTCTGTAGCCTTGAACGCCTCTTCTCCTCCAGCTCCTTTTGGATTTTGTATATTTTCTCAGCCAAGAAGTGATAGTACTCATCCTGAAAGGAAATAAGAATGAAGAGATAGAAAGATACATGAGATGGTTGATTCATTGAGTATGCTGTGAAATTTCAGGCTAATGTATCCAGATTATTACCCGTGTTTTGTTTTGATTGTTATTGAGGAATTTAAATGGGTATAACATTTTTTTCTCCTTTTCCTTTTTAAAAGACTAAATCAAACTTACCCGGCTGTTTGCAGACTCATACATGTCCCCCTCGACCTTTCGGGCGTAGGCCACAAGGTTTTCCATTCGTCTGTCCTTCAGAGCTGCCGGGTCAGGGGTCGGGAATATGGCTTGTACTCTGCCAAAAATGAGCAGAATGTATAGCCATAATAACCAACGCTGCACTTCAAAATCCTGCCTTTGGCCCAAAATGTTGCATGTGTGACTAATAGGTGGCAGTTTAATCTCTGCAGCTCAGGTTTACACTTACAGTTTGTGTACGAGGTGATTGCGCAGGTCCTGAGTGACGTGCTCATGCCAGGCTTTCCTGGAGCCGGTGGCAGAGATGGGTGCTGCTGTGGGTAGGCTGCCCATTGAGCCCACGGTTGATCCGTCTGACAGCAGCTGACTGGAACCACAACGGTAGGAATCTTACATTAAAACATGCAATAATACATCACTTCTGATAGTGACATAACCATCACTGTTGCAATAGAAATGAATTATTTAGCCATCTACGCTGCAGGAAGCCTCTTTCATTTCCCAACATTTCGCATCAGCAGAAGCACTTTAGTAATTGTGGGAGGCAGGGACTGACTTGTTAGTGTTGAGTGCGTTGGGAAGGGAGTCTGTGTGCAGGTTTGTCTGTTCTGAAGTGGTCACACCCATCGTTCCACCTCCAAGAGTCATCTGGTTACCTGTGAACACATAATGGTGTAAACGTATAGCACTGCTTTTCCTTCAGACCATTACAGACCTGTTCTATTATTGCATTTATCATGGTTTTTTTATTAATTTGTTTATGTTTATTAAAAAAATTAATGAATAGAACCAACGATCTTGGGCTAGCCTAAAAAAATGGTATGGGCCTCTGTGCTGTAAGAAAAAATAACAAAAATAATTGAGAATTGAATCATGACCCTAAAATCTATAAAATCAAACTGAGTTCTTGGAGAATCATGATTTGGGATCAACCGATACAGATTTTTTTAGGGCCGAAACCGATATTTTCTTACACACACACACACACACACACATATACATACATATACAGGGAGTGCAGAATTTTTAGGCAAATGAGTATTTTGACCACATTATCCTCTTTATGCATGTTGTCTTACTCCAAGCTGTATAGGCCCAAAGCCTACTACCAATTAAGCATATCAGGTGATGTGCATCTCTGTAATGAGAAGGGGTGTGGTCTAATGACATCAACACCCTATATCAGGTTTATTAGGCAAACAGAATTATTAGGCAACTTCCTTTCCTTTGGCAAAATAAGTCAGAAGAGGGACTTGACAGGCTCCGAAAAGTCAAAAATAGTGAGATATCTTGCAGAGGGATGCAGCACTCTTATAACTGCCAAGCTTCTGAAGCGTGATCATCCAACAATCAAGCGTTTCATTCAAAATAGTCAACAGGGTCGCAAGAAACGTGTGGAAAGACCAAGGCGCAAAATAACTGCCCATGAACTGAGAAAAGTCAAGCGTGCAGCTGCAAAGATGCCACTTGCCAGCAGTTTTGCCATATTTCAGAGCTGCAACATCACTGGAGTGCCCAAAAGCACAAGGTGTGCAATACTCAGAGACATGGCCAAGGTAAGAAAGGCTGAAAAACCACCACCACTGAACAAGACACACAAGCTGAAACGTCAAGACTGGGCCAAGAAATATCTCAAGACGAATTTTTCTAAGCTTTTATGGACTGATGAAATGAGAGTGAGTCTTAAAGGGCCAGATGGATGGACCCGTGGCTGGATCGGTAAAGGCCAGAGAGCTCCAGTCCCACTCAGACGCCAGCAAGGTGGAGGTGGGGTACTGGTATGGGCTGGTATCGTTGAAGATGAGCTTGTGGGGCCTTTTCGGGTTGAAAAGGGAGTCAAGCTCAACTCCCAGTCCTCTCAGTTTCTTGAAGACACCTTCTTCAAGCAGTGGTACAGGAAGAAGTCTGCATCCTTCAAGAAAAACATGATTTTCATGCAGGACAATGCTCCATCACACGCATCCAAGTACTCCACAGCGTGGCTGCAAGAAAGGGTCTAAAAGAAGAAAAACTAATGACATGGCCTCCTTGTTCACCTGATCTGAACCCCATAGAGAACCTGTGGTCCCTCATCAAATGTGAGATTTACAAGGAGGGAAAACAGTCCACCTCTCTGAACAGTGTCTGGGAGGCTGTGGTTGCTGCTGCACGCAATGTTGATGGTGAACAGATCAAAGCACTGACAGGATCCATGGATGGCAGCTTTTGAATGTCCTTGCAAAGAAAGGTGGCTATATTGGTCACTGATTTGTTTTTGTTTTGTTTTTGAATGTCAGAAATGTATATTTGTGAATGTTGAGCTGTTATATTGGTTTCCCTGGTGAAAATAAATAATTGATGTATATTACTGTTAAGTTGCCTAATAATTCTGTTTGCCTAATAGCCTGATATAGGGTGTTGATGTTATTAGACCACACCCCTTCTCATTACAGAGATGCACATCACCTGATATGCTTTATTGGTAGTAGGCTTTGTGCCTATACAGCTTGGAGTAAGACAACATGCATACAGAGGATGATGTTGTCAAAATACTCATTTGCCTAATAATTCTGCACTCCCTGTGTGTGTGTGTGTGTGTGTGTGTGTGTGTGTGTATATATATATATATATATATATATATATATATATAAATAGAAAATGTTTAAATTTGATATTTGTTTACAAGTGCATTTTCTTTTTTATACATTTATTTTACATACTTATTAGAAGTACTTTGTTCTTTTCTATATCAAAAGAATTGTATATATACATATCTAAACACACACACACATATTTAGTAGCAGAAAAACTAAAACACTGGCCAATGTATCAGTCCATCCTTCATCACGACACCTCTAACATGTATATTACATTCATATCTGAGAGGGGACTAAGCATTTTCAGCTCTGAAGTGCTCCAAGAAAATCTATGAACATCTGCCTTATTGACGTTACCAATAGCACCGATGGGTCTCATCTGCTGTTGAAGCTGTTGCTGGGCCTGGGAGTTCGGAGCACCCACAGTCTGTCCTGGGGCCTGCTGGGCCGGAGCCTGTCCTGTCGCCTGGCTGCTGTAGGGTAAACCAAGCGCGGCGTAGGCCCTCTGCATGGAGCTGGGGTCTATAGGGGCTGGAGGATTGATGTTGGGAGCAGTAGGCTGGCCCACACCAACAGAGGACATGGAGTTCTGGAGACCCGCATTTGGGGAACTCAGCATGGCTGGGGGAGGGAAACAGAAGCATGAATCTGAGAGATCCAATTATGATGCAGTAACTAATCTGGTACCAGTATGAAGTGCTGCCCATGTTGCCAATTTAAAATGACACCAAGGTGCATTATGGAAACAGTGCAAAGGCTGTATACTTGGACAAGTCTGAGAAAAATGAAAATATGTTTTACTGAAAGCAAAAAAAAATTGATGGAACATTCTGAGAGGAAACTCTGTTTTTGAGAGAGAATGGCTAAAAGTGAGGGAAGCAAAACAAAAACATGCAGCACGGTTTGCTTTGGCAGCAACACAAAATCCAGCATCACCATCTTGAAAATACAAGCTAAAGAGGGACAGATTAACACTGGTGAGGATGCTTAGCTGTGACACAAACAAGGAAAAATAAGAATCTACACCCAATATCTGTCATTAAACCAGAGAGGACAAAATGATGGTGAGCCATTAGAGTCAAAGTAAGACTCCTTACTGATCGCCTTAAAAACAAAAAAAGATAAAGCAGTTTGAGGGAAAAAAACAAGCATTTGAAAGGCAAGACACTAGTTCTTTAAAAAAATCCTGATGTTCTGCTTGCTGAGTAGAAAGAGGTAATCTAGCTGCATTCTTTTACAGCCTGCAGCTGGTTAAGCGCTGGTGTATTTGAGGATGCTACTTATACTTACGCTGCTGGGTGTGTTTGTCGCTAGCATTCTTCAGCGGCAAGCAAACAGGACAGTCGTGTCGTGTGCAATTTTTCCAGTGGGAAATGATCTGTCTGGATGATGCACAGTGAGCCACTGGAAAGGAAACAAAAGAAAGAATGAGAAAAAACAAGATTTCAAAATCGCATCACTATAACTGGTCACTACCAAATGCGCAATACAAATAAAAGCACTGCTTTCGCCGTCATATTTACGTTAAAATGCCAGCTGCTTCATTGTGCTTTATTTTGATCCACATCTTCTCCATTAAGGTGGAGTGTTTCCTCATTCTGAAGATGGTACAAGTGCTTCATTTGAACCTTTAATCCCAGCAACAGTTTAACAGTTGGAAGTATGTTGGATTAACTCAGAAACATCAATTCAAACGTCTCACTGGACAACTTGGACAGAAATTCCTCAGTTTATCAAGGAGACAAGCCACGTTTTTCATCAAAGTATATAGATGATGTAACAGGGCTTGAAATTCACTGCGGGATAGCAGGTATCGTGAATAATATCATTGATTCCTGCAAATTTCGCACACACAATGCAGGAAATTCCCGCATACAATTGCTGCGATGTGCAATTATGCACACTGAGGGTTTGCATCGGAGCCATAAAACTAAAACGTAGAAGACGGATTCATATCTCTCTCTCTCTATCTACCTCTTTCTGGCAAACCAAACGCTGCAAATTTCCTGCTGGTAGACAGTCCATTCATGGACTGGTGGTTAACAGGTAAATTTAACCTTACATCACTTGAAGGGAACCTGCTCTGGGTAGAAAAGGTCTGCGTTATGTCGTAGCTGGTGTTGTCAATGACCCAAATCCTCCCGATCTTCAGGTAGTACTAGTTAAAAGCAGCCCAAAGAAAATGTTGGCTGTGTGGCTCAGAATATATTGCTGGCTTGAGCGTAACGGTGGTAACACAAGCTGCTCAATTTAATGTTTACCAGCCAGTAGCTGGGTTTACATTACACTTGGAATTTTGCAAATCCTAAATATTTCATTTAAAAACGGCTAATGGAATGCCTACATTTAAAAAAAACTCTCAAATTTCACAAAAAAATGTTATGCTCTCATTAAATGGTTTTTCAGATGTTTTGATAAAGCAGCTTTTCACAAAAGCAAAATGGAGACACTATTTTCACATTTACACGCCATCAGGTGTGGCGTATGGGGGTTAAATCCAGTTATTCCTTCTTGATTATGATGTTTATGATCATTTACAAGCATTAAATTTGAAATCTGAGTGATGGGGGAAGTTTTACCTGTTATGCCTATATGGAAAATCCCAAAATCGCCGTAATTTAGCAAACTGAGTTCATTTTGGACAACATGAAGATGGTTTAAGTTCTTCATGTGTTAACAACGGGGCACGAGTTGTTAATGTCGTTTCCACACATTTGCAACACCACGACTCGGTTGTCTTGCTCCCACATGTTAATTATGTTACCACGATTTTATGAAACGTGACCACGGATAACATCTTATGACTGCGCCTTCGTATCAACAGCTGCATCAACACATCAGTCAGGAACTGGTGCCGGATAAAAGTGGAATACAAGATCAAGAAATGACATCCACACTCCAGAAGATGATCCTGAGGGGTTTTTAGTTTGTGTTACGTTTCAGACGTCTGTCCTGGAAGTCGCCACGAGTGTTTTTCCCTGCTGATGTGATCAGAGGCTTCGTACATGCGGACTTTACCTTTGAATCATCATCCGCTGCTTTCACCTCCTGATGAGGAGCAGCAGCTTTAAAACACGTTTATATCTCCATCCTCCTCAAAGTGGAGTCTCGGGGGACGGGATTTTACCAGAATTACGGCTTCAATGGAAACACCAGCATATCGCAATTGTACTTTTAAATTCAAGAAAAATCCCTTTTATTTTTTGACAAAGTGTAATGGAAACCCAGCTAATGAGACCACACATCAGTGTTGCGGTGCCACTCAGACGAAGTTTCTCATACAGAAGCCGTAGAGAGAAAACGTAAGGTCCATTCATAAATAAATAAAACTTTAATATAAACAATATTCCTAAACATGTTATATTTTTTAATGCATAAACAACATTAAAATACCACATCAAAAATCTGAACCATCTCAGAGAAAGAAGCGGATTTGGTGCATGTAGGAGTTTTGTTACAGCAGTGGACAGAACCAAGTCCACCAGAAACCGTTTATTTCATGAAGTTTCTGAATGTTTTCCAGCCTTATATTAAGAAGGCGACTGCTGGATGATCCATTTGATATGTCACATATTTAACCACGCAGCATCTTGGGTTGTGAACACCTACGCATGTTCTCTTGGGGGTCGTGGCTCAAAAAGTGAGAGCCACTAACAGACAAGATCAGAACAAAGCTGTCGGGAACTCTGAAATCACGTGAACGTGGATTCAGGACACAGAGAAGGATTCAATTCAGAAATTCACTGAACACCACAAATCTCAATCTGATGCTCATTTCAGAGCTTGGTCCTCCCCAGGACCAGTTTCACAGAACTATTGTCAAATGAAGAGTGTTTATAGAGGAGACAGAGGACAGAATAGAGCATGAAAGAAAGAACCGACAAAACCACTTATTACACTGACGCCGCTCAAAGAGTCAACAAATTACTGCAATATATACTTTTTGATACCAAGCTGCCAAAGACTGATGATGTGAGAGCAGTAAAGAGCATTGAGAAAGGACAAGAGAGCTATCCAATATGGCAGCTAAGAAAGCAGAACGAGACAAATTACACTGCAAGACCTGTAGTGGGGCTCACTGGGAATATGTTCAGGTCAGATCCCCAACTACACTTAATGCTGCATTTGCAGAATCACGAGTTTCCTGGTAAAGTTTCTCTTAAACCAGCTTGAAGACTTGCAAAACCAAACATGTCCTGCACACAAAAGGCTAAGACACAGCTCTTATAAAATACAAAATTACCATCCTCTGGTGGGAAAATACAAAGTCAGACAATTAGGTGCAAATAGACAACATAAAACAAAACTTGTGCCACTTGAACAACTCTTCAAAGTTTGTAGTTTGAGCCAATAAAAACAGTTCTCATAGGCAACACTTGCTTTGTTTCCAACCTTGTTCAAAAGCAGCATATCTTACAGGAAATCACAAATGGACCAAAACCATATATCCTAGCAGCTACCTGGCACTTATCAAAGCTGCTCCAACCTCACTAAGTGTATGACCTCAGGCTCTAAGAAATATGCACAAATAAGTACAATTTAACGTCATTATCATTGTGAGAAAGCCAGAGCTACTGGCAAAGCGTCAAACACAGCAGTGCTATCATAATGGCAGAGATAACTCTGTTTTGAAGTACAAATCTCTATAGTTATTTCAGTAGTACAAAGAGGAAAAGATCCCTAGCAGGAGGAAATGAACTAGGGAGCAGAGAGCAGAGGGACAGACTTGCGTTTTAGGTTCCCATGAAAAGCCACAGCATTACTTGCTCATGCATACTTTGACATTTTATTTGTAAAATCTGATATGTGGCTCCATGGGCTGGATAAGGCAGCCCCACCATTCTACATTAAATCTGGTCAAATTTTTGGTTTGTAAAATTAGCAAGTCTAAAGTGAAAAGACCAGAAAACCAAGTTTTTGCACATATTTTGGGACAGATGCAGATTTATGAGACACAGACATCAATGTCAAGTCCTAGAACTTGGAATCTTTTAGGTAGTCAAATCCAAAAGTAACAAAACCAAACAGTACATCAGGAAAGTCTGCATCACAGGAAGGCAGACTGTAAAGTTAACCCTGCTACAATTAAATATTTTGATGATGCAGTGTAAATAATACAAGCATTTTCACCCAGACTTCAGCCAAGAATTAACAATGCACTCAACTTTTTCCTCCAAGTTTTAGAAGCAAGAAAATATCCACGACTGTTGCAACTTTCATAGCTATGACTCTACAGACTTAAGCCATTAACAGCGAGTTTCACCAGCCAAGAAGAACTTGGAGAGACGTTCAAGTTCCTACAACAGAGCCTTTAACTTTACAGCAGGGCTCCAGACTCACTTTTTTCATCAGGACCACAGTGGCCCCCAACTTAAATTTTTAGGAGCACAAGCAGAAACTTTAGAGGCGCACATTGAAATCGACTTCAAAAGCAAATATTCACATTTCCTTTCATTTCCACTGTGTATTACCAATAAATACCGAAACAATAAATGCAGAAACTACAATGTTTACAGGTCAGGGCACATTTTATGTTTTAGCTGGCTCTGTTTTTGCTCAGAGTGTCACGTTTTAGTTGTGTGGTGCCAGTTTTAGCAGCAAATTTTGTGTTCCTGCCGTGTTGTGGGCAGTGGTGCAACGGATAAATGAACTTGCAGTTTACATTGCTGTGTTCCCACTCCTTTCAGGACTTTTCCAGCTACTACAGTACGAGTCAAGTTATCACAACATAGACTAATATTCACCACAAGCTTTTGGAGACGTGTTCTACAATTGTAGCCTTTATTTTTTTACAGCGATGAAGTAAAGACGAAGCAGAGACACAATAGAGGCGAAGCGGAGATAAAGCTGCAACGAAACATGATGAAGCTGCGATGAAACAGCGACGAAGTGGCATCAAAGCGGCATCGAAGCAGCGACAAAGACAAAACAAGAGGTGAAGCGGAGATAAAGCTGCAACAAAGCTGCGACGAATTGGTGATGAAACTGCGACGAGAATGACAACGAAGCGATGACGAGGCTGTGATGAAACGGCAACAAAATAGCAAAGTAGCGGCAACAAAGCTGTGACGAAATTGCAACAAAATGGCAACTAAGTTGCGATGACATGGCTATGAAACGCCGATATAGCAGCGACAAAGCAAAGACGAAGTGGAAATGAAGCAGTGGTGAAGTTGCGACAAAATGGCAACACAACGGCGATGAAGCTTCAACGAAACTGCAACACGGTGATGAAGCTGCAATAAAATTGCGATGAAGCTGTGACAAAACGGCGACGAAGCTGCGGTGAAATGGCGATGCAGCAGCAAAGAAGCAAAGATGAAGCGGCGATGAAGCTGCGACGAAACGGCAATGAAATGGCGATGAAACCCAACAAATTTGTGACAAAACAGTGACGTAGCTGCAATGTAATGGTGACAAAACGTGACGTAGTGGTGATCAGAGGGAGAAAAAATAATTTTCCAGGACAACTCAAGCTTTTCCAGGACATTTTACTCTTTTTCTCATTTTCCATGCGTTTTCCATGACTGGAAAAAATGTTCAATCATTTTCCAGGTTTTCCAGGACACGTGGAAACCCTGTTATTGGTTTATGGCCTCTGAGTCACAGATCGGATCAGTTTTCAGATCAGCAAGAGCGAGAAATGAGACAAGACAAATTCACCTCCATCTACTCATTTATCTATTTAATTAAGTGTGTTTCCTATTAAAATCACTCAACTCAAGATTCATTCCACTCAATTGTAAAAATAAATAAATAAATGAATAAATAATGATAATGGAACTAGGAACAGATGGCAAAACTGCAGGTCACTAAACAATAATGGTAGAAAGGGCTGGATAACCGTCCAATGGTCCATGATGAAAAACACCAACTGAGACCTCCTGATTGACTGACTGCTAAGCTGGTGTCACTGGCAATGACGTGATGTTTAGGCACATTTAAGGATCGCAAATCTGCAGGGGGCTTTTATTTTGAAATTCACCTGCTTCTGTGTCTGATTTTCTATCTTTTTGCTGAGAGCTTGACACTTTCTGGAAGCGTGCTCTGTGAAAAATAGAGATGCCACGACGAGAAGCCTCTGACTTGACTTCTTGTGTATGGCGGCCTGGAGTGAAATAAACTATTGACTAAAACAGCCGTGTTTAGCCCTCCAGAGGCGGCGCCGTGCACGGAACCAGTGTTCGCCTTCACTGACCAGTAATGCTGTCAGCAACTAAATACATTTAATACACTAAATAGCCTATATAATGGTAACAAAAAACTGCACATTTATTGGTCACGCATGCGTGAGTAGATGACAAATTTGCTCGCACTGTCTCACATCTTAGTTGCAAAATGCAACCATTTGGTCGCAGTCTGGAGCCCTGCTTTACAGACAAGACTAACGGCAAACTAAAGCCTCTGCTATTCAGAAATAGCGTGCATTCATTCATGAACTTATTTTAAGTTCTTGCTCATATCCTTAAAAAAACCAGTAACTGCTAACAATGTTGGTTTTTTTTTTTAATTGATCAGACTAACCTTGAAGTCGGTTGAGAGAACTCGGACTTACCCTGGCAGGATTTGCCGGCCTGGCAGTGGGTCATGTGGTTGAGGACGTTCTTCATGGTGCGGCAGTGAGGCAGGGCGCAGGCCCTTACCTCCCCGTTGGCCTGCTCTCGTCGCTGGCACTTGTGTGCATGGAGCAGCAGGACCAGCTGCTGCTGGATCAGCTTGCGCTTCTCCGGGTCTGCTGTGGGGCCCGCCGAAGGCACCGCCACGCCTCCGCTGCCGGCCAGCGGGAGCATCGCTGCCTGCTGCTGCGGCTGCTGCTGGAGCTGCTGTAAGGAAGCAACAGGCGGGCAAGAGGCAAAGATTTTTGCATTACTCAGTGTTACAGATGAACATTCAAGTTTGTATCTAATACATATATACACTAAAGGCATCGCATATCAATATCAAGACTATGGATCAACTGATACAGATGTTTTTGGGACGATGTTGATGCCGAAAGCTGATACAACCTGCCAGTATTTGGGGCCAATACTGTATTTTACCCCAAAATTATGATAATGGACACAATAAAAGGTAACTTTGAAAATTGTTAAGATAAAAAAAAAAGGCAACAAACCACTTCAAATAAATATATAAAAAGAGAAACAGTGCACTTATAAATAAATATTAAATATAAACATTAAACTTTTTACAAACATATTAAAACAGTGCACTTGTAACAATATAAAAAAAAACTCTTTATACAGGCACACACACACATATATATATATATATATATATATATATATATATATATATACATATATATATATATATATATACACACACACATATATACACACACACATATATATATAACACACATATATATATATATACACACATATATATATATACACATATATATATATATACACACACGTATATATATATATATATATATATATATATATATATATATATATATACACATATATATATATACAGCTGTGTGAAAAAGTTTTTACCCCCTTCCTAATTCCTTACTTTTTTGCATGTTTGTCACACTTAAATGTTTCAGATCAAACAAATTTTAATGTGAGTCAAAGATAACACCAGTAAACAGAAAATGAGTTTTTTAAATGAAGATTTTTATTCGTGAGGGGGTGGGGGGGGGGGGGGGGGGGGGGGGGGGGGGGGGGAACCTGCTTGACGAAGTTTAGTAGAACAAAAAGATCCTCAAAATCTAGACATCATGTTGTGATCCCCCCCCCAAAAAAAAATCAGTAAAAAATGAGGAACAAAGTAATTGAGATCTATCAGTCTGGAAAAAGTTCCACAGCCATTTCTAAAGCTTTGGGACTCCAGAGAACCACAGTGAGAACCATTTTCCACAAATGGTAAAAACATGGAACAGTGGTGAACCTTCCCAGGAGTGGCCAGCCAACCAAAATTACCCCATGAGCACAGCAACGACTCATCCAAGAGGCCACAAAAGACCCCAGAACAACATCCAAGAACTGCAGGCCTCACTTGCCTCAGTTAAAGGAATAGTTCACCCTCAGAATGATTTAATTTTATTTTCCACTTACCCTCATGGTGAGCAAGACTCTGGACCACTTTTTTAATATGTCAAATGTAGCCGGAGATCAGGACGACTCCTCGTTTCCCCCCAATCGAGTTCGCCAGGGTCAGAGCCAAAAAGGTCCATAAAAGTCCACAAAAAATTGTCAACATTCCTCCATACTGCTCGTCCCATGTAATCCAAGTGTCCTGAGTGGGTAGCGTCCAGAATTTACTCGAAACGACGTCATTTACTATACTTTTAGAGCCTAAAAAGGAGCATTGTTTACTTCCATGATGCGCGCACATGTGCGGTCACGAAACTACGGAAGCCTCGGCGTTCAGAGCCTACTCTGCCGATAATGCAAGCGTAGAAGAAGAAATTTGGTGTTTACATTGTGCTAAGAGCGCTAGAGCTCTAGACAAACCGGGACACACACAGGAGGGGTTGGATATTAATCGAAAAGAAAAAAAAGAAAGAAAAAGAGAACGCACGATCTCGTCTGCCGTGGCTTCCGTAGTTTCGTGAACGTGCACGCTTGCTGGGCATGCGATGTAGTGTTGTTTAGATTCTAAAAATATACTAAATGGCGTAGTTTCTAGTAAATTCTGGACGCTACCCACTCAGGGCACTTGGATAACATGGGACGAGCAGGATGGAGGAATATTGACATTTTTTTGTGGACTTTTATGGACCTTTTTGGCTCGGACCCTGGCGAACTCCATTGGGGGGAAACGAGAAGTCGTCATGATCTCCGGCTGCATTTGACATATTAAAAAAAGTGGTCCAGAGTCTTGCTCACCATCAGGGTAAGTGGAAAATAAAGTTAAATCATTCTGAGGGTGAACCATTCCTTTAAGGTCAGTGTTCATGACTCCACCATCAGAAAGAGACTGGGGGGCAAAAATGGCCTGCATGATCGATTTCAAAGACCAAAACCACTGCTGAGCAAAAAGAACATAAAGGCTCGTCTCAGTTTAGCCAGAAAGTATTTTGATG
Organism: Atherinomorus stipes; assembly: GCA_023101725.1. NCBI lineage: Eukaryota > Metazoa > Chordata > Actinopteri > Atheriniformes > Atherinidae > Atherinomorus > Atherinomorus stipes. The sequence continues at coordinate 137,024 of JALJCO010000032.1, forward strand.
ATCCCCAAGACTTCTGGGAAAAAACTCTGTGGACTGAAGAGACAAAATTTGAACTTTTTGGAAGGTGTAGGTCCCATTACATCTGGTGTAAAAGTAACACGGCATTTCAGAAAAGGGACATCATACCAGAAGTAAAATATGGTGGTTTTAGTGTGATGGTCTGGGGCTGTTTTGCTGCTTCAGGACCTGGAATACTTGCTGTGGTAAATGGAACCATGAATTCTGCTGTCTACCAAAAAATCTTGAAGGAGAATGTCCGGCCATCTGTTGGTGACCTCAAGCTGAAGCGCACTTGGGTTCTGCAGCAGAACAATGATCCAGAACACACCAGCAAGTCCACCTCTGAATGGCTTAAGAAAAGCAAAATGAAGACTTTGGAGTGGTCTAGTCAAAGTTCAGACCTGAATCCAATAGAGATGCTGTGGCATGACCTTAAAAAGGGGTTCATGCTGGAAAAGCCTCCAAGGGTGTATTGGGGGGTTAGGTGGGGGGGGTGGGGGTTTTGGGGGGGTGTTTTTTTGTTTTTTTTGGGGGGGGGATATGTTTTTTGGGGATCTCCGGGGGTCCTCGTTCCCTGGGGTTGGGGGTTCTTGGGGGGTGTTCCTTCAAAAAACTACGTTGGTTTTTTTTTTTTTTTATATATATGTGTATATATATATATATATATATATATATATATATAGACAGAGAGAGACAGAGAGAGAGAGAGAGATTTTTTTGAGAGAGAGAGAGAGAGTCAGAGAGAGTGTGTGTGTGTGAGAGAGAGGGAGAGATGGGGGGGGGAGAGAGAGAGAGACAGAGAGAGAGAGAGAGACTACTACACACACACACACACGCATTTTTAAGGACTGGAAGGTTAGTGCACCATCGTCTTCCAGAGAAAAGTGGGTGGGGAAGTCGAATTGATTAATTACCACATCGGGCAATTATCTTTTATGTGGCCATAGGGGAAGTATGACAAACTGGGGAAATGATTTGTTTCTAACACATCCGCCAAAAAGATAGAAAATTAATCTATAAAAAGAAAAAAAAGAAAGAAAGGTCCAGGTTCAGCAACAGTATGAGCTCAGATAATGAGGTCAGCTGATACCTGAATATGCTGAATGACCAGGTTATTCCATCAATGGATGTTTCTTTCCTGATGGCACGGCCATATTCCAAGATGACCGTGCCAGAATTTATCTGGCTCAGATTGTGAAAGATGGTTCAGGGATCATCAGACATCATTTTCACACATGGATTGGCCCCCACAGAGTCCTGACCTGAACCCCATTGAGAATCTTTGGGATGTGCTGTGGTCAGACTCTACAATCATCATCAAGATCTTGGTGAAAAATTGATGCAACAGGATGCAAATAAATCTGGTGACATTGCAGAAGCTTCTGGAAACACAGCGAATGCTGCCGCAATTAAAGCTAAAGGCGGTCCAACGAAATGTTAAATGTTTGACCTTTTTTTCTGTTGGCGACTTTTTTTTTGGCCGGGCAGTGTATATATATATATATATATATATATATATATATATATATATATATATATATATATATATATATATGTGTGTGTGTGTACACAGGGGTTAGACAATGAAACTGAAACACCTGTCATTTTAGTGTGGGAGGTTTCATGGCTAAATTGGACCAGCCTGGTGGCAAATATTCATTAATTGCACATTGCACCAGTAAGAGCAGAGTGTGAAGGTTCAATTAGCAGGTAAAAAGCACAGTTTTTGCTCAAAACATTGCAATGCATACAACATTATATCAGACTTCAAAAGAGGACAAATTGTTGGTGCATGTCTTGCTGGCGCATCTGTGACCAAGACAAGTCTTTGTGATGTATCAAGAGCCACAGTATCCAGGGTAATGTCAGCATACCACCAAGAAGGACGAACCACATCCAACAGGATTAACTGTGGACGCAAGAGGAAGCTGTCTGAACGTGATGTTCGGGTGCTAACCTGGATTGTATCCAAAAAACGTAAAACCACAGCGGCCCAAATCCCGGCATTCACTTGGCCCAGGACTTGTGCTAGATGGGCCAAGGACTACTGAACCATTCTGGAGGACCATGTGCATCCAAAGGTTCAAGCATTGTATCCTGAAGGCGGTGCAGTGTATCAGGATGACAATGCACAAATACACACAGCAAGACTGATGAAAGATTGGTTTGATGAACATGAAAGTGAAGTTGAACATCTCCCATGGCCTGCAAAGTCACCAGATCTAAATATTTTTGAGGCACTTTGGGGAGTTTTGGAGGAGCGAGTCAAGAAACGTTTTCCTCCACCAGCATCACGTAGTGACCTGGCCACTATCCTGCAAGAAGTATGGCTTAAAATCCCTCTGACCACTGTTCAGGACTTGTATATGTCATTTCCAAGACAAATTGTCGCTGTATTGGCCGCAAAAGGAGGCCCCACACCATACTAATAAATTATTGTGGTCTAAAACCAAGTGTTTCAGTTTCATTGTCTAACCCCTGTATATATATATATATATATATACACACACACATACACACACACACACACACACACACACATATATATATAAATATAAAAAAAACCTGCTGCCCGTTTGTAAATTACATCAAGGGGGAATATCGGCCAGCACACCCGACGAATCGGCTGATGCCAATACTGGCAAAAAACATATCAGCCTAAAATACTAGGCGGCTGATGTATCGGTCTATCCTCAATTAAGATTAATAATCAATATTTGGCAAATAGCCTACATATATATATTTTCAATGCTCTGAACCACAATGCAGATAAAGATCAGTTGCTCAGGTTGGTAAAAAAAAAAAAAAGTACACCTACACAAACCAAGACAAATTCAAATATCATTTCCATCAATTTCATTTAAATATTTATTAAACAATTAAAATTCATGCAGAATAAAATTATTCTATTTTGCAGATAAATTTAACGTGAAAATATTAAAATAACTCAATAGTAATGCAGCGATAAAATGAAAAAAAAGCTCTTGTTTTGTTTTGTGTAGGTAAAGTGTGAATATCTGTCAAACACTAACCATATTTGGCACGCTAGTCACAGCGGCCCCTTTGAGCTCATTAGGGAATGGTGGCAGGCTGTTGGCAAGGGCAGCCTTGTTCTGGAGCTGCTGCTGAGGGTTTAGCTGTTGGCCCGGTCCCCCACCCCCTTGACCATAAGGTTGAGGCCCAAACGGACTTCCATTGGTACCTATGCCCATCTGGAAATACATGACAAGTGACACAGAATTAAAAACAATGTTTCAGGGTTCAATTCACAGAAAAAGCTTCTTTACAGCCCCGTTTTTGCTAAACGGACTGACGCATTTAAAATATGAACACAGAGTACCAGTCCAAGTGCGAGGACACATTTATTTCTCATTGTTTTATGAGCCATTTACAGTCACCAATGTTCCAACAAAGGTTCTGCCATTCCAACAGCAATTTGTCATGACAAGACACCCTCTGCCAGGACAAGCACTATTGCAACTGTGCCAGGACAACTGTGCGTCTTAATAAGCCCAGAGACGCTCTGGCACCATGGCAGCTCCACATGACACCAACTCTGTTGAGAGGTTTCAACTCTTGACTACAGATATCAAGTCAGACCTTTTCTCGACCCCATGAAAGAAAGTTAGATGTGAAGTTGGCAAACAAAAACAACAATAATGCAGTTAGATTACAAGTCTTAAATTCTCATTGAAGTCTCTGTAAACAGACATTTATAGAGTGACGATGGGACATGATTTTCAGAAAGATTTAAGCCGTACTTCTCAGCCTCTCAGAAGCATGGATGTATATGTGACAGTGTGTGAAAGCAAAAGAAAGGCCAGCGCTTGTTAGTCCTCTGCTTTACACACGGATTTACTTGCTGCTGCTCTCATCCATGGAGCGGGAAACCAGACCAGACTATGTCAGGCCAGGCTGTATCCCCTCAGGCTGTTGACACCGCTCCAACAGACCAGATAAAAAAGATCCAGCTGAGACACCCAGACGCTGGCAGCTTTTCAACACAGCTGAGCAAGAGGACACACACACACACAACCCCTCTCCTTACACATCCCATTCAACGCCTTCTCCACTCAACTCCACTGGCAGAAGCCAACTATCACCTTCCAGATCTGTTGCAACCAGACCGTTTTGGCTGATCTAGCTGCCCACACTTCAAAGCCCTGTCATTTTAAACTAAATGTTTTTTTACAATAACCATCTATCCCCACAGCTTTGACAGGGTGAGCAGTTACCCAATAAACCAGAGAAAGCAAGAGGGAAACATGCCCTCACTTCCCCCTGCAAACACAATAACAAAAGGAGCATGTGGTACGAGGGAGTCACAACAGCCTCTGGCCAATGCAAAGCCCCCCCCCCCAAAAGAAGAGATTTACAACCTGCAAGCACAACAGAGGGGGCATGTGGTTTTCTCCACTATGGCTGTTGGTAGCATGATAATCAAAGTAGACCAGCTGAGCCTAGAACACAAAACGGTAGGGCCGTCAATCTTCAGGTACATGCCCATTGGATTCAGATTACTGGGATCACGGTTCAATTTATAAAATAATTTTCTCACATAGGGATGTAACGATATGAAAATTTAATAGCACGGTTATTGTGACAAAAATGATTACGGTTATCATTTTTATTCCGATATTCCGCCGATTCATCGGCGCCGATAGGACGTTTTACAAACTATTGGTATCGGCTGAACGTGGCTCCGATAGTGGCCGATGGCGGCAGTTTCTTCCACAGCGCCATGAACCGCTTCTTCCCAGCGCTGCTCTCCGATCACTGAGGGGCGGGGCTGCTCTTGGACAGAGAGAGTGAGGGGGTGGGGGGTGGAGGTGAGCGCAGGCAGCAGAGGGATGAGTGGTCCAGGTGGAGATTATAACGACAAGTGAAGCGACATCAGTTAGTGCAATACAACCTTCACGGGTTGAAACTCAACAAAACCTCCTTGGAGGAGGTAATAAGTACCGGTTGTTCAACAAGCAGAAACGTGACTAATATTTCAGCATAAACCACAACTGGCATGTTTGACATGACCACAGTGCTTGTTAAGCTAACAACGAACAGCTTAAGAACAAGGTAAATGAAGGCTGTCTGTAGCTGTTTTCACACTTTCATGGCAGAATATGCCGCAAAGTCCATCCGCTATTTAATCAGAGATGACTTTATAAACGTGACAAACTGGCTGAGACAAACCAGCCCCCCCTCGATTTGTGTTCAGATATGACTGAGTTTATAGTGACTTTGCTGTTGCTGCGGTGGAAAAAATGTATTTATGAATATAAAGAATTCCTGTTGTAAATTTTTCTCTTTTTAACAAAGATAACTAAAAAACAAAAAAAGCTTTGTCGATAAATAACAGGACTGTTTAAAATGGATAAAACTATATGCCTGTTTAACAAGTTGTTTTGTGATACTATTTTTATGGCATAGAGGGCCATCACTCTCATAAATGTGAGGGAACTCTAAATTTTCTAATAGCTATGTTTTTATTTCTAAAAAATCTATTAATGGCCTATTTATCCATCCTATATATAACATTGAATTTTTTTCGCATGGGTGGGGGGTGGTTATCGGCTGATTAATCAGCTATCGGCTTTTTCCTGCTCCAAACTATCGTTATTATATCGGCCTTTAAAAATCCACTATCGGTTGACCTCTAATAGAAATACCCCCCAGCATCTTTAAGACTATCCAAAATGGGTCTAAATGTCTACTTTGTCCCTTTTAAAAGTGGAAATATATCAAGAAAACTGTCCCATGTAGGCGCCTTTGTTGCTTTCCGCCATGTTTTCCAATATTAAAACATTGCAAACTGCGACTGCTGCTGCTTTTCTAGCCAATGAGCAGCATCACTGGGAGTTTTTCAAAGTGCAGTAATCAGTCACGGTTTTAAGGATAATTCAAATTTGAAACAGTATTACTAATCGTTGGGAATTTTATCACGGTTAACCATTTTACCGGTTATCGTTACATCCCTATTCTCACATAAAAAAATATTCAAACAAAGGGGATTATCACATTTCGGGGTCGGGTTCGGGAGAAAAAAAAATAAAACTCTTCCTGGGGAGGCAAAGGTAACCAAAACATGCTTTTATTCTTATATAATTAAAAATAAAAAAAATAAAAAAATTAAATATTCATCTGAATGAAAGAAAATGGAGAAAAGGGGGCAAGGGATAATTAAGGGGGGAAGAGGGGAAAATTATAAAAAAAAAACAGGTTGTTCCGGGGGGGGAAACGGGGCACAAAAAAGGGAAGAAAAGATAAAAGTATACAGGGGGGGAAAAATTGTGAGAATAAAAAAAAAAAAAAAAAAGGGGGTCAATAACTCCCTTCAAGGGGGAAAGGGGGGGAGGGAAAGGAGGGAGGCTAAAAAAGAGTGTGTTAAAGGAAAGAAAGGAGGCAAAAAAGGAAAGCTAAACTGCAAAAAAAATCGACGGAACAACTATTAAAAAAAAAAAAATGGAAAAACGAATGGAAGTATTCAATCCAGAGAAGGGAGGGGGGGGAAAGGGAAAAAAAGGGGAGGGGAGGAGGAAAAAAAAAATAAAAAAGGGATGTTGGGGGGGGGGGGGGGGGGGGGGGGGGGGGGAGGATAGGCAGGAATTGTGGGGGGAAAAAAAAAATAAAGGCGTCTTTTAGTGCCCCGTTCCAAGGGAAGGGGGGGGAGAAAAATATAAAAAGATGGTTTAAAAAGAAGAGTAAAGAGTGGGGTAAGGGAGGGAGTGGGGTGTGGCGGAAAAAAATAATATTTTCGCAAGGAAATGAATAATTAGCTAGAATCATAGAAGAAAAAAAATATATTATTAGAAAAGGGGAGGAGGCGGGGAGGGGGAGAGAGGCAGCGGTCCTATTCATTTCAATAGTGCTTGATTAACTTTTTAATGACAAATGTTATGCCAGAATTAAAAAAGTGAAGGGCGAATATAAAAAAATTATAATAAAAAAAAAAATCGATGAATATAGATATAAAAAAAAAAAAAAAAAAAAAAAAAATATGGAATCTAAAATAAAGAGTATCGGTAATCGGGGGCCGTATATTAAAAAGCTTAAGCAGTGCAACGTGTATATATTGCCGACTAGTTTTACATAAAAAAACTGATTTTGATAAATATGACTAGGATATCCATCTATGACAACACAAGTACTGCAGAGAAACAAAAAAAGATAAATCCCATGTTAAAATAATTCAAATTTAATTTCTTAAAAAGTACATTTAATGGAGCAAGACTGGTCATTTACAAAAAGTTTCAAGCAACAACTCGCTGATACTGCAGAATCCAAAGTGCGCAAAAGCATTTGCCTTCATTCAAGACATGACTGGCTCTATTCATTGCCAGAAGCCAAACTTCAAGAACCATCACACACCAAAGTATGAGAAGCCAAGCTTCCAGTGATGTCACAGTACTCGGTACTTCCATACCAGCATTACTGTTGTACTGTCGGTACCTGTATTTTCACGGTACCGGAGGTATCGAGCGTACGAGTGGTGTTCATTCGCTAAACAGTTCAGCGAACACGTCTCCCCAGACAAGGGGTGGGCGATATGGGAAAAAAATTATATCACAATATTTTCTTTACAAAATCACGATCTCGATTTTATCACGATTTTTTCAATGAATATCACGCAGACTATTTGAAAGTTATTTACAGTAACACAAAATCCTTTACCTATTTAAAATCAGACCCCTGAAAAGGACGAAAGATCCCTTTAAACAGGTCCTATTCTAGCACTTTTTATTTAGCTGAGCAAAAATGTTTCGTGACAAGGCCGCACCAGTCTAGTGACTTCAACGGATTTTTAAGAGTTAGTACACATTAAAACCCAATCAATACTAAAGTACGATAAATAAAACCAATCATCAACAATAGCTTTTTAGAGAAGTTACATCAAATACAAATGTCACTTCTTGTTAAACAATACACTTCAGCCACCATGTAAGCTTGAAAACTTTTCCACAACTTTTAATGAAAATGATCTGAACTTTGATCTTGTTTGCCTCTGACCTTTCAGAGCTCAGCCAATGAGATAACAGCTCTATGTAACGTAGTCATAAGCTACATACAGAGGAGGAAGAGAAACTACTAGAAAAATTACATTAAAACCACCTAAAAACCAGATCATGATCTCTATAAGAAGAGTAATACGTGGTGAAATGCCAGCAGTCAGATCAGAGCAGCAGGTTGGTGAAGGGCAGCTTACGAACAACCGTTAAGCTAAATACAAGCTAACGCTAGCTTAGCTGTTTGTTTACATTCCAATCAGACACTCCGAGCTCCGTCGCGTCTGTTCAGCACCTCTACCTCCTACCTGGCGGTGAGTGAAGCACACGTTTCTTGTCTGAAGTGGAGGTACATGTCTCTCCAGCGCTCGAGTTGCCTTGTCGGATGCGTGTAGGGTGAAAGATATAGGAAAAAAAAATAAAAAAAAAAATATTAAAAAAAAGAACAAAAAAAAAAAAAAAAATAAAATAAAAAAAAAATAACAAACTAACAAAAAAAAAATAAAAAAAAAAAAAAAAAAAAAAGGAAGGAGGAAAGAGAAAAAAGAAAAAAAAAAAAAAAAAAAAATACTCCTAACCAATCTCGAAATTGTTAAAAAGAAAAGAAGAAAATATCCCCCTGTCAGCGTTGTTTTACCTGTGCGGGCGGAGGTGCGTCTGCTCACACCTCCGTCTGCAGAAACTTTGTCTGCAGACCAGGCTGTTGCCTCCTAAGGTGATTAAAAACGCTGCTCGTGTTTCCATCAGATGTACGAACCCCATCCTTAAAAACGTTGAAAATCCAAACTAGTTCCACATGACCAAAGTTGAACGTCACTTTCGGACTCTCGTTAGCAGCCATGCTCGCTCTTGTTCATGTGTTTGGGAAAGAGGGGCGGAGCTAAACAAAGCAACTCCATACTGAAACACTTTAGCTCGCTCTGATTGGTTCACCGGTGTCTGTCATGTCAACATAAGGTGGACAAGCACGTGGTGTGATTTGGCAGAGAGGGAGAGAAAAAAACATGGAGTAAACAGACACAGCTGCATTCAGACGGTTCTACGATCTTTGTGTTTTGGCAGATCGTCAGCACGTTCAAAACCTTCACGATCTTATATCGTCATATCGCACAGCCCTACCTCAGACTACTGCAGGGCTGCTGCTCTGCCTCATCTCATGAGGGGAAAAAAGGAACAAGGAGCCATATATGGACATGTTCCCTTTACAATCATTTAGGCGTGGTGGCAGCCAGACCACGTGTGCCGCACTCCAGCCGCTTCGTGCCCCGTTCCAACCTCCACAGTGCATCATCCCACACCAGCTGTCCAACATCCCAGCATCTCTGCACGATGTAAACACGTGAGCCGTGGAGGTTGAAACCAAACCGGCGGTGCAACTGGAATTTGGCGCGCCTGAATCAGCCATAAGGCTTTGAGGATAACTAAACTTTATAACGCCACTGCAGGTAGATTTTATCTCTTCAGGCTTTTACATTGTAAGGAGGTGAATAGTTTAAGACTGCACTGTTGTGAATCGTCCATGAGGCTTTGAATATAAACTTTATTAATTAGGATGATTGTTTTTAGTAGATTCGGTTCGAGAAGCGAGAACTTTGTTCCTGTTCTGGAGGCCGCAGGGACCACAAGAAAGTTTGTTTTGGTCCGGTTATTCCTCCGTGAGAAGCTTCAGCCGTGACGCCGCGGAGACCGCCGTGTTGACTTGGTGAGTTTATATTTAATGACTAACTTGGTCCGGGGGGGGCTGCGCATGCGGTGATGTCCGTGTATCAAACGGCTCGCGTGCTGTACACATTTTCGTATTTTTTCACCACCTTGATCAGCTGTTCATTAAAACTCTCCGTTTAACCTGCGGATGCAGAGGAGCATCTGATCAGCTGATTGTCGACATCACGGTGCTAGGTATTAGGACTTTTCCTGCTGCAACACACCTGACTTCAATCAATGGGTAATTAGCAGACTTGTGCAGCCAAGCTCTGGACATCAGGTGGTGTGTTGAAGCAGGGAAGCCCTGAAGACCAGCAGGATGCCGGCCTACCCCTGGTGTAGAAGTTCAGACATCTGACTGACCACTGACAGACAGGCGGACTAACTTACTTTAAATTTATTGACTACTAAAGACGAGGCAGTTTCTTTGTACCTGGGTCTTTTTTTTTACTTATTAAATAGGCTGTTTTATTGCCTGGTTGAGTTTATTTAATCTAGTACCTGAACTGTCTTCTCAATAAATATGTTGGATTTTTACTTGAATTTCAGCTTCAGCAAAAGTTTTTCAGGCAGGTCAAAATGTCATAACCTTGAATTTGACTATAACTATTGTAACAATGACTCGTCAAAGCATTTTATACCATCATTATTGTTATCGTGAGCCTCCCCACAATATCGAGATAAATATCGTATCGTGAGGTTCATATTGAGATAATATCGTACCGTGAGATGTGGATATCATTACATCCCTAGTGTGCATGTGTGTGTGTTGACGTCTTCCAAGCCAATTGATTCTTCGCAAGTCCTGCTCTAGAACCACTACTGACCAATCATACGTTAGCAACGGTAACTAAGGAAAGGACTTAAGCCCCGTTTCCACCAGCGGGTCTGGGTCGGGGCGGATCGGTCCACGTTTTTTTGCGTCTCCACGGATAAAAACTGGGACGGGTACCCTTATATCCGACCCGACCCGGACTACTTTTTTGGTACCCTTCGGTAGGGGTACTGATCTAACCGATCCGGACCAAAGAGGTGGAGCTAATGCACAGCAATCAGCTGATTCATTGAAAAATCCGCCACTTCCCGCGTGACCCAGCGTAAAAACGAAGCCGGGGTGACTCCTTTCTGTTTCTGTCATGTGTGGCGCGGTGTTTTGGTTAAACGGCGTTACACGGCGATGTCACACAATCACGTAGCAGCACTGTCCAGCTAATTCTCCGCCTCCAGAATAAGGGTACAGGTTGCTGTGGGGACACAGCGTGAAATCAACACATCCGTACCCAAACCCACCCGATCCGGCCTGGCCCGGCCCGACCTGACCCAGACCCGCGGGTGGAAACGGGGCTTTACTGACACACTTCACCTCCATCGACGGGTCATATACGGGATTTTCAAGTCTAATGACTTGAAAATACAGATTAGAGCCCGACCGATATATCGGGCCGATTTTGGCGTCTGGCTCATTA
>JALJCO010000033.1:0-61063 GCA_023101725.1 Atherinomorus stipes
GATCCTCTCTGATCCCAGAACCTCTCTGATCCTAGATCCTCTCTGATCCTAGAACCCTCTCTGATCCTAGAACCTCTCTGATCCTAGATCCTCTCTGATCCCAGAACCTCTCTGATCCTAGACCCTCTCTGATCCTAGACCCTCTCTGATCCTAGACCCTCTCTGATCCTAGATCCTCTCTGTCTGAAGGATCCTGAACTTTCTGTTTCCAGTCTGGACCTCTCGTGAGATTTCATCGTTGTCACAAAAATCTCGCGGGATTTCGTTGGTAAAATAGATCAATATTGTATTTTTAAATATCTAATTTTTTTAAATCTGCATTTGAAAATATCGCGATATTTCAGTGTATCGATATTTTCTCGCAGCTCTGTCACGTGACCAGAAGAAGCAGCTGTTCTGACTTTCCACATCTACATCAGCTCTCCTGCTGCAACTGGAGGGGGGGGGACTCACCTGGTGTGGGCGGTCAGGGTCAGGACGGTGTTCAGGGGGTCTCTGATCCACGCCGCCACCCCCAGCACGCACGCGGACATCAGCTGTACACGCACACACAAATAAACAACATGGATCAGTTTCTGCTGCCCACAAATACCAGCGCAGAATGTGAGACTACCCCCCCACCCCCCCGCGCGCGAGCACATTCCTGCAGAAACTCACGAACATCAAACTGAATGAGTCATGAAGGCCCTTCTCCATAATCTGTCCTGATAATCTGGAATAATCTGATCTTCATTTCGTTTCTGGAAAGTTTCACCTGTTAAAGGTGAAATAGAAGCTGAAGCGCGCGCGCGCGCGTGACGCCGCCTCACCCAGAACAGCAGGTTGAGCGCGTACAGCAGGCAGCGCAGGCACCTCACCGCGTCCTCGCGAGCCATCCGGACCGAACCCGCGCGCGCGGCTCATCCGAGCCTGGGCCACCATGGCAGCATGCTCACTGCGGACGCGCAGGAGCCTCCGTGCGCGAAAGCCGCATGCCGCGCGCTCGGCTCCGCTCGGCTTTATCCGGAAGCGGCTCCGGGGGGGGGGGACTTTCACAACAGGTGGTTTCTCGCTTTCCTCAGCCGCGCGGTGATGGAGCGCGCGGAGCTCTCAGTCAATCATCGCTCAGCGTGACGCGCGTTCACGCTCCGGGAGGTCTCAGGGATCCGGAACCGCGAACCGGATCTGGAGAGACTTCCGATCGGCGCGAGCATTTACGACGTTCAGCAGCTGCCGCGCAGCGCACCGGTGCGCGTGCGTCCAGCTGTCTGCGTGGATGGTGACGTCCCGCGAGTCCCGAGCGGACTCCGTCCCGATCGCCTGTCGATTCCGTCTGGTCCAAAGGTTCCATTTTGTCCGGGTCCGTTCATGCGTCATGGTTTTTTAGTTTCACTGTCCCGTCTCACGGGTTGCTGTCATGTTCGTGCTCAGCAGCTCCCACCCTGCACGGTGGCTTTTTGTTTGGGGAGTGACGGCGGATATTTTACACTGAACCCGTGTCAGACTTCCGGTCTGGTTGGATCTGGATGAGCTGAAATGGAGGGTGTCGGCGCGCGGAGCGCTCAAAATAGGGCAGGTGCCTGACTCCCAGCGGCAAGATGACCAGGAAGTCCGACGTCGGTTTTCTGGTTTCACGCGCCGCAGCGTGAGAATATGTTTATTGATTACATGGGCGCGATCGGTGGAGGGCGCGCCGCTGCGCTGGCTCACGTCACGGACCGGGTGTAAGGGGCGGTGTCAATCCGCTCAGCGTGCGCGCGTTCACGCTCGGGAGGTCCCAGACTCACGATCAGGCGAAATCGGTTTCTGGTTAGATCCCGACTCCCGATCGGGAGAGCTCGCGTTGCTGGTTTAAGTCCGGCACTCGCGCATCGGGGGAAATCGTGGGCGGAGGTAGAGGCTGCGTGGAGGTCGTCCCGCGGTCCCGACCCGCTCCGTCCCGGTCCGGTCCTGTCCGGTTCCGTCTGGTCCGGTTCCGTCTGGTCCGGGTCCGTCTGGTCCGGTTCAGTCCCGCTGTCCCGTCTCTCTGGTTGAACGCGTACCGCAGCAGCTCCCTCCCTCCGGCTGTCAGTCCTGGGGGAGGACGGAGGAATGTGTCCGCCTCCAGAGCCGCGAGGTCAGCGGGCCGGAGGATGAGCTGCAGGGAGGAAGCGCGCGCGCAGCGCTCCTTATTAGGACATGTCCTGACTCCCATCCAGATGATCCAGGAAGTCCCGACTCTGTTTTCTGGTTTAAATCCCGACTCACGATCAGGAGAAATCGTGTTTCTGGTTTAAATCCCGACTCACGATCGGGAGAAATCGTGTTTCTGGTTTAAATCCCGACTCACGATCGGGAGAAATCGTGTTTCTGGTTTAAATCCCGACTCACGATCGGGAGAAATCGTGTTTCTGGTTTAAATCCCGACTCACGATCAGGAGAAATCACGTTTCTGGTTTAAATCCGGACTCACGATCGGGAGAAATCGTGTTTCTGGTTTAAATCCGGACTCACGATCGGGAGAAATCGTGTTTCTGGTTTAAATCCGGACTCACGATCGGGAGAAATCGTGTTTCTGGTTTAAATCCGGACTCACGATCGGGAGAAATCGTGTTTCTGGTTTAAATCCAGACTCACGATCAGGAGAAATCCTGTTTCTGGTTTAAATCCGGACTCACGATCGGGAGAAATCGTGTGTCTGGTTTAAATCCCGACTCACGATCGGGAGAAATCGTGTTTCTGGTTTAAATCCCGACTCACGATCGGGAGAAATCGTGTTTCTGGTTTAAATCCCGACTCACGATCAGGAGAAATCATGTTTCTGGTTTAAATCCGGACTCACGATCGGGAGAAATCGTGTTTTCTGGTTTAAATCCCGACTCACGATCGGGAGAAATCGTGTTTCTGGTTTAAATCCCGGACTCACGATCGGGAGAAATCGTGTTTCTGGTTTAAATCCCGACTCACGATCAGGAGAAATCGTGTTTCTGGTTTAAATCCGGACTCACGATCCGGAGAAATCGTGTTTCTGGTTTAAATCCGGACTCACGATCCGGAGAAATCGTGTTTTCTGGTTTAAATCCCGACTCACGATCGGGAGAAATCGTGTTTCTGGTTTAAATCCCGACTCACGATCGGGAGAAATCGTGTTTCTGGTTTAAATCCCGACTCACGATCAGGAGAAATCGTGTTTCTGGTTTAAATCCGGACTCACGATCGGGAGAAATCGTGTTTCTGGTTTAAATCCGGACTCACGATCCGGAGAAATCGTGTTTTCTGGTTTAAATCCCGACTCACGATCGGGAGAAATCGTGTTTCTGGTTTAAATCCCGACTCACGATCAGGAGAAATCATGTTTCTGGTTTAAATCCGGACTCACGATCGGGAGAAATCGTGTTTCTGGGTTAAATCCGGACTCACGATCAGGAGAAATCATGTTTCTGGTTTAAATCCGGACTCACGATCGGGAGAAATCCTGTTTCTGGTTTAAATCCCGACTCACGATCGGGAGAAATCGTGTTTCTGGTTTAAATCCCGACTCACGATCGGGAGAAATCCTGTTTCTGGTTTAAATCCGGACTCACGATCGGGAGAAATCGTGTTTCTGGTTTAAATCCCGACTCACGATCGGGAGAAATCGTGTTTCTGGTTTCAATCCCGACTCACGATCGGGAGAAATCGTGTTTCTGGTTTAAATCCGGACTCACGATCGGGAGAAATCGTGTTTCTGGTTTAAATCCGGACTCACGATCGGGAGAAATCGTGTTTCTGGTTTAAATCCGGACTCACGATCGGGAGAAATCATGTTTCTGGTTTAAATCCCGACTCACGATCGGGAGAAATCGTGTTTCTGGTTTAAATCCCGACTCACGATCGGGAGAAATCGTGTTTCTGGTTTAAATCCCGACTCACGATCGGGAGAAATCGTGTTTCTGGTTTAATTCCCGACTCACGATCGGGAGAAATCTTGTTTCTGGTTTAAATCCCGACTCACGATCGGGAGAAATCATGTTTCTGGTTTAAATCCCGACTCACGATCGGGAGAAATCGTGTTTCTGGTTTAAATCCCGACTCACGATCGGGAGAAATCATGTTTCTGGTTTAAATCCCGACTCACGATCGGGAGAAATCGTGTTTCTGGTTTAAATCCCGACTCACGATCGGGAGAAATCATGTTTCTGGTTTAAATCCCGATTCACGATCGGGAGAAATCGTGTTTTCTGGTTTAAATCCCGACTCACGATCGGGAGAAATCGTGTTTCTGGTTTAAATCCCGACTCACGATCGGGAGAAATCGTGTTTTCTGGTTTAAATCCCGACGCACGATCGGGAGAAATCGTGTATCTGGTTTAAATCCCGACTCACGATCGGGAGAAATCGTGTTTCTGGTTTAAATCCCGACTCACCATCGGGAGAAATCGTGTTTCTGGTTTAAATCCAGACTCACGAAAGGGAGAAATCGTTTTTCTGGTTTAAATCCCGACTCACGATCGGGAGAAATCGTGTTTCTGGTTTAAATCCGGACTCACGATCGGGAGAAATCGTGTTTCTGGTTTAAATCCCGACTCACGATCGGGAGAAATCGTGTTTCTGGTTTAAATCCCGACTCACGATCGGGAGAAATCGTGTTTCTGGTTTAAATCCCGACTCACGATCGGGAGAAATCGTGTTTCTGGTTTAATTCCCGACTCACGATCGGGAGAAATCTTGTTTCTGGTTTAATCCCGACTCACGATCGGGAGAAATCATGTTTCTGGTTTAAATCCCGACTCACGATCGGGAGAAATCATGTTTCTGGTTTAAATCCCGACTCACGATCGGGAGAAATCGTGTTTCTGGTTTAAATCCCGACTCACGATCGGGAGAAATCATGTTTCTGGTTTAAATCCCGATTCACGATCGGGAGAAATCGTGTTTCTGGTTTAAATCCGGACTCACGATCGGGAGAAATCGTGTTTCTGGTTTAAATCCCGACTCACGATCAGGAGAAATCGTGTTTCTGGTTTAAATCCGGACTCACGATCCGCAGAAATCGTGTTTCTGGTTTAAATCCCGACTCACGATCGGGAGAAATCGTGTTTCTGGTTTAAATCCCGACTCACGATCGGGAGAAATCGTGTTTTCTGGTTTAAATCCCGACGCACGATCGGGAGAAATCGTGTTTCTGGTTTAAATCCCGACTCACGATCGGGAGAAATCATGTTTCTGGTTTAAATCCCGATTCACGATCGGGAGAAATCGTGTTTTCTGGTTTAAATCCCGACTCACGATCGGGAGAAATCGTGTTTCTGGTTTAAATCCCGACTCACCATCGGGAGAAATCGTGTTTCTGGTTTAAATCCAGACTCACGAAAGGGAGAAATCGTTTTTCTGGTTTAAATCCGGACTCACGATCGGGAGAAATCATGTTTCTGGTTTAAATCCCGACTCACGATCGGGAGAAATCGTGTTTCTGGTTTAAATCCCGACTCACGATCGGGAGAAATCGTGTTTTCTGGTTTAAATCCCGACTCACGATCGGGAGAAATCGTGTTTCTGGTTTAAATCCCGACTCACGATCGGGAGAAATCGTGTTTCTGGTTTAAATCCGGACTCACGATCGGGAGAAATCGTGTTTCTGGTTTAAATCCCGACTCACGATCGGGAGAAATCATGTTTCTGGTTTAAATCCCGACTCACGATCGGGAGAAATCGTGTTTCTGGTTTAAATCCCGACTCACGATCGGGAGAAATCGTGTTTCTGGTTTAAATCCCGACTCACGATCGGGAGAAATCGTGTTTCTGGTTTAAATCCCGACTCAAAAACGATCGGGAGAAATCGTGTTTCTGGTTTAAATCCGGACTCACGATCGGGAGAAATCGTGTTTCTGGTTTAAATCCGGACTCACGATCCGGAGAAATCGTGTTTCTGGTTTAAATCCCGACTCACGATCCGGAGAAATCGTGTTTCTGGTTTAAATCCCGACTCACGATCGGGAGAAATCGTGTTTCTGGTTTAAATCCCGACTCACGATCGGGAGAAATCGTGTTTCTGGTTTAAATCCGGCCTCACGATCGGGAGAAATCGTGTTTCTGGTTTAAATCCGGCCTCACGATTGGGAGAGAAATCGTGTTTCTGGTTTAAATCCCGACTCACGATCGGGAGAAATCGTGTTTCTGGTTTAAATCCGGACTCACGATCGGGAGAAATCGTGTTTCTGGTTTAAATCCCGACTCACGATCGGGAGAAATCGTGTTTCTGGTTTAAATCCCGACTCACGATCGGGAGAAATCGTGTTTCTGGTTTAAATCCGGACTCACGATCGGGAGAAATCGTGTTTCTGGTTTAAATCCGGACTCACGATCCGCAGAAATCGTGTTTCTGGTTTAAATCCGGACTCACGATCGGGAGAAATCGTGTTTCTGGTTTAAATCCCGACTCACGATCAGGAGAAATCATGTTTCTGGTTTAAATCCGGACTCACGATCGGGAGAAATCGTGTTTCTGGTTTAAATCCGGACTCACGATCAGGAGAAATCATGTTTCTGGTTTAAATCCCGACTCACGATCAGGAGAAATCATGTTTCTGGTTTAAATCCGGACTCACGATCGGGAGAAATCGTGTTTCTGGTTTAAATCCAGACTCACGATCGGGAGAAATCGTGTTTCTGGTTTAAATCCGGACTCACGATCGGGAGAAATCCTGTTTCTGGTTTAAATCCCGACTCACGATCGGGAGAAATCCTGTTTCTGGTTTAAATCCCGACTCACGATCGGGAGAAATCGTGTTTCTGGTTTAAATCCCGACTCACGATCGGGAGAAATCGTGTTTCTGGTTTAAATCCCGACTCACCATCGGGAGAAATCGTGTTTCTGGTTTAAATCCGGACTCACGATCGGGAGAAATCGTGTTTCTGGTTTAAATCCCGACTCACGATCGGGAGAAATCGTGTTTCTGGTTTAAATCCGGACTCACGATCGGGAGAAATCATGTTTCTGGTTTAAATCCCGACTCACGATCGGGAGAAATCGTGTTTCTGGTTTAAATCCCGACTCACGATCGGGAGAAATCGTGTTTCTGGTTTAAATCCCGACTCACGATCGGGAGAAATCGTGTTTCTGGTTTAATTCCCGACTCACGATCGGGAGAAATCTTGTTTCTGGTTTAAATCCCGACTCACGATCGGGAGAAATCATGTTTTCTGGTTTAAATCCCGACTCACGATCGGGAGAAATCATGTTTCTGGTTTAAATCCCGACTCACGATCGGGAGAAATCGTGTTTCTGGTTTAAATCCCGACTCACGATCGGGAGAAATCATGTTTCTGGTTTAAATCCCGACTCACGATCGGGAGAAATCGTGTTTCTGGTTTAAATCCCGACTCACGATCGGGAGAAATCGTGTTTCTGGTTTAAATCCCGACTCACGATCGGGAGAAATCGTGTTTTCTGGTTTAAATCCCGACTCACGATCGGGAGAAATCGTGTTTCTGGTTTAAATCCCGACTCACGATCGGGAGAAATCGTGTTTCTGGTTTAAATCCCGACTCACGATCGGGAGAAATCGTGTTTCTGGTTTAAATCCAGACTCACGATCGGGAGAAATCGTGTTTCTGGTTTAAATCCGGACTCACGATCGGGAGAAATCATGTTTCTGGTTTAAATCCCGACTCACGATCGGGAGAAATCGTGTTTCTGGTTTAAATCCCGACTCACGATCGGGAGAAATCGTGTTTTCTGGTTTAAATCCCGACTCACGATCGGGAGAAATCATGTTTCTGGTTTAAATCCCGACTCACGATCGGGAGAAATCATGTTTCTGGTTTAAATCCCGACTCACGATCGGGAGAAATCGTGTTTTCTGGTTTAAATCCCGACTCACGATCGGGAGAAATCATGTTTCTGGTTTAAATCCCGACTCACGATCGGGAGAAATCATGTTTCTGGTTTAAATCCCGACTCACGATCGGGAGAAATCGTGTTTCTGGTTTAAATCCCGACTCACGATCGGGAGAAATCATGTTTCTGGTTTAAATCCCGACTCACGATCGGGAGAAATCGTGTTTTCTGGTTTAAATCCCGACTCACGATCGGGAGAAATCGTGTTTCTGGTTTAAATCCCGACTCACGATCGGGAGAAATCGTGTTTCTGGTTTAAATCCAGACTCACGATCGGGAGAAATCGTGTTTCTGGTTTAAATCCGGACTCACGATCGGGAGAAATCATGTTTCTGGTTTAAATCCCGACTCACGATCGGGAGAAATCGTGTTTCTGGTTTAAATCCCGACTCACGATCGGGAGAAATCGTGTTTTCTGGTTTAAATCCCGACTCACGATCGGGAGAAATCATGTTTCTGGTTTAAATCCCGACTCACGATCGGGAGAAATCGTGTTTTCTGGTTTAAATCCCGACTCACAATCGGGAGAAATCGTGTTTCTGGTTTAAATCCCGACTCACGATCGGGAGAAATCGTGTTTCTGGTTTAAATCCCGACTCACGATCGGGAGAAATCGTGTTTCTGGTTTAAATCCCGACTCACGATCGGGAGAAATCGTGTTTCTGGTTTTAATTCCCGACTCACGATCGGGAGAAATCTTGTTTCTGGTTTAAATCCCGACTCACGATCGGGAGAAATCATGTTTCTGGTTTAAATCCCGACTCACGATCGGGAGAAATCATGTTTCTGGTTTAAATCCCGACTCACGATCGGGAGAAATCGTGTTTCTGGTTTAAATCCCGACTCACGATCGGGAGAAATCATGTTTCTGGTTTAAATCCCGACTCACGATCGTGAGAAATCGTGTTTCTGGTTTAAATCCCGACTCACGATCGGGAGAAATCGTGTTTCTGGTTTAAATCCCGACTCACGATCGGGAGAACACGATCGGGAGAAATCGTGTTTCTGGTTTAAATCCGGACTCACGATCGGGAGAAATCGTGTTTCTGGTTTAAATCCGGACTCACGATCCGGAGAAATCGTGTTTCTGGTTTAAATCCCGACTCACGATCGGGAGAAATCGTGTTTCTGGTTTAAATCCCGACTCACGATCGGGAGAAATCGTGTTTCTGGTTTAAATCCCGACTCACGATCGGGAGAAATCGTGTTTCTGGTTTAAATCCGACTCACGATCGGGAGAAATCGTGTTTCTGGTTTAAATCCGGCCTCACGATCGGGAGAAATCGTGTTTCTGGTTTAAATCCCGACTCACGATCGGAGAGAAATCGTGTTTCTGGTTTAAATCCCGACTCACGATCGGGAGAAATCGTGTTTCTGGTTTAAATCCGGACTCACGATCGGGAGAAATCGTGTTTCTGGTTTAAATCCCGCTCCGCGGGGAGGTAATCCGGACTCACGATCGGGAGAAATCGTGTTTCTGGTTTAAATCCGGACTCACGATCGGGAGAAATCGTGTTTCTGGTTTAAATCCCGACTCACGATCGGGAGAAATCGTGTTTTCTGGTTTAAATCCCGACTCACGATCGGGAGAAATCGTGTTTCTGGTTTAAATCCCGACTCACGATCGGGAGAAATCGTGTTTCTGGTTTAAATCCCGACTCACGATCGGGAGAAATCGTGTTTCTGGTTTAAATCCCGACTCACGATCGGGAGAAATCGTGTTTCTGGTTTAAATCCCGACTCACGATCGGGAGAAATCGTGTTTCTGGTTTAAATCCCGACTCACGATCGGGAGAAATCGTGTTTCTGGTTTAAATCCCGACTCACGATCGGGAGAAATCGTGTTTCTGGTTTAAATCCCGACTCACGATCGGGAGAAATCGTGTTTTCTGGTTTAAATCCCGACTCACGATCGGGAGAAATCATGTTTCTGGTTTAAATCCCGACTCACGATCGGGAGAAATCGTGTTTTCTGGTTTAAATCCCGACTCACGATCGGGAGAAATCGTGTTTTCTGGTTTAAATCCCGACTCACGATCGGGAGAAATCGTGTTTTCTGGTTTAAATCCCGACTCACGATCGGGAGAAATCGTGTTTTCTGGTTTAAATCCCGACTCACGATCGGGAGAAATCGTGTTTCTGGTTTAAATCCCGACTCACGATCGGGAGAAATCGTGTTTCTGGTTTAAATCCCGACTCACGATCGGGAGAAATCGTGTTTCTGGTTTAAATCCCGACTCACGATCGGGAGAAATCGTGTTTCTGGTTTAAATCCAGACTCACGATCGGGAGAAATCATGTTTCTGGTTTAAATCCCGACTCACGATCGGGAGAAATCGTGTTTCTGGTTTAAATCCCGACTCACGATCGGGAGAAATCGTGTTTTCTGGTTTAAATCCCGACTCACGATCGGGAGAAATCGTGTTTCTGGTTTAAATCCCGACTCACGATCGGGAGAAATCGTGTTTTCTGGTTTAAATCCCGACTCACGATCGGGAGAAATCGTGTTTCTGGTTTAAATCCCGACTCACGATCGGGAGAAATCGTGTTTCTGGTTTAAATCCCGACTCACGATCGGGAGAAATCGTGTTTCTGGTTTAAATCCCGACTCACGATCGGGAGAAATCGTGTTTCTGGTTTAAATCCCGACTCACGATCGGGAGAAATCGTGTTTCTGGTTTAAATCCAGACTCACGATCGGGAGAAATCGTGTTTCTGGTTTAAATCCCGACTCACGATCGGGAGAAATCGTGTTTTCTGGTTTAAATCCCGACTCACGATCGGGAGAAATCGTGTTTTCTGGTTTAAATCCCGACTCACGATCGGGAGAAATCGTGTTTTCTGGTTTAAATCCCGACTCACGATCGGGAGAAATCGTGTTTCTGGTTTAAATCCCGACTCACGATCGGGAGAAATCGTGTTTCTGGTTTAAATCCCGACTCACGATCGGGAGAAATCGTGTTTCTGGTTTAAATCCCGACTCACGATCGGGAGAAATCGTGTTTCTGGTTTAAATCCCGACTCACGATCGGGAGAAATCGTGTTTTCTGGTTTAAATCCCGACTCACGATCGGGAGAAATCGTGTTTCTGGTTTAAATCCCGACTCACGATCGGGAGAAATCGTGTTTCTGGTTTAAATCCCGACTCACGATCGGGAGAAATCGTGTTTTCTGGTTTAAATCCCGACTCACGATCGGGAGAAATCGTGTTTCTGGTTTAAATCCCGACTCACGATCGGGAGAAATCGTGTTTCTGGTTTAAATCCCGACTCACGATCGGGAGAAATCGTGTTTCTGGTTTAAATCCCGACTCACGATCGGGAGAAATCGTGTTTCTGGTTTAAATCCCGACTCACGATCGGGAGAAATCGTGTTTCTGGTTTAAATCCCGACTCACGATCGGGAGAAATCGTGTTTCTGGTTTAAATCCCGACTCACGATCGGGAGAAATCGTGTTTCTGGTTTAAATCCCGACTCACGATCGGGAGAAATCGTGTTTCTGGTTTAAATCCGGACTCACGATCGGGAGAAATCGTGTTTCTGGTTTAAATCCCGACTCACGATCGGGAGAAATCGTGTTTCTGGTTTAAATCCCGACTCACGATCGGGAGAAATCGTGTTTCTGGTTTAAATCCGGACTCACGATCGGGAGAAATCGTGTTTCTGGTTTAAATCCCGACTCACGATCGGGAGAAATCGTGTTTCTGGTTTAAATCCCGACTCACGATCGGGAGAAATCGTGTTTCTGGTTTAAATCCCGACTCACGATCGGGAGAAATCGTGTTTCTGGTTTAAATCCCGACTCACGATCGGGAGAAATCGTGTTTCTGGTTTAAATCCCGACTCACGATCGGGAGAAATCGTGTTTCTGGTTTAAATCCCGACTCACGATCGGGAGAAATCGTGTTTCTGGTTTAAATCCCGACTCACGATCGGGAGAAATCGTGTTTCTGGTTTAAATCCCGACTCACGATCGGGAGAAGAAATCGTGTTTCTGGTTTAAATCCTGACTCACGATCGGGAGAAATCGTGTTTTCTGGTTTAAATCCCGACTCACGATCGGGAGAAATCGTGTTTCTGGTTTAAATCCCGACTCACGATCGGGAGAAATCGTGTTTTCTGGTTTAAATCCCGACTCACGATCGGGAGAAATCGTGTTTTCTGGTTTAAATCCCGACTCACGATCGGGAGAAATCGTGTTTTCTGGTTTAAATCCCGACTCACGATCGGGAGAAATCGTGTTTTCTGGTTTAAATCCCGACTCACGATCGGGAGAAATCGTGTTTCTGGTTTAAATCCCGACTCACGATCGGGAGAAATCGTGTTTCTGGTTTAAATCCAGACTCACGATCGGGAGAAATCGTGTTTCTGGTTTAAATCCCGACTCACGATCGGGAGAAATCGTGTTTCTGGTTTAAATCCAGACTCACGATCGGGAGAAATCATGTTTCTGGTTTAAATCCCGACTCATGATCGGGAGAAATCGTGTTTTCTGGTTTAAATCCCGACTCACGATCGGGAGAAATCGTGTTTTCTGGTTTAAATCCCGACTCACGAACAGGAGAAATCGTGTTTCTGGTTTAAATCCCGACTCACGATCGGGAGAAATCGTGTTTTCTGGTTTAAATCCCGACGCACGATCGGGAGAAATCGTGTTTCTGGTTTAAATCCCGACTCACGATCGGGAGAAATCGTGTTTTCTGGTTTAAATCCCGACTCACGATCGGTAGAAATCATGTTTCTGGTTTAAATCCCGACTCACGATCGGGAGAAATCATGTTTCTGGTTTAAATCCCGACTCACGATCGGGAGAAATCGTGTTTTCTGGTTTAAATCCCGACTCACGATCGGGAGAAATTGTGTTTCTGGTTTAAATCCCGACTCACGATCGGGAGAAATCGTGTTTTCTGGTTTAAATCCCGACTCACGATCGGGAGAAATCGTGTTTCTGGTTTAAATCCCGACTCACGATCGGGAGAAATCGTGTTTTCTGGTTTAAATCCCGACTCACGATCGGGAGAAATCGTGTTTTCTGGTTTAAATCCGGAATCACGATCGGGAGAAATCGTGTTTCTGGTTTAAATCCCGACTCACGATCGGGAGAAATCGTGTTTCTGGTTTAAATCCCGACTCACGATCGGGAGAAATCGTGTTTCTGGTTTAAATCCCGACTCACGATCGGGAGAAATCGTGTTTCTGGTTTAAATCCCGACTCACGATCGGGAGAAATCGTGTTTCTGGTTTAAATCCCGACTCACGATCGGGAGAAATCGTGTTTCTGGTTTAAATCCAGACTCACGATCGGGAGAAATCGTGTTTCTGGTTTAAATCCAGACTCACGATCGGGAGAAATCGTGTTTTCTGGTTTAAATCCCGACGCACGATCGGGAGAAATCGTGTTTCTGGTTTAAATCCCGACTCACGATCGGGAGAAATCGTGTTTTCTGGTTTAAATCCCGACTCACGATCGGGAGAAATCGTGTTTCTGGTTTAAATCCCGACTCACGATCGGGAGAAATCGTGTTTTCTGGTTTAAATCCCGACTCACGATCGGGAGAAATCGTGTTTCTGGTTTAAATCCCGACTCACGATCGGGAGAAATCGTGTTTTCTGGTTTAAATCCCGACTCACGATCGGGAGAAATCGTGTTTCTGGTTTAAATCCGGACTCACGATCGGGAGAAATCGTGTTTCTGGTTTAAATCCCGACTCACGATCGGGAGAAATCGTGTTTCTGGTTTAAATCCCGACTCACGATCGGGAGAAATCGTGTTTCTGGTTTAAATCCCGACTCACGATCGGGAGAAATCGTGTTTCTGGTTTAAATCCGGACTCACGATCGGGAGAAATCGTGTTTCTGGTTTAAATCCAGACTCACGATCGGGAGAAATCGTGTTTCTGGTTTAAATCCCGACTCACGATCGGGAGAAATCGTGTTTCTGGTTTAAATCCGGACTCACGATCGGGAGAAATCGTGTTTCTGGTTTAAATCCAGACTCACGATCGGGAGAAATCGTGTTTCTGGTTTAAATCCAGACTCACGATCGGGAGAAATCGTGTTTCTGGTTTAAATCCCGACTCACGATCGGGAGAAATCGTGTTTTCTGGTTTAAATCCCGACTCACGATCGGGAGAAATCGTGTTTTCTTGTTTAAATCCCGACTCACGATCGGGAGAAATCGTGTTTTCTTGTTTAAATCCCGACTCACGATCGGGAGAAATCGTGTTTCTGGTTTAAATCCCGACTCACGATCGGGAGAAATCGTGTTTCTGGTTTAAATCCCGACTCACGATCGGGAGAAATCGTGTTTCTGGTTTAAATCCCGACTCACGATCGGGAGAAATCGTGTTTCTGGTTTAAATCCAGACTCACGATCGGGAGAAATCATGTTTCTGGTTTAAATCCCGACTCACGATCGGGAGAAATCGTGTTTTCTGGTTTAAATCCCGACTCACGAACGGGAGAAATCGTGTTTTCTGGTTTAAATCCCGACTCACGAACAGGAGAAATCGTGTTTCTGGTTTAAATCCCGACTCACGATCGGGAGAAATCGTGTTTTCTGGTTTAAATCCCGACGCACGATCGGGAGAAATCGTGTTTCTGGTTTAAATCCCGACTCACGATCGGGAGAAATCGTGTTTTCTGGTTTAAATCCCGACTCACGATCGGTAGAAATCATGTTTCTGGTTTAAATCCCGACTCACGATCGGGAGAAATCATGTTTCTGGTTTAAATCCCGACTCACAATCGGGAGAAATCGTGTTTTCTGGTTTAAATCCCGACTCACGATCGGGAGAAATCGTGTTTCTGGTTTAAATCCCGACTCACGATCGGGAGAAATCGTGTTTTCTGGTTTAAATCTCGACTCACGATCGGGAGAAATCGTGTTTCTGGTTTAAATCCCGACTCACGATCGGGAGAAATCGTGTTTCTGGTTTAAATCCGGACTCACGATCGGGAGAAATCGTGTTTCTGGTTTAAATCCGGACTCACGATCAGGAGAAATCATGTTTCTGGTTTAAATCCGGACTCACGATCAGGAGAAATCATGTTTCTGGTTTAAATCCCGACTCAAGATCGGGAGAAATCGTGTTTCTGGTTTAAATCCCGACTCAAGATCGGGAGAAATCGTGTTTCTGGTTTAAATCCCGACTCACGATCGGGAGAAATCGTGTTTCTGGGTTAAATCCGGACTCACGATCAGGAGAAATCATGTTTCTGGTTTAAATCCGGACTCACGATCAGGAGAAATCATGTTTCTGGTTTAAATCCAGACTCACGATCGGGAGAAATCGTGTTTCTGGTTTAATTCCCGACTCACGATCGGGAGAAATCTTGTTTCTGGTTTAATCCCGACTCACGATCGGGAGAAATCATGTTTCTGGTTTAAATCCCGACTCACGATCGGGAGAAATCGTGTTTCTGGTTTAAATCCCGACTCACGATCGGGAGAAATCGTGTTTCTGGTTTAAATCCCGACTCACGATCGGGAGAAATCGTGTTTCTGGTTTAAATCCGGACTCACGATCGGGAGAAATCGTGTTTCTGGTTTAAATCCAGACTCACGATCGGGAGAAATCGTGTTTCTGGTTTAAATCCAGACTCACGATCGGGAGAAATCGTGTTTTCTGGTTTAAATCCCGACGCACGATCGGGAGAAATCGTGTTTCTGGTTTAAATCCCGACTCACGATCGGGAGAAATCGTGTTTTCTGGTTTAAATCCCGACTCACGATCGGGAGAAATCATGTTTCTGGTTTAAATCCCGACTCACGATCGGGAGAAATCGTGTTTCTGGTTTAAATCCCGACTCACGATCGGGAGAAATCGTGTTTCTGGTTTAAATCCCGACTCACGATCGGGAGAAATCGTGTTTCTGGTTTAAATCCCGACTCACGATCGGGAGAAATCGTGTTTCTGGTTTAAATCCCGACTCACGATCGGGAGAAATCGTGTTTCTGGTTTAAATCCGGACTCACGATCGGGAGAAATCGTGTTTCTGGTTTAAATCCAGACTCACGATCGGGAGAAATCGTGTTTCTGGTTTAAATCCCGACTCACGATCGGGAGAAATCGTGTTCCTGGTTTAAATCCCGACTCACGATCGGGAGAAATCGTGTTTCTGGTTTAAATCCCGACTCACGATCGGGAGAAATCGTGTTTCTGGTTTAAATCCCGACTCACGATCGGGAGAAATCGTGTTTCTGGTTTTAATCCCGACTCACGATCGGGAGAAATCGTGTTTCTGGTTTAAATCCGGACTCACGATCGGGAGAAATCGTGTTTCTGGTTTAAATCCCGACTCACGATTGGGAGAAATCGTGTTTCTGGTTTAAATCCAGACTCACGATCGGGAGAAATCGTGTCTCTGGTTTAAATCCAGACTCACGATCGGGAGAAATCGTGTTTCTGGTTTAAATCCGGACTCACGATCGGGAGAAATCGTGTTTCTGGTTTAAATCCAGACTCACGATCGGGAGAAATCGTGTTTCTGGTTTAAATCCAGACTCACGATCGGGAGAAATCGTGTTTCTGGTTTAAATCCGGACTCACGATCGGGAGAAATCGTGTTTCTGGTTTAAATCCCGACTCACGATCGGGAGAAATCATGTTTCTGGTTTAAATCCCGACTCACGATCGGGAGAAATCATGTTTCTGGTTTAAATCTCGACTCACGATCTGGAGAAATCGTGTTTCTGGTTTAAATCCCGACTCACGATCAGGAGAAATCGTGTTTCTGGTTTAAATCCGGACTCACGATCCGCAGAAATCGTGTTTCTGGTTTAAATCCGGACTCACGATCGGGAGAAATCGTGTTTCTGGTTTAAATCCGGACTCACGATCGGGAGAAATCGTGTTTCTGGTTTAAATCCGGACTCACGATCAGGAGAAATCATGTTTCTGGTTTAAATCCGGACTCACGATCGGGAGAAATCTTGTTTCTGGTTTAATCCCGACTCACGATCGGGAGAAATCATGTTTCTGGTTTAAATCCCGACTCACGATCGGGAGAAATCATGTTTCTGGTTTAAATCCCGACTCACGATCGGGAGAAATCGTGTTTCTGGTTTAAATCCCGACTCACGATCGGGAGAAATCATGTTTCTGGTTTAAATCCCGACTCACGATCGGGAGAAATCGTGTTTCTGGTTTAAATCCCGACTCACGATCGGGAGAAATCGTGTTTTCTGGTTTAAATCCCGACTCACGATCGTGAGAAATCATGTTTCTGGTTTAAATCCCGACTCACGATCGGGAGAAATCGTGTTTCTGGTTTAAATCCCGACGCACGATCGGGAGAAATCGTGTTTCTGGTTTAAATCCCGACTCACGATCGGGAGAAATCGTGTTTCTGGTTTAAATCCCGACTCACGATCGGGAGAAATCGTGTTTCTGGTTTAAATCCCGACGCACGATCGGGAGAAATCGTGTTTCTGGTTTAAATCCCGACTCACGATCAGGAGAAATCGTGTTTCTGGTTTAAATCCCGACTCACGATCGGGAGAAATCGTGTTTTCTGGTTTAAATCCCGACTCACGATCGGGAGAAATCATGTTTCTGGTTTAAATCCCGACTCACGATCGGGAGAAATCATGTTTCTGGTTTAAATCCCGATTCACGATCGGGAGAAATCGTGTTTTCTGGTTTAAATCCCGACTCACGATCGGGAGAAATCGTGTTTCTGGTTTAAATCCCGACTCACGATCGGGAGAAATCGTGTTGCTGGTTTAAATCCCGACTCACGATCGGGAGAAATCGTGTTTCTGGTTTAAATCCCGACTCACGATCGGGAGAAATCGTGTTTCTGGTTTAAATCCCGACTCACGATCGGGAGAAATCGTGTTTTCTGGTTTAAATCCCGACTCACGATCGGGAGAAATCGTGTTTTCTGGTTTAAATCCCGACTCACGATCGGGAGAAATCGTGTTTTCTGGTTTAAATCCCGACTCACGATCGGGAGAAATCGTGTTTTCTGGTTTAAATCCCGACTCACGATCGGGAGAAATCGTGTTTTCTGGTTTAAATCCCGACTCACGATCGGGAGAAATCGTGTTTTCTGGTTTAAATCCCGACTCACGATCGGGAGAAATCGTGTTTTCTGGTTTAAATCCCGACTCACGATCGGGAGAAATCGTGTTTCTGGTTTAAATCCCGACTCACGATCGGGAGAAATCGTGTTTCTGGTTTAAATCCAGACTCACGATCGGGAGAAATCATGTTTCTGGTTTAAATCCCGACTCACGATCGGGAGAAATCGTGTTTTCTGGTTTAAATCCCGACTCACGATCGGGAGAAATCGTGTTTTCTGGTTTAAATCCCGACTCACGAACAGGAGAAATCGTGTTTCTGGTTTAAATCCCGACTCACGATCGGGAGAAATCGTGTTTCTGGTTTAAATCCCGACGCACGATCGGGAGAAATCGTGTTTCTGGTTTAAATCCGGACTCACGATCGGGAAAAATCGTGTTTCTGGTTTAAATCCCGACTCACGATCAGGAGAAATCATGTTTCTGGTTTAAATCCGGACTCACGATCGGGAGAAATCGTGTTTTCTGGTTTAAATCCCGACTCACGATCGGGAGAAATCGTGTTTCTGGTTTAAATCCCGACTCACGATCGGAAGAAATCGTGTTTCTGGTTTAAATCCCGACTCACGATCGGGAGAAATCATGTTTCTGGTTTAAATCCGGACTCACGATCGGGAGAAATCGTGTTTCTGGTTTAAATCCGACTCACGACTCACGATCGGGAGAAATCGTGTTTCTGGTTTAAATCCCGACTCACGATCAGGACAAATCGTGTTTCTGGTTTAAATCCCAACTCACGATCGGGAGAAATCCTGTTTCTGGTTTAAATCCCGACTCACGATCGGGAGAAATCCTGTTTCTGGTTTAAATCCCGACTCACGATCGGGAGAAATCGTGTTTTCTGGTTTAAATCCCGACTCACGATCGGGAGAAATCCTGTTTCTGGTTTAAATTCCAACTCACGATCGGGAGAAATCCTGTTTCTGGTTTAAATCCCAACTCACGATCTGGAGAAATCGTGTTTCTGGTTTAAATCCCGACTCACGATCGGGAGAAATCGTGTTTCTGGTTTAAATCCCGACTCACGAACAGGAGAAATCGTGTTTCTGGTTGGGGGTTGTATTTTCAACCACTTAAATTTATGAAGAAGAAAAATGGTATGAAATTCTACAGTTTTGTAAAAGACCATAAACTCAATGTAAACCAGTTATTTATTTTTTTTACTTATTTATTTTTATTTATTTATTTATTTTAATTTAATCTTCTTTTTACCTTCTATGTCCTATGTTTTTCTTAATTTAGTTATTTTTTGTTCATACTTTACTAACTGTTGTATATCTATGCTTGATGTTTGATTAATTCTGTATTGTTACATGGAACTGCCAATAAAGCATAAAAAAAAAAAAAAAAAAAAAAACTAGGGGGTGACGTCCAACTGGTGTTCCAGCTCACTGGTCAGAAAACCAGTTAGCTGGCGTTGTAGTTCACATATACCACATGAAAATGTGAATTACACGACAGCAGCTTCCCCGTACATCTGTATAAACCAGAACCACATGTACGACTGATTTATGCAAAAAATATAAGTTAGAAGTGTAAATAAATGTAACGTTACAGCTTCTAAAACTGCTAACACCGGGCGCGGCCATCTTTAAATCTGAACTCGGAGCTGCAAGGATAGGGGATTATCACGCTTACCGGAAGTTCCCGGATTTGGACACTTCCTCTTCCGGGCCATGTTAACGACAGCCGTTCCTGCTCTGTTATACTGTTTAAATCGGATAAACTCCAAACATACTTAAGTTTTCATTCCAGACTGAAGTGATACTGGATCAAAAGCTGGATCAAAGCGATCGATTTGCCGCGGTGAAGGGCCGAACTTTATAATAAAACACACGTTTGTTTGTCGCCGGTGGGGCACAACACCGGCACTTCACAGCATGCTAGCATTAGCCAGCTAGCGTTTACTGACGTGCTTAACATTGTGCGTCTTAAAACACACAAACATCTGAAAATTGGGTCTGTACCCCCCCGTTTCCAGTGGAACAACTGGGGACTGCCAAGAAAGGAGACGCTTTCAGATGCTTGTGTGTTTTCAGCCGCACAAAGTTAGGCACGTCATCGAGCTGGCTAATGCTAACCTGCTAACACGACTGTATAGTCTGCCGGCCACAAACAAACGCATCGTTTTATTATAAAGTTCGGTCCTTCACCGCGGCGAATCGGTCGTTTTGATCCACTTCTTCCTTAGCATCACTTCAGTCTGGAATGAAAACTTGGCATTGGCGTTTATCCGATTCACAAAGTTTAACAGAGTAGTAGCTGGCGGACTACTGTTAGCAGGTTAGCATTAGCCAGCTTGATGACGTGCCTAACTTTGTGCGGCTGAAAACACACAAGCATCTGAAAATCGGGTCTGTACCCCCCCGTTTCCAGTGGAACAACTGGGGACTGCCAAGAAAGGAGACGCTTTCAGATGCTTGTGTGTTTTAAGACGCACAAAGTTAATCACGTCGGTAAACGCTAGCTGGCTAATGCTAGCATGCCGGTGTTGTGCCCCACCGGCTGCAAACAAACATGCTACGTTGTTTTATTATAAAGTTCGGCCCTTCACTCTGGAGAATCGCTTTGATCCACTTCTTCCTTAGTATCACTTCAGTCTGGAATCCGTGAAAATTTCAGTAGGGTTGGCGTTTATTCACGTTATCTACCAAGTAAAGCAGGGACATTGAACTGGGCCGGAAGTGGGCCGTCTAACTGTTTAAAACCGGAAGTTCGGAACACGGAAGCGTGATAATCCCCTATTGTCCAACTTTCCGAGTGGGAAATCCAACTTCGGGGGGGCCGTTCCAGTTGAAACTTCCTACTTGGAACTGGGAATTTCTGACTTCCAAGTTCAAATGGAACGCAGCATGTTAATGCTAATGCTAATGTTAATGCTAATGCTATCTGCAGCTTCATCTAGAAACAAACATCTAACACTCGTTGGAAAGAAAGAATTTTTAATAAAAAAAAAAAGAGAAAATCAGCTGTTGATGCAGAAAATGTCTGTTATGGTTGCAAATTCTTTAAAAATTTCTAAGAAAAGTTTAAATAAACAAATTGTTGAATGAAATTTTGTGCTTTAATTTCCTGTCTAAACAAATAAAATCCAGGTTTTTACAGATTATTCAAACTGAGCCTTTTTATTTCCAATGTGATCTATTACTGCAGCATTTTATCTCTTTTTAAATCAGTTTCCATCAGTTTTTTCTGTTGTTCCTCTTTTTGTAGTAAAATGTTGTAGATTTTGTGTTTACAGCCTAATTCTGATTTGTTCTTGTAGGAGTCTGATTTTCTTCCATGAATTATACGTGTGATATAAATGTGTTTGTGACCATCTCAGAATATATTTTATATGATGTTATTCATGTTTATCAGCCACATTTTACAGGTTCAGTCTGTTAAAGCAGCTGGATTTGCTTTAGTTATTAAAGAAAGAAACCAGAAATGATCATTACACTGATACAGAGTTAAAGATGAACCTGGACCAGTTTGGACTGGAACCTGGAACCTGGACCAGTTTGGACTGAAAACTGGACCCTGGACCAGTTTGGACTGAACCTGGACCCTGGACCATCATTAACAAGGCTGAGAACCGCTGCTTTATAAGACATTGAACTCGTCCCTCATCGTCCCGTCTTCGCTCCACCTGACACCACTGATCCACTCATGAAAACATCTTTATGTGTTGGAGAATTTTGGCCGCTAACGGCCACCGTACATTCACAGCAGTACTGGGATATGGGCTGTTTCACAATCTGTGTACTTGTGCGTACTTTCATGCTCGTGGACTTCATTGTTGTTCTGGGTCTTTTATCTGCAGCTCTTCCTCTCAGCTGTTCTTCATCACATCATCATGACTGATTGTCCGTTTGGATTCATGTGCTTATTATTGGAAATAAATCAAATTTACATGTTGGAAACAAAAAACATCCACTCACTATAATTGTTTTGGAGCAGTTATTTTGATTATTTTTATGTATTTCAGTACATCTCCACAACAATAAACAGCTAACAAGCGTATATGATACCATATTGCACCACGGTCTGGGTGAATGCTCCGTTCTGATTGGCTGCAGGGTGTCCGTTAAAAAGTGATACAGGACACCTACAGAAGAAGTTCTGAACAAACAGCCCGGTTGTTCCAAATCAATGCACTCGCTGTGTTGGAAACCACCCCCTCCCTCCCTGTTCCCTACATAGTGTGTATGATGTATCCACTATATCATGTACACTATGTGGGAACGACGGGAGGAGATTTCGGACACTACGTGGGGTGACGTCGGTAGATGCGCTGCGACGTGCAGTGGCGAAACTTCAATAAAGTTTTTTTTTAAAGACGTGCAGTAGCGGTAGCTAACAGTGATGAACGACAGACACTTTTCCTGCTACGAAGAAACACGGTTATTGTTAAAAGCTACACAACAACGCCACTAAAGCAGATGTTGGTATTTTAACGTTACTTACGTTTACTTACATTTAAGTTGTTTCGCCATTTTACTTCTTCGGCGATCAGCAAAACAGGGCCGCATTGCATTGTGGTATGCGGGAGTACAATGCAGGGTACATCACTTGTACACATTTTCGCAGTGCATTGTGGGTATTTTGTAGTGGACGAAACGTAGTGAACAGAATTCGAACAACACTACAAAATGGCGTGCCCACTATATAGTGCACTACATCCGTGATGGGGAGCGATTTCCAACACAGCTACTGACTCAAACTCTAGTTGGTAACCATGGCAACAGAACCTACCATTTTTTTTTCAAATGTATTTTTTATTGAAGAAAAATAAACAATTTACAATTTAAGAACAGGTCTTTTTTCTTTTCTTTCCATTTTTGCATTACGAATGATTAAAACAGGAACTAACGTCATCGTCATCCTCGACATTAAGTCAGATCTCACCGGGTGACATCTTCAGTCCTTTTGCAGTTCTAACTGAGATGACACTTCTTCCATCTTGTAAAAATGTCCTCAGTCATGTTGGCCCAGTCTTCATTTGTTGGTCGCTCAGGTTTGAGCCGTCTTCGGGTCATGGCCTTTTTACTGGCCGCTAATAAAATATGACTAAGTCCATCCGGTGCCGTTACCAAGATACACAGTGTCACGTGAAAAGGGGAAACCAATGAAAATACATGAAAATACATGAAAAAGATCAGCCCCTTCACATCCACACCTCCAACAGACACCTCTAATCCCCGGTAACTTTTTTGGGCTGGTGTAATGAAAAGTCGTCTGTTTTTCCAGCATGGATTTCACAGATGCGCTCCCACGTATCTCCAGTTATTGTAAAATGTCCTTCTTTTTCCCATTTTTCTTTCACATAATGTGTGCCCCCCCTTTACTTCGCAGCATGCTGTGGTGTAATTTGGAGATGGTTTTAGAAAGGGACACTGATTAAAGGTTTAGGGGGCGTTTTGATGACCTGCAGGTATCTGAGGAAGTCCTCAGGGCCCAGACCATGTTTTTGCCCGAGTGTGTCTGAAAGGCCCCCATGTGGATAAATGAATTATAGCTGGTTAATCCTCTGGATATCCATGTTTTAATTCGATCATCATATTTGTTCGGGGGTGAATCCTGAGTCATATGATTTGATTGATTGATTTGATTTGATTCTTTATTGAACATAAGACATTTAAAAACAAACAAGAAACCAAAAGAAAGAAGTGCTCCAAAGAGAAAAAAAAATAAGTAAAATAAAATAGATGTCTTTGTCCAAAAGGAGTGGGAAGAAGCCGGTGCTTATCTAATCCCACCCCTTCGCTGCATAAAACAACAAGAAAAAAACACTGAATAAAATATCAAATATACCAATAACAATAATTATATCGAGCAACACCAGTTGTAAGAAAAGACAGTATCATCTCTATTAATAGTCCTAATAGCAATAATATGTCACCACAATATAATTAATAATACCAATAACAAATACCAATAATTGCAGAATTACTACCATTAATACCGTTAATTACCATCCTCACAATACCACTACCAGTCTTATCATTATAATCATTATTAATAATAACAATGATAATGATAAAAAAAATAATACCAATAACAACAATAATAATAATAATAATAGTAATAACATCAACAATCACTCCAATAACTATAGCTAATAAAAAGTAATCATTACCCTCCATTTTCATACATACTAAGACCATATTTTTATATAATGATTTAAACATATGTATATTAGGAGATTGCTTGTGTTTGTCCTCCACGCTGTTCCAGTTTCACTCCACATATAGACACACAGAAACTCCTTCTAGTTGTTTTTACTGAGTGCATTTTGAATTTCATGTTTCCCCTTAACTGATAACGTCCGTCCCTCTGACAGAAGAGATTTTGGATATTAAATGGTAATAACTGCCTGCTAGCTTTAAACATTATCTGTGCTGTATGAAAGTGAACCAAGTCCTGAATTTTTAGCAATCTTGATTGTAAAAACAGAGAATTTGTGTGATCCAGATACCCAACTCTGTGAATGATACGGACTGCCCTTCTTTGTAACACTGCTAATGAGTTTAATACATTTTTATAATTATTTCCCCAGTTCTCTATACCATACGTAAAATAAGGCAAAACTAATGAGCAATACAAAATAAAAAGTGAATGGTGATCCAATATGCGCACCAACGGTGCGTTAAATGGTGTCTCTGTAATTAATTTCTCCTCCATTTCTTTCCATCCAGCTGTGTAAACTGGGAAATACATGCACACCAGTGGCCTCAACTGGGCAGCGTAATAATATTCTCGTAAACAAGGGAGGTTCATACCACCTCGTTCTTTCTTTATTTGTAGGGTTTTAAACCTAATTCTGGGTTTTTGTACTCTTCCATATGAATCTAGAAAAGATTTTGTCCCATTCTAAGAACTGGTTTTGGGGAATAGAAAATGGCAAACATTGGACCAAATGTAAGACTTGGGGGAGGATGTTGGTTCTAACAGACTCGATCCGGGAGCGTAGGTCTAAAAAAGGCAGAGCAGTCCACCTCTATGTCCGCTTCAGTTTCCCATTCAGAGATAGACGTCGTACATCTTTGTAAAATCCCTATGTAATAATGGATTCTGAGTCCCATTTCCAATTTTAATGGTCTTTAATGAGAACCTACGATTTTAACAGTGAGAACAACCTTAACATTAATAATTGGCTTAAAGGTAGAGTACGTAAGAATTACTGACATCTAGTGTTAAAGATGGGTATTTCACGAAAAGATGTTTTCTTTCAAATGACTTCATATTCTAAGTACTGTAGTGAATGTACGGTGGCTGTTAGTGGCCAAAATTCTCCCAGACATGAATATGTTTTTATCTGTGATGGATCAGGGGTCTCAGGTGCAGCTGTGACGATGAGGAACTACTTTTAAGACGTCACTGATCCCAAACAGTCTCTAACTCCCATTGAACAAAGCTGCTACAGCAGGTTTAAAGTTCAGAGGGTTCTTACTTCACCCACATTCTTTTGTCCATTCAGGGACACCGTAGTAAAAATGGTGGAACAAATATGGCAGCCTGCATATGTGCACCCCCCAGCAAGTAGATATAAATAACTCATTCTAAGAAAATAAACACCTACCAGCTGTTCTAGTGCAGCGGTTACACATCAATAGAAACACAGTTATGTATTATATGTCCCATTCTTCTGCCACCGACCCTGATTTTTTACATACTGTACCTTTAACATTTCTTTCTTTTGTAAGTGGCCGTGGTATAAGCGGGATAATGCTCTCTGAGGTCATCCATGATCAGAAATGAGTTTGGTGGAGGCGACCGTCCGACGTGACGGTTCACGCCTCCACGTCGTCCGTTAGTTTCTGATATCGGACTCCTCGTCGGGTATTATCCTGCTGCAGCTCTCCTCGGCTGCACCGTCGCTGGTGATGTCACAAGTTTCCGTTGTCCCGATCCATCCAGGAGGCGGAGTCTGTACTTGTGAACTCCTGTGGACTTACAGTACCTACCCACAAGTCTGTGCTCACAAGTACACAAGGACATAGTACGCAAACTAGGGATTGAGAAACGGCCCAGGAGTCATTAGAAACAAAACATCTTTTTTATCAAATAGCCATCTTTGCCACTAGATGTCAGTAATTCTTACGTACTGTACCTTTAAAGATGCGGGCCCCCTTTGTAAGCTGTTCATGTTGCATCTGGGGAGTTCAGATTCGTCGGCTGCAAACGTTTCAGAAACGTCTGAAGGATCCTCTGAACCTGATCTCCGTTTGGCCTGAAACCAAGGATCCATCGCACGTGTCCTTCGTGGCCTCGCCTATCCCAGAATTCATTGCACACAAGATTTTTTTTAAAACGTCATTTCCATAAGCAGACTGGAGAAACTCGCTTCCTCCAATCCTGTTCGGTTACATCAAGAAGAAACGCTGGAAGGTTTCAACAATAAACATACAAAAGAGTTAAAATACAGTAAAGGAAAATCAGATGTTTAGCCACAAAATACAATGAATTATAGTTAGAAAGCGATGAAACAGCGTGAATCATCATGACTGGGCTTTGAAACAGAGGGTAGGAGACATTTTTTAAGTGATGAGAAATACTGTAAAGATCCATGTAGCTATAAAACGGGCAACGGTAGATATTTAGTTTCATCCCGCAGAAGATGGAGGGAAGCTGCAGAGCTACGAGTGGAAGATTTGGTTATATTTGTGGATTTTTAAGTGTTAAATGACGTTTACTGGTAAGAAAAAACAGATAATCTCTTCTGGAAAATAAACACTGTAGATTTTGACCTATGGGTGGTTGTGTGCCTTGCTCTCCTCTGTTGCCTGCGCAGCCAAACCAGGAAGTGAAATCAGCTTCTGAACCAATCAGGAATCAGAAATAAAGTTCCTCCTCTGGTCTGGTGTCCAGACTTTCAGTGATTCT
Source organism: Atherinomorus stipes (assembly GCA_023101725.1). NCBI lineage: Eukaryota > Metazoa > Chordata > Actinopteri > Atheriniformes > Atherinidae > Atherinomorus > Atherinomorus stipes. The sequence goes on from JALJCO010000033.1 coordinate 26,793, forward strand.
GTTTTCATGAGAAGTTTTCACAGATGATATGAGATCAGAAGGAGATTCAGTTCAGACCAGGATGCAGGATCTACCCGTAGAACTTCAGATGTTCAACCTCACATGCAGCCATGATTTGTACATATAAACATATATATATATATATATATATATATATATATATATATATATATATACATATACATATATATATATATATGTATATGTATATGTATATGTTATATATATATATATATATACATATACATATATAACATATAAACATATATATATATATATATATATATATATATATATATATATATATATATATATATATATACATATACATATATATATATATATGTATATGTATATGTATATATATATATATATATATACATATACATATATAACATATATAAACATATATATATATATATATATATATATATGTATATATATATATACATATACATATATAACATATAAATATATATATATATATATATATATATATATATATATATATATATATAAACATATATATAAATATATATGTATATGTTTATATGTTATATATGTATATATATATATATATATATATATATGTATATATATATATATATACATATACATATATAACATATATTTATATACATATATATGTATATATATATATATATATATATATATATATATATATATATATATATATATATATATATATATGTATATATATACATATACATACAGGTACTACCCAAAAATTAGAATATCCTGAAAAAGTTCATGTATTTCCATAATTCAGCTTAAAAGCTTTTACATATTGTATAGATAAATAATATGCAAATCATTATATTTCAAGCTTTTATTTGTTTGGATGTTGCTGATTAGAAGTTGCAGCTTCAGAAAACCTCAAATTATAAACCTCAAAAAGTTTAAATATTGCATGAAATAAATTTAAAAAGGACATTAAATCCAAAAAATATGCATCCTCCTGCAGTAAAATCTAGCATGTTTACTTAGTCCTTATAAATATATATATATATATATATACACATACAGGGAGATAGATAGATAGATAGATAGATAGATAGATAGATAGATAGATAGATAGATAGATAGATAGATAGATAGATAGATAGATAGATAGATAGATAGATAGATAGATAGATAGATAGATAGATAGATAGATAGATAGATAGATAGATAGATAGATAGATAGATAGATAGATACTGTGTTTTTTCCAAAGCTATTGGACAAACTAATAATTTATTGGGGAATCCAGAATTTACCAGGTTATTAGGACTCGCGCTGATATAGATTAATAATTTATTTACATATTTCGGCTACAATCAATAACATGTACGAATGAAAACAAACTGTTTGGGGAATGATGTTATGCAAACGTAGTAATGAAAAACAAACCACAACTCCCATCATGCACTTGTTCTTACAAAGCAAACCAGAGCCCGCCTTTCTGCCAACCAATCACAGCGCGGGCAGCCGCTTGCGTCACGCTCTCTGACCTCAATTTTTCGGCGTATTTTTTCTGGGCGACTCAGCGGCTGGCGGCGCCATATTGAAAGAGGAAAATTGATCCTTAAAAGCGCGGAAAAGACAAATCTGACACGATGTTGTACCTGGAGGATTATCTGGAAAGTGAGTATGGCGCGCGAGCTAAGCGGTGGGGGGGCTGCGGGCGCGCGGTGTCCCGTAAATGTGTGCTATTTTCCCGGCTGATGTGTTTCCGGCCGTTAGCCTAGCCATGCTAACCGCTTCTTCTTCTTCTTCTTCTTCTGGCAGTGATCGAGCAGCTTCCCATGGATCTCCGCGACAGGTTTACGGAAATGAGGGAGATGGACCTGCAGGTTCAGAGTACGTGCAGCACTCACCGGCCCGCGCGCACCGGGACTGACACGGTGCCACCACAAAACACGCTGATGTCACGCTGTAAACAATGACGCGTAATTACTAAACTGTAAACACGAGACGTGAGCTGTATGTGATGGATTAGCACGTGTTAGCATCCCGCTAGCAGACCGGGGGGGGGGGGGGGGGCTGTTTGTGTCAGCGTTTACAGCTGAAATTAAACAGATTTAATGCGCCGGCATCATTTAACTACCGGAATTGTAACTTTAGTGACCTTTTATTAACCCTTTCACCGGTATCATAGCAACAGTCCTGCTGCTTTTTCTCCTTATTTATCTACAAATCTCCCAAAATGCCCCAAAGTCTGAAATCTTTTGCTCCTTTTTTCAGGATCAGTATCATTTTCATCATCTCATTTTTATATGATATGGATTCATAAACCGGTGAAATAACAAAACACCTGAAAAACGTATTTGCATCTTCAGCAGGTTTTCCTCCGTAAACACTGGACACGGACGCGTCCATCTCCTCTGGACACGGACGCGTCCATCTCCTCTGGACATGGAAATGTCCATCTCCTCTGGACACGGACGCGTCCATCTCCTCTGGACATGGAAATGTCCATCTCCTCACGCGCACGCGTGTGTAGGACTGCCGCATTTTGAGAGGAAAAACGGCTTAAAAACAATAAACGCTACATGTTACTACATGTAACTGGTATTACAGAAGGACCTATCAGACCAGTACTACATGTAACTGGTATTACAGAAGGACCTATCAGACCAGTACTACATGTAACTGGTATTACAGAAGGACCTATCAGACCAGTACTACATGTAACTGGTATTACAGAAGGACCTATCAGACCAGTACTACATGTAACTGGTATTACAGAAGGACCTATCAGACCAGTACTACATGTAACTGGTATTACAGAAGGACCTATCAGACCAGTACTACATGTAACTGGTATTACAGAAGGACCTATCAGACCAGTACTACATGTAACTGGTATTACAGAAGGACCTATCAGACCAGTACTACATGTAACTGGTATTACAGAAGGACCTATCAGACCAGTACTACATGTAACTGGTATTACAGAAGGACCTATCAGACCAGTACTACATGTAACTGGTATTACAGAAGGACCTATCAGACCAGTACTACATGTAACTGGTATTACAGAAGGACCTATCAGACCAGTACTACATGTAACTGGTATTACAGAAGGACCTATCAGACCAGTACTACATGTAACTGGTATAACAGAAGGACCTATCAGACCAGTACTACATGTAACTGGTATTACAGAAGGACCTATCAGACCAGTACTACATGTAACTGGTATAACAGAAGGACCTATCAGACCAGTACTACATGTAACTGGTATAACAGAAGGACCTATCAGACCAGTACTACATGTAACTGGTATTACAGAAGGACCTATCAGACCAGTACTACATGTAACTGGTATTACAGAAGGACCTATCAGACCAGTACTACATGTAACTGGTATTACAGAAGGACCTATCAGACCAGTACTACATGTAACTGGTACTACAGAAGGACCTATCAGACCAGTACTACATGTAACTGGTATTAACAGAAGGACCTATCAGACCAGTACTACATGTAACTGGTATAACAGAAGGACCTATCAGACCAGTACTACATGTAACTGGTATAACAGAAGGACCTATCAGACCAGTACTACATGTAACTGGTATTACAGAAGGACCTATCAGACCAGTACTACATGTAACTGGTATTACAGAAGGACCTATCAGACCAGTACTACATGTAACTGGTATTACAGAAGGACCTATCAGACCAGTACTACATGTAACTGGTATAACAGAAGGACCTATCAGACCAGTACTACATGTAACTGGTATTACAGAAGGACCTATCAGACCAGTACTACATGTAACTGGTATAACAGAAGGACCTATCAGACCAGTACTACATGTAACTGGTATTACAGAAGGACCTATCAGACCAGTACTACATGTAACTGGTATAACAGAAGGACCTATCAGACCAGTACTACATGTAACTGGTATTACAGAAGGACCTATCAGACCAGTACTACATGTAACTGGTATTACAGAAGGACCTATCAGACCAGTACTACATGTAACTGGTATTACAGAAGGACCTATCAGACCAGTACTACATGTAACTGGTATTACAGAAGGACCTATCAGACCAGTACTACATGTAACTGGTACTACAGAAGGACCTATCAGACCAGTACTACATGTAACTGGTATTACAGAAGGACCTATCAGACCAGTACTACATGTAACTGGTATTACAGAAGGACCTATCAGACCAGTACTACATGTAACTGGTATTACAGAAGGACCTATCAGACCAGTACTACATGTAACTGGTATTACAGAAGGACCTATCAGAGCAGTACTACATGTAACTGGTATTACAGAAGGACCTATCAGACCAGTACTACATGTAACTGGTATTACAGAAGGACCTATCAGACCAGTACTACATGTAACTGGTACTACAGAAGGACCTATCAGACCAGTACTACATGTAACTGGTATTACAGAAGGACCTATCAGACCAGTACTACATGTAACTACAATGAACTTCAGCAGCTCCGTTTCTTCTCTCAGACCTCAATCAGACGTTAGTTTTGGTGATCTGGTCGATAATCAATATCACCATATATTGAGCAGTTCACCTCAGTTACAGACCGGGGGGCGGAGTCAAAGAGGCGACACCGCTGTGTTTGGGGAAACACGTCCGCCATTTTGGACTGAGACAGACTTCGTTGTGGAACTATAGCTGGTTTCTGGAGCAACGTCACAGATAGGATGCGCACGCAACCAGGGGGCAAGAAAACAGGAAAAGCATTACTGAACTATGAGAAGACGTGTTTTACATACAAAACTCGACTTTAATGCAGATTAGGTCATTATGACGTGAAAGTGTCGGGGAAATATAATGTTTGAGTCCTGGTATTTGTTCGGTTGCAAAAATCAAACATTAATGCATGTGAACAGTTGAAAATGGTGAAAATAGGACAGTAGGCGTGACTGATCTTCAGAAAACCCTCCCAGATAACTTATTCCGGTTCAGACTATGATGTATTTAGTCTTTCACCATGGTCACATGTAGGATTAAAGTTCAGACTATGATGTATTTAGTCTTTCACCATGGTCACATGTAGGATTAAAGTTCAGACTATGATGTATTTAGTCTTTCACCATGGTCACATGTAGGATTAAAGTTCAGACTATGATTTATTTAGTCTTTCACCATGGTCACATGTAGGATTAAAGTTCAGACTATGATTTATTTAGTCTTTCACCATGGTCACATGTAGGATTAAAGTTCAGACTAGGATTTATTTAGTCTTTCACCATGGTCACATGTAGGATTAAAGTTCAGACTAGGATGTATTTAGTCTTTCACCATGGTCACATGTAGGATTAAAGTTCAGACTAGGATGTATTTAGTCTTTCATCATGGTCACATGTAGGATTAAAGTTCAGACTAGGATGTATTTAGTCTTTCACCATGGTCACATGTAGGATTAAAGTTCAGACTATGATGTATTTAGTCTTTCACCATGGTCACATGTAGGATTAAAGTTCAGACTATGATGTATTTAGTCTCTCACCATGGTCACATGTAGGATTAAAGTTCAGACTAGGATATATTTAGTCAACCACAGATTAAAGTTCAGACTATGATGTATTTAGTCTTTCACCATGGTCACATGTAGGATTAAAGTTCAGACTATGATGTATTTAGTCTTTCACCATGGTCACATGTAGGATTAAAGTTCAGACTAGGATGTATTTAGTCTTTCACCATGGTCACATGTAGGATTAAAGTTCAGACTATGATTTATTTAGTCTTTCACCATGGTCACATGTAGGATTAAAGTTCAGACTATGATGTATTTAGTCTTTCACCATGGTCACATGTAGGATTAAAGTTCAGACTATGATGTATTTAGTCTTTCACCATGGTCACATGTAGGATTAAAGTTCAGACTATGATTTATTTAGTCTTTCACCATGGTCACATGTAGGATTAAAGTTCAGACTATGATGTATTTAGTCTTTCACCATGGTCACATGTAGGATTAAAGTTCAGACTATGATGTATTTAGTCTTTCACCATGGTCACATGTAGGATTAAAGTTCAGACTATGATGTATTTAGTCTTTCACCATGGTCACATGTAGGATTAAAGTTCAGACTATGATGTATTTAGTCTTTCACCATTGTCACATGTAGGATTAAAGTTCAGACTATGATTTATTTAGTCTTTCACCATGGTCACATGTAGGATTAAAGTTCAGACTATGATGTATTTAGTCTTTCACCATGGTCACATGTAGGATTAAAGTTCAGACTATGATGTATTTAGTCTTTCACCATGGTCACATGTAGGATTAAAGTTCAGACTATGATGTATTTAGTCTTTCACCATGGTCACATGTAGGATTAAAGTTCAGACTATGATGTATTTAGTCTTTCACCATGGTCACATGTAGGATTAAAGTTCAGACTAGGATTTATTTAGTCTTTCACCATGGTCACATGTAGGATTAAAGTTCAGACTATGATGTATTTAGTCTTTCACCATGGTCACATGTAGGATTAAAGTTCAGACTATGATTTATTTAGTCTTTCACCATGGTCACATGTAGGATTAAAGTTCAGACTATGATTTATTTAGTCTTTCACCATGGTCACATGTAGGATTAAAGTTCAGACTATGATTTATTTAGTCTTTCACCATGGTCACATGTAGGATTAAAGTTCAGACTATGATTTATTTAGTCTTTCACCATGGTCACATGTAGGATTAAAGTTCAGACTAGGATGTATTTAGTCTTTCACCATGGTCACATGTAGGATTAAAGTTCAGACTATGATGTATTTAGTCTTTCACCATGGTCACATGTAGGATTAAAGTTCAGACTAGGATGTATTTAGTCTTTTCACCATGGTCACATGTAGGATTAAAGTTCAGACTATGATTTATTTAGTCTTTCACCATGGTCACATGTAGGATTAAAGTTCAGACTAGGATGTATTTAGTCTTTCACCATGGTCACATGTAGGATTAAAGTTCAGACTATGATGTATTTAGTCTTTCACCATGGTCACATGTAGGATTAAAGTTCAGACTAGGATTTATTTAGTCTTTCACCATGGTCACATGTAGGATTAAAGTTCAGACTAGGATGTATTTAGTCTTTCACCATGGTCACATGTAGGATTAAAGTTCAGACTATGATGTATTTAGTCTTTCACCATGGTCACATGTAGGATTAAAGTTCAGACTATGATGTATTTAGTCTCTCACCATGGTCACATGTAGGATTAAAGTTCAGACTATGATGTATTTAGTCTTTCACCATGGTCACATGTAGGATTAAAGTTCAGACTATGATTTATTTAGTCTTTCACCATGGTCACATGTAGGATTAAAGTTCAGACTATGATTTATTTAGTCTTTCACCATGGTCACATGTAGGATTAAAGTTCAGACTATGATTTATTTAGTCTTTCACCATGGTCACATGTAGGATTAAAGTTCAGACTATGATTTATTTAGTCTTTCACCATGGTCACATGTAGGATTAAAGTTCAGACTAGGATTTATTTAGTCTTTCACCATGGTCACATGTAGGATTAAAGTTCAGACTATGATTTATTTAGTCTTTCACCATGGTCACATGTAGGATTAAAGTTCAGACTATGATGTATTTAGTCTTTCACCATGGTCACATGTAGGATTAAAGTTCAGACTAGGATTTATTTAGTCTTTCACCATGGTCACATGTAGGATTAAAGTTCAGACTAGGATGTATTTAGTCTTTCACCATGGTCACATGTAGGATTAAAGTTCAGACTAGGATTTATTTAGTCTTTCACCATGGTCACATGTAGGATTAAAGTTCAGACTAGGATGTATTTAGTCTTTCACCATGGTCACATGTAGGATTAAAGTTCAGACTATGATGTATTTAGTCTTTCACCATGGTCACATGTAGGATTAAAGTTCAGACTATGATTTATTTAGTCTTTCACCATGGTCACATGTAGGATTAAAGTTCAGACTATGATGTATTTAGTCTTTCACCATGGTCACATGTAGGATTAAAGTTCAGACTATGATGTATTTAGTCTTTCACCATGGTCACATGTAGGATTAAAGTTCAGACTAGGATTTATTTAGTCTTTCACCATGGTCACATGTAGGATTAAAGTTCAGACTATGATTTATTTAGTCTTTCACCATGGTCACATGTAGGATTAAAGTTCAGACTATGATGTATTTAGTCTTTCACCATGGTCACATGTAGGATTAAAGTTCAGACTAGGATTTATTTAGTCTTTCACCATGGTCACATGTAGGATTAAAGTTCAGACTAGGATGTATTTAGTCTTTCACCATGGTCACATGTAGGATTAAAGTTCAGACTATGATTTATTTAGTCTTTCACCATGGTCACATGTAGGATTAAAGTTCAGACTATGATGTATTTAGTCTTTCACCATGGTCACATGTAGGATTAAAGTTCAGACTAGGATGTATTTAGTCTTTCACCATGGTCACATGTAGGATTAAAGTTCAGACTAGGATTTATTTAGTCTTTCACCATGGTCACATGTAGGATTAAAGTTCAGACTATGATTTATTTAGTCTTTCACCATGGTCACATGTAGGATTAAAGTTCAGACTAGGATTTATTTAGTCTTTCACCATGGTCACATGTAGGATTAAAGTTCAGACTAGGATTTATTTAGTCTTTCACCATGGTCACATGTAGGATTAAAGTTCAGACTATGATTTATTTAGTCTTTCACCATGGTCACATGTAGGATTAAAGTTCAGACTAGGATGTATTTAGTCTTTCACCATGGTCACATGTAGGATTAAAGTTCAGACTAGGATTTATTTAGTCTCTCACCATGGTCACATGTAGGATTAAAGTTCAGACTATGATGTATTTAGTCTTTCACCATGGTCACATGTAGGATTAAAGTTCAGACTATGATTTATTTAGTCTTTCACCATGGTCACATGTAGGATTAAAGTTCAGACTAGGATTTATTTAGTCTTTCACCATGGTCACATGTAGGATTAAAGTTCAGACTAGGATGTATTTAGTCTCTCACCATGGTCACATGTAGGATTAAAGTTCAGACTAGGATGTATTTAGTCTTTCACCATGGTCACATGTAGGATTAAAGTTCAGACTAGGATGTATTTAGTCTTTCACCATGGTCACATGTAGGATTAAAGTTCAGACTAGGATGTATTTAGTCTTTCACCATGGTCACATGTAGGATTAAAGTTCAGACTAGGATGTATTTAGTCTTTCACCATGGTCACATGTAGGATTAAAGTTCAGACTAGGATTTATTTAGTCTTTCACCATGGTCACATGTAGGATTAAAGTTCAGACTAGGATGTATTTAGTCTCTCACCATGGTCACATGTAGGATTAAAGTTCAGACTAGGATGTATTTAGTCTTTCACCATGGTCACATGTAGGATTAAAGTTCAGACTAGGATTTATTTAGTCTTTCACCATGGTCACATGTAGGATTAAAGTTCAGACTATGATTTATTTAGTCTTTCACCATGGTCACATGTAGGATTAAAGTTCAGACTAGGATGTATTTAGTCTTTCACCATGGTCACATGTAGGATTAAAGTTCAGACTAGGATTTATTTAGTCTCTCACCATGGTCACATGTAGGATTAAAGTTCAGACTATGATGTATTTAGTCTTTCACCATGGTCACATGTAGGATTAAAGTTCAGACTATGATTTATTTAGTCTTTCACCATGGTCACATGTAGGATTAAAGTTCAGACTAGGATTTATTTAGTCTTTCACCATGGTCACATGTAGGATTAAAGTTCAGACTAGGATGTATTTAGTCTCTCACCATGGTCACATGTAGGATTAAAGTTCAGACTAGGATGTATTTAGTCTTTCACCATGGTCACATGTAGGATTAAAGTTCAGACTAGGATGTATTTAGTCTTTCACCATGGTCACATGTAGGATTAAAGTTCAGACTATGATGTATTTAGTCTTTCACCATGGTCACATGTAGGATTAAAGTTCAGACTAGGATGTATTTAGTCTTTCACCATGGTCACATGTAGGATTAAAGTTCAGACTATGATTTATTTAGTCTTTCACCATGGTCACATGTAGGATTAAAGTTCAGACTAGGATTTATTTAGTCTTTCACCATGGTCACATGTAGGATTAAAGTTCAGACTAGGATTTATTTAGTCTTTCACCATGGTCACATGTAGGATTAAAGTTCAGACTATGATTTATTTAGTCTTTCACCATGGTCACATGTAGGATTAAAGTTCAGACTATGATTTATTTAGTCTTTCACCATGGTCACATGTAGGATTAAAGTTCAGACTATGATGTATTTAGTCTTTCACCATGGTCACATGTAGGATTAAAGTTCAGACTAGGATTTATTTAGTCTTTCACCATGGTCACATGTAGGATTAAAGTTCAGACTAGGATGTATTTAGTCTCTCACCATGGTCACATGTAGGATTAAAGTTCAGACTAGGATGTATTTAGTCTTTCACCATGGTCACATGTAGGATTAAAGTTCAGACTAGGATTTATTTAGTCTCTCACCATGGTCACATGTAGGATTAAAGTTCAGACTATGATGTATTTAGTCTTTCACCATGGTCACATGTAGGATTAAAGTTCAGACTAGGATTTATTTAGTCTTTCACCATGGTCACATGTAGGATTAAAGTTCAGACTATGATGTATTTAGTCTTTCACCATGGTCACATGTAGGATTAAAGTTCAGACTATGATGTATTTAGTCTTTCACCATGGTCACATGTAGGATTAAAGTTCAGACTAGGATTTATTTAGTCTTTCACCATGGTCACATGTAGGATTAAAGTTCAGACTAGGATGTATTTAGTCTTTCACCATGGTCACATGTAGGATTAAAGTTCAGACTATGATGTATTTAGTCTTTCACCATGGTCACATGTAGGATTAAAGTTCAGACTATGATGTATTTAGTCTTTCACCATGGTCACATGTAGGATTAAAGTTCAGACTATGATGTATTTAGTCTTTCACCATGGTCACATGTAGGATTAAAGTTCAGACTAGGATTTATTTAGTCTCTCACCATGGTCACATGTAGGATTAAAGTTCAGACTAGGATTTATTTAGTCTTTCACCATGGTCACATGTAGGATTAAAGTTCAGACTAGGATGTATTTAGTCTTTCACCATGGTCACATGTAGGATTAAAGTTCAGACTATGATTTATTTAGTCTTTCACCATGGTCACATGTAGGATTAAAGTTCAGACTAGGATTTATTTAGTCTTTCACCACGGTCACATGTAGGATTAAACCACGGCGGAGGCAGAAATTATTCCCGTATTCTAGTGGGACGACTGTAATAGCAGCATCACCGCCGCGATCGGCTGCATGACATAAACTGTAAACACTGTGTGTGACAGCCGTCCTCTGCTGCTTAGACACGAACTTAAAAAAGAAGAAGAAACTGATGGTGGAGCCGTTTACGAACGTTCACGCGGCATAACAACGCATCCCGGAGATTTAGGACGAAGTACGGGGTCGTACATCAGATGGCGTTTGAGTTTATACTGTTAGCTTGCTAGCAGTTAGCTTGCTAGCAGTTAGCTTGCTAGCAGTTAGCTAGTCTGTCTGCTATCCACCACGATCTCATCCACAATAAAGCAGAACGTTCCACAAGCAGCGAAACTTAGCGACAGCAATGCGTGTTCGTCCCTAACAGCTGGAATCAGCTCCTTTCCAAACGTAGTGATGATGTCGTCTTTGCCTGGTTTCATCCAAACTAGTGAAAGTTTGGATTAAACTCCTCCTCTCTCATCTCCTCCTCTCTCACCTCCTCTCCTCCTCTCTGACCTCCTCTCCTCCTCTCTCACCTCCTCCTCTGACCTCCTCCTCTCTGACCTCCTCCTCTCCTCCTCTCTCTCCTCCTCTCCTCCTCTCTCACCTCCTCTCCTCCTCTCTTAACTCCTCTCTGACCTCCTCCTCTCTGACCTCCTCTCCTCCTCCTCTCTGACCTCCTCTCTGACCTCCTCCTCTCCTCCTCTCTGTCCTCCTCCTCTCCTCCTCTCTGTCCTCCTCCTCTCTGACCTCCTCTCTGTGCTCCTCCTCTCCTCCTCTCTGTCCTCCTCCTCTCTCTCCTCCTCTCTGACCCTCCTCCTCTCTGACCTCCTCCTCTCTGACCTCCTCTCTGTGCTCCTCCTCTCCTCCTCTCTGTCCTCCTCCTCTCTGACCTCCTCTCTGTGCTCCTCCTCTCCTCCTCTCTGTCCTCCCTCCTCTCTGTCCTCCTCTCTCACCTCCTCCTCTCCTCCTCTGACCTCCTCCTCTCTCACCTCTCTCTCTCCTCCTCTCTGACCTCCTCCTCTCTCTCCTCCTCTCCTCCTCTCTGACCTCCTCCTCTCCTCCTCTGACCTCCTCCTCTCCTCCTCTGACCTCCTCCTCTCTGACCTCCTCTCTGACCTCCTCCTCTCCTCCTCTGACCTCCTCCTCTCCTCCTCTCTGACCTCCTCCTCTCCTCCTCTGACCTCCTCTCCTCCTCTCTGACCTCCTCTCTGTGCTCCTCCTCTCCTCCTCTCTCTCCTCCTCTCTCACCTCCTCTCTCTCACCTCCTCTCTCTCACCTCCTCTCCTCCCTCCTCCCTCCTCCTCTGTGCTCCTCTCTGTGCTCCTCCTCTCCTCCTCCTCTCCTCCTCTCTGACCACCTCTCTGACCTCCTCCTCTCCTCCTCTCTCTCCTCCTCTCTGACCTCCTCCTCTCCTCCTCTCTCTCCTCCTCTCTGACCTCCTCCTCTCCTCCTCTCTGACCTCCTCCTCTCTGACCTCCTCCTCTCTCTCCTCCTCTCTGACCTCCTCCTCTCCTCCTCTCCTCCTCAGATGCGACGGATCAGCTGGAGCAGAAAGTGGTGGAGTTCTTTGCCAACGCGAAGAAGAACAAACCGGAGTGGAGGGAGGAGCAGATGGAGGTCATCAAGAAGGTCCACATGCATTGGCTTGGTTCTGATCTGGTTCTGTGTCTGGATCTGGTTTTGGATCTGGTTCTGTGTCTGGATCTGTGTCTGGATCTGGTTCTGATCTGGTTCTGTGTCTGGATATGGATCTGGATATGAATCTGGATCTGGATATGGTTCTGGTTCTGTGCCTGGATCTGGATCTGGTTCTGGATCTGGTTCTGTGTCTGGATATGGATATGGATCTGGTTCTGGTTCTGGTTCTGGTTCTGTGCCTGGATCTGGATCTGGATCTGGATCTAGATCTGTGTCTGGATCTGGATCTGGATCTGGTTCTGGTTCTGGTTCTGGTTCTGGATCTGGATCTGGATCTGGTTCTGGATCTGGATCTAGATCTGTGTCTGGATATGGATCTGGTTCTGGATCTGGATCTGGTTCTGGTTCTGTGTCTGGATCTGGATCTGGTTCTGGTTCTGGTTCTGGTTCTGTGTCTGGATCTGGATCTGGATCTGGTTCTGTGTCTGGATCTGGATCTGGTTCTGGTTCTGTGTCTGGATCTGGATCTGGTTCTGGATCTGGATCTGGTTCTGGATCTGGTTCTGTGTCTGGATATGGATCTGTGTCTGGATCTGGATCTGGATCTGGATCTGTGTCTGGATCTGTGTCTGGATCTGGATCTGGTTCTGGATCTGGTTCTGGTTCTGTGTCTGGATCTGGTTCTGGTTCTGTGTCTGGATCTGGATCTGGATCTGGTTCTGGTTCTGGATCCGTGAGGACCCGGCCCGTGTAACCATCTGTCCCGTCTACTTTCAGGATTACTACAAAGCTCTGGAAGATGCAGACGAGAAGGTGCAGCTGGCCAATCAGATCTATGACCTGGTGAGTAACACCCAGGTCTGCAGGGGAGGGGGTCCGGTCCTGTGGGGGGGTTGGGTCTGGTCTGGGAGGAGGAGGTCCGGTCCGCCTGGAGGGGTTTCAGTTTTTACGCTCCAGAAACATGAAGGAGTTCATGATGAACATGTCAGGACTCGTTTTCATGATAAAATCCATGATCTAGACCTGGTTCAGATCTAGACCTGAACCCGGTCTAGATGTCCAGATCTAGACCGGGTTCAGATCTAGACCGGGTTCAGGTCTGGACCGGGTTCAGGTCTGGACCGGGTTCAGGTCTGGACCGGGTTCAGGTCTGGACCTGGATCAGGTCTGGACCGGGTTCAGATCTAGACCGGGTTCAGAACTAGACCTGAACACGGTCTAGATGTCCAGATCTAGACCTGGTTCAAATCTAGACCGGGTTCAGGTCTGGACCGGGTTCAGGTCTGGACCGGGTTCAGGTCTGGACCGGGTTCAGGTCTGGACCTGGATCAGGTCTGGACCTAGATCAGGTCTGGACCTGGATCAGGTCTGGACCGGGTTCAGATCTAGACCGGGTTCAGATCTAGACCGGGTTCAGGTCTGGACCGGATTCAGGTCTGGACCGGGTTCAGATCTAGACCGGGTTCAGGTCTGGACCGGGTTCAGGTTCGGACCTGGATCAGGTCTGGACCGGGTTCAGGTCTGGACCGGGTTCAGATCTAGACCGGGTTCAGGTCTGGACCGGATTCAGATCTAGACCGGGTTCAGATCTAGACCGGGTTCAGGTCTGGACCTGGATCAGACCTAGACCTGGTTCAGGTCTGGCCCGGGTTCAGGTCTGGCCCGGGTTCAGGTCTGGACCGGGTTCAGGTCTGGACCGGATTCAGATCTAGACCGGGTTCAGATCTAGACCGGGTTCAGGTCTAGACCGGGTTCCGGTCTGGACCTGGATCAGGTCTGGACCGGGTTCAGGTCTGGACCGGGTTCAGGTCTGGCCCGGGTTCAGATCTAGACCGGGTTCAGATCTAGACCGGGTTCAGGTCTGGACCGGGTTCAGGTCTGGACCTGGATCAGGTCTGGACCGGGTTCAGGTCTGGACCTGGATCAGATCTAGACCGGGTTCAGGTCTGGACCGGTTTCAGGTCTGGACCTGGATCAGGTCTGGACCGGGTTCAGGTCTGGACCTGGATCAGGTCTGGACCGGGTTCAGGTCTGGACCGGGTTCAGGTCTGGACCTGGATCAGGTCTGGACCGGATTCAGGTCTGGACCGGGTTCAGGTCTGGACCTGGATCAGGTCTGGACCGGATTCAGGTCTGGACCGGGTTCAGGTCTGACCTGGATCATGCCGTGCTGTTCTCATTAACGATGATGAAGTCATTTCGTTGACGTCCTCTCGTCCCTGCAGGGCCGGGACCGTCCTGCTGTAATACTGACTCGTCATGATTTCTGATCGATCAATCTGATTGATCAGTGATTGATCTGCTCTGAGCAACGACCCGGATGATGGGACATTGTCTCTGTCTCGTCTTCTGTCCACAGGTGGACCGGCACCTGCGTAAACTGGACCAGGAGCTGGCCAAGTTTAAGATGGAGCTGGAGGCGGACAACGCCGGCATCACCGAGATCCTGGAGCGAAGTGGGTCCCTCAGACCGGCAGAGGTGAAGATGAGGAAGAGGAGGATGAGGACGGCGTCTAACTGCTGTCTTCTGTGTGTCCTCAGGGTCGTTGGAGATGGACAGCCCGTCTCAGCCCGTCAACAACCATCACATCCACTCACACACCACAGCTGAGAGTGAGTACGGATGACATCACAGTTCCCCGGCCTCATCCAGAGACCGCGTCGGGAGATCCGGTCTCGTTCTCTTAAAGGGACAGTACACCCACAGAATGATGCTCCTTCATCTTCTCCTCATCCTCATGCTGAGCAACACTGAGCACTTTTTTAGTATCTCAAATTCAAGATGAAGAAGATGGACCATCATTCTGTGGGTGTACTTTTCCTTTCAGTCCACCGCTGGTTCCTGTAGTTACTCGACCTCACCAGCAGAGGCCGCCAGAACACCACTGTCCCATCCAAGTGCTGCCCAGTTCTTCAATTATTCACACCCTCCGCTTAAATAAAACCGAAATTCATTGTAATAATTCAGATAACAAGAAGCTAAAAACTAATAATAAATAAAAATGTACAAATTTATTTAGTGAAATAAAATATTACTTTTGAATTGTGGTTGAAAATAATTTTAAAAATCAATCTTTGGGATGCACATGCAGACCAAGTTTCATCAAATAAACACCGAAAATGTTTGATTTTGACATTTTTCTCCCCACTACTCTGAGAAAACATCCCAGAATATCAACACTGACCGTGATGAAAGAAACCAGTTTAGTGGGAATTTATCTCTGTAATGAGCTCGGTGGTGATGCTGGTGTTATGAAACGTTTCTTGGAACAGCAGCTGATCTCAGATCTGAAGGTGGGACCTCCATCCTGATGGAGAACAGGTCGTTCACGTTATTTGTGTTGCTGCAGAGAGGAAGTACACAGCTCCGAGTCACCACACCACCGAACACGTTCCAGAGAAGAAGTTCAAGTCTGAGGTGCTGCTGTCCACGCTGACGTCAGACGCCTCCAAGGAGAACACGCCAGGTAGCGGCTCACCTGCCTCACCTGTCTACACGTTGCCTCCGCGCAGGCTCACCTGGACTCTGCTGTCTGTCCTGCAGGTTGCCGTGCCAACAACACGTCCTCCTCCAACAACAACGTGTACAGCGTCAACTCCTCTCAGCCTCTGGCCTCCTACAACCTGAGCTCTCTGCCTGCAGGGCCCGGGGCCGGAGCGGGGGCCATCACCATGGCTGCAGCTCAGGCCGTCCAGGCCACGGCACAGGTGGGACATACAAGGCTCACCTGAGACAAGGGCTCAGTAGCCACGCCCCCAACTATGTTCCCCATGGTAGCCACACCACCAACTATGTTCCCCATGGTAGTCACACCACCAACTATGTTCCCCATGGTAGTCACACCCCCCAACTATGTTCCCCATGGTAGTCACACCACCAACTATGTTCCCCATGGTAGTCACACCACCAACTATGTTCCCCATGGTAGTCACACCCCCCAACTATGTTCCCCATGGTAGTCACACCCCCAACTATGTTCCCCATGGTAGTCACACCACCAACTATGTTCCCCATGGTAGTCACACCCCCAACTATGTTCCCCATGGTAGCCACACCCCCAACTATGTTCCCCATGGTAGCCACACCCCTAACTATGTTCCCCATGGTAGTCACACCCCCAACTATGTTCCCCATGGTAGTCACACCACCAACTATGTTCCCCATGGTAGCCACACCACCAACTATGTTCCCCATGGTAGTCACACCCCCAACTATGTTCCCCATGGTAGCCACACCCCCAACTATGTTCCCCATGGTAGCCACACCCCCTACTATGTTCCCCATGGTAGTCACACCCCCAACTATGTTCCCCATGGTAGTCACACCACCAACTATGTTCCCCATGGTAGTCACACCACCAACTATGTTCCCCATGGTAGTCACACCACCAACTATGTTCCCCATGGTAGTCCCACCACCAACTATGTTCCCCATGGTAGTCACACCACCAACTATGTTCCCCATGGTAGTCACACCACCAACTGTGTTCCCCATGGTAGTCACACCACCAACTATGTTCCCCATGGTAGTCACACCACCAACTATGTTCCCCATGGTAGCCACACCCCCCAACTATGTTCCCCATAGCGGCCACACCCCCAACTATGTTCCCCATGGTAGTCACACCACCAACTATGTTCCCCATGGTAGTCACACCACCAACTATGTTCCCCATAGCGGCCACACCCCCCAACTATGTTCCCCATGGTAGTCACACCACCAACTATGTTCCCCATGGTAGTCACACCACCAACTATGTTCCCCATGGTAGTCACACCCCCAACTATGTTCCCCATGGTAGTCACACCACCAACTATGTTCCCCATGGTAGTCACACCCCCAACTGTGTTCCCCATGGTAGTCACACCACCAACTATGTTCCCCATGGTAGTCACACCCCCAACTATGTTCCCAATGGTAGTCACACCACCAACTATGTTCCCCATGGTAGCCACACCCACCAACTATGTTCCCCATGGTAGCCACACCCCCAACTATGTTCCCCATGGTAGCCACACCCCCAACTATGTTCCCCATGGTAGTCACACCACCAACTATGTTCCCCATGGTAGTCACACCACCAACTATGTTCCCCATGGTAGCCACACCCCCCAACTATGTTCCCCATGGTAGCCACACCACCAACTATGTTCCCCATGGTAGTCACACCACCAACTATGTTCCCCATGGTAGTCACACCCCCAACTGTGTTCCCCATGGTAGTCACACCACCAACTATGTTCCCCATGGTAGTCACACCACCAACTATGTTCCCCATGGTAGCCACACCCCCAACTATGTTCCCCATGGTAGCCACACCCCCTACTATGTTCCCCATGGTAGCCACACCACCAACTATGTTCCCCATGGTAGTCACACCACCAACTATGTTCCCCATGGTAGTCACACCACCAACTATGTTCCCCATGGTAGTCACACCACCAACTATGTTCCCCATGGTAGTCACACCCCCAACTATGTTCCCCATGGTAGTCACACCACCAACTATGTTCCCCATGGTAGTCACACCCCCCAACTGTGTTCCCCATGGTAGCCACACCCCCCAACTATGTTCCCAATGGTAGTCACACCACCAACTATGTTCCCCATAGTAGTCACACCACCAACTATGTTCCCCATGGTAGCCACACCCCCAACTATGTTCCCCATGGTAGCCACACCCCCAACTATGTTCCCCATGGTAGTCACACCACCAACTATGTTCCCCATGGTAGTCACACCCCCAACTATGTTCCCCATGGTAGTCACACCACCAACTATGTTCCCCATGGTAGTCAGACCACCAACTATGTTCCCCATGGTAGTCACACCCCCAACTATGTTCCCCATGGTAGTCACACCCCCAACTATGTTCCCCATGGTAGTCACACCCCCCAACTATGTTCCCCATAGCGGCCACACCCCCAACTATGTTCCCCATGGTAGTCACACCACCAACTATGTTCCCCATGTGGCCACACCCCCAACTATGTTCCCCATGGTAGTCACACCACCAACTATGTTCCCCATGGTAGTCACACCACCAACTATGTTCCCCATGGTAGTCACACCCCCAACTATGTTCCCAATGGTAGTCACACCCCCCAACTATGTTCCCCATGGTGTCACACCCCCAACTATGTTCCCCATGGTAGCCACACCCCCCAACTATGTTCCCCATGGTAGCCACACCCCCAACTATGTTCCCCATGGTAGCCACACCCCCAACTATGTTCCCCATGGTAGCCACACCCCCAACTATGTTCCCCATGGTAGCCACACCCCCAACTATGTTCCCCATGGTAGTCACACCCCCAACTATGTTCCCCATGGTAGCCACACCCCCAACTATGTTCCCCATGGTAGCCACACCCCAACTTTGTTCCCCATAGCGGCCACACCCCCAACTATGTTCCCATAGCGGCCACACCCCCCAACTATGTTCCCCATGGTAGCCACACCCCCAACTATGTTCCCCATGGTAGCCACACCCCCAACTATGTTCCCCATGGTAGCCACACCCCCAACTATGTTCCCCATGGTAGTCACACCCCCAACTATGTTCCCCATGGTAGTCACACCCCCAACTATGTTCCCCATGGTAGTCACACCCCCAACTATGTTCCCCATGGTAGCCACACCCCCAACTATGTTCCCCATGGTAGCCACACCCCCAACTATTTTCCCCATGGTAGCCACACCCCCCAACTATGTTCCCAATGGTAGTCACAACACCAACTGTGTTCCCCATAGCGGCCACACCCCCAAACCATGTTCCCCGTGATAACCAAGCCCCCAACTATGTTCCCCATAGTAGCCACGCCCCCAAACCATGTTCCCCGTGATAACCAAGCCCCCAACTATGTTCCCCATAGTAGCCACGCCCCAAACCATGTTCCCCGTGATAACCAAGCCCCCAACTATGTTCCCCATAGTAGCCACGCCCCCAAACCATGTTCCCCGTGATAACCAAGCCCCCAAACTATGTAGCCCACCCCATAGTTACCCGTGACACCCCCCAACCATGTTCCCCCATAGTAGCCACCCCCCCCCCAAACCATAGTTCCCATGATAACCAAGCCCCCAACTATGTTCCCCATAGTATTACGCCCCCCAAACCATGTTCCCGTGGTAATCACGCCCCCAACTATGTTCCCTACAATAGCTAGCCCTGCCATCTAAATGTGCGTCATGCTTTAGCCACGCCCTCTAACTGTGTGTCCTGCTGTGTCCAGATGAAGGAGGGCCGGAGGACGTCCAGCCTCAAAGCCAGCTACGAGGCCATTAAAAACAACGACTTCCAGCGGGGGAGGGAGTTCTCGTTGTCCCGGGACTCCTCGGGCTACTCCTCCTCCGCCCTGGCCTCCACCCCTCACCCAGACCCTCACCCCCACCACCACGTCTGACTCCAGGGGCCGCAAGTCCAAGTAAGTCCAGGCTCCGCCCACCTCCAGCCGTCGGCGGATGTTCCTCTCTCAGCTTGGTGTTCTGTCTCCAGGAGCAGCATCAAGTCGTCCAACCACCAGTCCTCCTCGTCCTCGTCCTCCTCCTCCCTGTCCTCCTGCTCCTCCTCCTCGGCGCTGGCTCAGGAGCTCTCCCACCAGGCGTCCGTGCTCCCCGAAGCCGAGGCCAACAGCCAGGTGGACTGGACCTACGACCCCAACGAGCCCCGCTACTGCATCTGCAACCAGGTACGGTCGCCATGGAAACTGCCTGAAGCCCCGCCTCCTGACCAATCAGATTAGTTCTTTCCATCATTTATGGGCCAGGTTGTCACGTTTGAGTCCGATCCACACCTGCTCTTCATCTGTGATGTCATCGTCCCCTCCTCCTCATCCTCACCTCCGGTGAGGGTGAGGAGGAAGCAGCAGATATCCAGCCGGTTTATCTGTGATGTCATCGTCCCTCCTCCTCATCCTCACCTCTTTGGTGAGGGTGAGGAGGAAGCAGCGGGTCATGTGACGTCCTGGTGTCCAGCCGGTTTATCTGTGATGTCATCGTCCCCTCCTCCTCATCCTCACTTCCTGGTGTAACTGTCCTCTGCTCTCCTTCAGGTGTCGTATGGAGAGATGGTCGGCTGCGACAACACAGACGTGAGTATCGTAGACCAGAGGTCTGCTGCTGGTCCTGTTCCGGTCTCCGGTCCCTGATCCGGTCTCCGGTCTCTGATCCGGTCTCTGACGTGGTCTCCGGTCTCTGATCTGGTCTCTGACGCGGTCTCCGGTCTCTGATCCGGTCTCCGGTCTCTGATCCGGTCTCTGACGTGGTCTCCGGGTCTCTGATCCGGTCTCTGACGTGGTCTCCGGTCTCTGATCCGGTCTCTGACGTGGTCTCCGGTCTCTGATCTGGTCTCTGACGCGGTCTCCGGTCTCTGATCCGGTCTCCGGTCTCTGATCCGGTCTCCGGGGGTTTGTCCGTCCGGTCTCTGACGACGCGGTCTCCGGTCTCTGATCTGGTCTCTGACGCGGTCTCCGGTCTCTGATCCGGTCTCTGACGCGGTCTCCGGTCTCTGATCCGGTCTCTGGGCCGGTCTGACCGGTCTCTGACGGGTCTCTGATCCGGTCTCTGATCCGGTCTCCGGTCTCTGATCCGGTCTCTGACGGGGTCTCCGGTCTCTGATCCGGTCTCCGGTCTCTGATCCGGTCTCTGACGTGGTCTCCGGTCTCTGATCCGGTCTCTGATCTGGTCTCTTGTGTCCACAGTGTCCCATCGAGTGGTTCCACTACGGCTGCGTGGGTCTGACCGAGGCTCCCAAGGGAAAGTGGTACTGTCCTCAGTGCACGGCCGCCATGAAGAGGAGAGGCAGCCGCCACAAGTAGACCGCCGCCGGGACCGGTCTGGTCCGGGCCGAAACCGGCCGATCAGAACCACGTGAGGAAAATTCAGTTCTGAGAGAAAAGTCTGAACTTTACATCTGGTCTCAGGACTCAGACTGGAACTTCAGGTTTTTGTTTCCATGCAGATTAATGAGGGTAGGGAAAATACCGATACACTGAAATATCGTGATATTTTCACATGCTGATATCGTATTATATTAAAAAATGCAGTATCGGGCTATTTTACTAACAAAATCTCTTCATTGGTGAAGTAGAAGATATGATATCAGCATATGAAAATATCGCGATATTGCAGTGTACCGGTATTTTCTCACCCCTATAGATTCAACTGGAACCTGAACCGGATCCAGAGAGAGTCCAGATCCAGGGTTCTGGTTGTCTGTAGTCTGTCTGCAAACCTGCAGGCTGGACTTTCTCTGAGACCTGAGTCCTGGATCTGGTCCTGCTCCCAGACCTGAGTCCTGGATCTGAGTCCTGCTCCCAGACCTGAGTCCTGGATCTGAGTCCTGGATCTGGTCCTGCTCGGACCAAACCAGAGATCAGATGTTTTAACCGCTGCGATGGTCCGGAGACGCCGTCGGCTCAGAACTGACCTCATTTCCCATCAGGCCTTGCTGTCAGCAGGAACTACAAACATGGCGGCTGGGCGGAGCCTCTTTATACGGAACGTGATGATGAGGCGGCGCTCCTGACCACCAAGCATCTTCAGAATGTACAGTGTGTGTGTGTGCATGTGCGTGTGTGTGTGCGCGTCTGATTTGTGCGCGTGTGTGTGTGTGTGTGTGTCCTGGATGTGTGCGTGCGTGTGCACGTGTGTGTGTTCATGGTTGTTTACAAGCTAAAGTCAAATCAAATAAACTGGATGTTTTTGTAAATCTGCTGTGACGTTTTTACTCCGGCATGGAGGAGGACCACCTCGGGTGCTGGTTTGTCTCGGTCCTGGTCCTTGTCATGGGCCCGGTCCTGGTCATGGTCCTGGTTCTTGTCCTGGGCCCGGGCCTGGTCCCGGTCCTGGGCTCGGGTCGGGATGGGACGTAGTCGTCCAGCGTGTCCTGGGTCTCGTCCGGGATGGGACGTAGTCGTCCAGCGTGTCCTGGGTCTCGGTCGGGATGGGACGTAGTCGTCCAGCGTGTCCTGGGTCTCGGTCGGGATGGGACGTAGTCGTCCAGCGTGTCCTGGGTCTCGGTCGGGATGGGACGTAGTAGTCCAGCGTGTCCTGGGTCCCGTTCGGGATGGGACGTAGTCATTCAGCGTCTCCTGGGTCTCGTCCTGGATGAGACGTAGTCGTCCAGCGTTTCCTGGGTCTCGTCCGTGATGAGACATAGTCGTCCAGTGTGTCCTGGGTCTCGTCCGGGATGGGACGTAGTCGAGTGGACAAACGAAACGATACGCCGCCCCCAGAGTGGACAATCGAAACGATACGCCGCCCCCAGAGTGGACAATCGAAATGATACGCCGCCCCCAGAGTGGACAAACGAGACGATACGCCGCCCCCAGAGTGGACAAACGAAACGATACGCCGCCCCCAGAGTGGACAAACGAAACGATACGCCGCCTCCAGAGTGGACAATCGAAACGATACGCCGCCCCCAGAGTGGACAAACGAGACGATACGCCGCCCCCAGAGTGGACAAACGAAACGATACGCCGCCCCCAGAGTGGACACGACGATACGCCGCCCCAGTGGACAGAGGAAACGAGAGCGCCGCCCCCAGAGTGCGACAGACGAGAACGATGCGCCGCCCCCAGAGTGGACAGACGAAAAACGATACGCCGCCTCCAGAGTGGACAAACGAAACGATCCGCCATCCCCAGAGTGGACAGACGAAACGATACGCCGCCCCCAGAGTGGACTAACGAAACGATACGCCGCCCCCAGAGTGGACAGACGAAACGATACGCCGCCTCCAGAGTGGACAAACGAAACGATACGCCGCCTCCAGAGTGGACAAAGCGAAACGATACGCCGCCTCCAGAGTGGACAAACGAAACGATGCGCCGCCCCCAGAGTGGACAAACGAAACGATAAGCAGCCTCCAGAGTGGACAAACGAAACGATACGCCATCCCCAGAGTGGACAAACGAAACGATAAAGCAGCCTCCAGAGTGGACAAACGAAACGATACGCCGCCTCCAGAGTGGACAAACGAAACGATACGCTGCCTCCAGAGTGGACAAACGAAACGATACGCTGCCTCCAGAGTGGACAAACGAAACGATAAGCAGCCTCCAGAGTGGACAAACGAAACGATACGCTGCCTCCAGAGTGGACAAACGAGACGATACGCCGCCTCCAGAGTGGACAAACCAAACGATACGCCGCCTCCAGAGTGGGACAAGCGAAACGATACGCCGCCTCCAGAGTGGACAACCGAAACGATACGCCGCCTCCAGAGTGGACAAACGAAACGATACGCCCGCCTCCAGGAGTGGACAAACGAGACGATACGCCGCCCCCAGAGTGGACAAACGAAAAAACGCCTCCAGAGTGGACAAACGAAACGATACGCCGCCTCCAGAGTGGACAAACGAAACGATACGCCGCCTCCAGAGTGGACAAACGAAACGATACGCCGCCTCCAGAGTGGACAAACGAGACGATACGCCGCCCCCAGAGTGGACAGATTGAAACGATACGCCGCCTCCAGAGTGGACAAACGAGACGATACGCCGCCTCCAGAGTGGACAAACGAAACGATACGCCTCCAGAGTGGACAAACGAAACGATACGCTGCCTCCAGAGTGGACAAACGAAACGATACGCCGCCTCCAGAGTGGACAGATTGAAACGATACGCCGCCTCCAGAGTGGACAAACGAGACGATACGCCGCCTCCAGAGTGGACAAACGAAACGATACGCCGCCCCCAGAGTGGACAAACGAAACTATACGCCGCCTCCAGAGTGGACAAACGAAACGATGCGCCGCCCCCAGAGTGGACAAACGAAACGATACGCCGCCTCCAGAGTGGACAAACGAAACGATACGCCGCCTCCAGAGTGGACAAACGAAACGATACGCCGCTTCCAGAGTGGACAAACGAAACGATGCGCCGCCCCCAGAGTGGACAAACGAGACGATACGCCGCCTCCAGAGTGGACAAACGGCCTCTGAGTTTGAGAGACGTCCTCACTCAATGAACAAGCACGGGCTGATCAGGACGATTGGATCGGGTTTTCCGGTCCTTTCGTTCCACAGGTGCTACGTCTTTAATGATTGTGTCAGAACATCTAATTTAATGTCTGCAGTCGTGGTCTGAAGATTTTAAGCAATACGGTCAAAAATGCTCCTGGAAAACATCAGCCTGTAAGTTTTATTGGTTTGATTTTTTAAATGTTTTATTTTTGTCTTTATTTTGGTAAATCAAAACATTTCAATACCAGAAACAAAGAACATTTCAAACCAATAATTTACACCCAAAAAGGCTGAAGCCGACCCTGTTCATGACCCAGTCTACAAACAAAAATATCTCCTGTCCATTCGCATGCATGCATACATACATACGGTATGTACACATATACACATAAATATTCAAATATGTTTACATGGATACACAGTAGCTACACGACAGAATTATCTGTTATAATTTTACATTTTAAGACTGAAAGTTCACCATAAAAACACGAGTTCATTCAGTTCCTTCCAGTTTCACTCCGACAACAGAAACGTCGAGATCTTACTTTTATTCAAATACTAAAACCTTGTAAATTATATTTACTCTCTTAACTTAAATCATTTCTGAATACCAGAAGACTTTTGTTCACAGATTTATTCGTTACTTCCAGTATTCTAATATATACTTTAAAATTGAAAGACATTTTATTGCTTTCAATAAAAAGTTTGAGTATGTCGTCAATATCCCACTTTATTAAGTTTGCTTTTTATGCAACTTAACTAAAGCGTCAATATTTGTTTGACTTGCATTTCCCCAAATTTCTGAATAATATGACAGAACGTTCCAGTACTACACCAGTACTACACCTGTACTACACCTGTAGTACAAAACTGTAATAACACTAAAGTCCGACTTTAATTCAAAAGCAGAAATAAGTCGTGATAAACATGCGAGTGCAGCCGTAAACAACCTGATCTGGATTTATGGCTGCGATGACGTACCGACCGTCCCCTGGAGTCCGGTTCTCTGCAGGTCTGCTGACGAGTCGCTGGCTCCAGTTCGGTCAGGTCTGGAGTACGCAGGACCAGGACCCCGAGGACCAGGACCGTAGAAGACAGTTCTGGAATACGCAGGACCAGGACCCCGAGGACCAGGACCGTAGAAGACAGTTCTGGAATACGCAGGACCAGGACCCCGAGGACCAGGACCATAGAAGACAGTTCTGGAATACGCAGGACCAGGACCCCGAGGACCAGGACCGTAGAGGAGCAGGTCGGTAGAAGACAGGACCAGGACCCCCGAGGACCAGGACCATAGAAGACAGTTCTGGAATACGCAGGACCAGGACCCCCGAGGACCAGGACCGTAGAAGACAGTTCTGGAATATGCAGGACCAGGACCCCGAGGACCAGGACCGTAGAAGACAGTTGTGGAATACGCAGGACCAGGACCAGGACCGTAGAAGACAGTTGTGGAATACGCAGAACCAGGACCCCGAGGACCAGGACCGTAGAAGACAGTTGTGGAATACGCAGGACCAGGACCGTAGAAGACAGTTGTGGAATACACAGAACCAGGACCCGGAGGACCAGGACCGTAGAAGACAGTTCTGGAATACGCAGGACCAGGACCCCGAGGACCAGGACCGTAGAAGACAGTTGTGGAATACGCAGGACCAGGACCGAGAAGACCAGTTGTGGAATACGCAGGACCAGGACCCCGAGGACCAGGACCATAGAAGACAGTTCTGGAATACGCAGGACCAGGACCCCGAGGACCAGGACCGCAGAAGACAGGTCTGGAATACACAGGACCAGGACCCCGAGGACCAGGACCGTAGAAGACAGTTCTGGAATACGCAGGACCAGGACCCCGAGGACCAGGACCATAGAAGACAGTTCTGGAATACGCAGGACCAGGACCCCGAGGACCAGGACCGTAGAAGACGGTTCTGGAATATGCAGGACCAGGACCCCGAGGACCAGGACCGTAGAAGACAGTTCTGAAAACCCAGAACCAGGACCCTGAGGACCAGGACCCAGAGGACCAGGACCGTAGAAGACAGGTCTGGAATATGCAGGACCAGGACCGTAGAAGACAGGTCTGGAATATGCAGGACCAGGACCGTAGAAGACAGGTCTGGAATATGCAGGACCAGGACCCTGTGGACCAGGACCGTAGAAGACGGTTCTGGAATATGCTGGACCAGGACCCTGAGGACCAGGACCGTAGAAGACGGTTCTGGAATATGCAGGACCAGGACCCCGAGGACCAGGACCGTAGAAGACAGTTGTGGAATACGCAGGACCAGGACCGTAGAAGACAGTTGTGGAATATGCAGGACCAGGACCCCCGAGGACCAGGACCGTAGAAGACAGTTCTGGAATACGCAGGACCAGGACCCCGAGGACCAGGACCGTAGAAGACAGTTGTGGAATACGCAGGACCAGGACCCCGAGGACCAGGACCGTAGAATACAGTTCTGGAATACGCAGGACCAGGACCGTAGAAGACAGTTGTGGAATACGCAGGACCAGGACCCCGAGGACCAGGACCGTAGAATACAGTTCTGGAATACGCAGGACCAGGACCGTAGAAGACAGGTCTGGAATATGCAGGACCAGGACCCTGTGGACCAGGACCGTAGAAGACGGTTCTGGAATATGCGAGACCAGGACCCTGAGGACCAGGATCGTAGAAGACGGTTCTGGAATATGTCCAGGACCAGGACCGTAGAAGACAGTTGTGGAATACGCAGGACCAGGACCCGAGGACCAGGACCATAGAAGACAGTTCTGGAATACGCAGGACCAGGACCGTAGAAGACAGGTCTGGAATATGCAGGACCAGGACCGTAGAAGACAGGTCTGGAATATGCAGGACCAGGACCCCGAGGACCAGGACCGTAGAAGACAGTTCTGGAATACGCAGGACCAGGACCCCGAGGACCAGGACCCGTAGAAGACAGTTGTGGAATATGCAGGACTAGGACCCCGAGGACCAGGACCGTAGAAGACAGTTCTGGAATACGCAGGGACCAGGACCGTAGAAGACAGTTGTGGAATACGCAGGACCAGGACCCCGAGGACCAGGACCGTAGAAGACAGTTCTGGAATATGCAGGACCAGGACCGTAGAAGACAGGTGTACTGGAATATGCAGGACCAGGACCGTAGAAGACAGGTCTGGAATATGCAGGACCAGGACCCCGAGGACCAGGACCGTAGAAGACAGTTGTGGAATACGCAGGACCAGGACCCCGAGGACCAGGACCGTAGAAGACAGTTCTGGAATACGCAGGACCAGGACCGTAGAAGACAGTTGTGGAATATGCAGGACCAGGACCCCGAGGACCAGGACCGTAGAAGACAGTTGTGGAATACGCAGGACCAGGACCCCGAGGACCAGGACCGTAGAAGACAGTTGTGGAATACGCAGGACCAGGACCGTAGAAGACGGTTCTGGAATATGCAGGACCAGGACCCCGAGGACCAGGACCGTAGAAGACAGTTGTGGAATACGCAGGACCAGGACCCCCGAGGACCAGGACCGTGAAGACAGTTCTGGAATACGCAGGACCAGGACCGTAGAAGACAGTTGTGGAATATGCAGGACCAGGACCCTGAGGACCAGGACCGTAGAAGACAGTTGTGGAATACACAGAACCAGGACCCTGAGGACCAGGACCGTAGAAGACAGTTGTGGAATATGCAGGACCAGGACCCCGAGGACCAGGACCGTAGAAGACAGGTCTGGAATATGCAGGACCAGGACCGTAGAAGACAGGTCTGGAATATGCAGACCAGGACCTCTGAGGACCAGGACCGTGGAAGACGGTTCTGGAATATGCAGGACCAGGACCGTAGAAGACGGTTCTGGAATATGCAGGACCAGGACCCCGAGACCAGGACCGTAGAAGACAGTTGTGGAATACGCAGGACCAGGACCCCGAGGACCAGGACCGTAGAAGACAGTTGCATGGAATACGCAGGACCAGGACCGTAGAAGACAGTTGTGGAATATGCAGGACCAGGACCCTGAGGACCAGGACCGTAGAAGACAGTTGTGGAATACACAGAACCAGGACCGTAGAAGACAGTTGTGGAATATGCAGGACCAGGACCCCGAGGACCAGACCGTAGAAGACAGTTCTGGAATACGCAGGACCAGGACCGTAGAAGACAGTTGTGGAATATGCAGGACCAGGACCCCGAGGACCAGGACCGTAGAAGACAGTTCTGGAATACGCAGGACCAGGACCGTAGAAGACAGTTGTGGAATATGCAGGACCAGGACCCTGAGGACCAGGACCGTAGAAGACAGTTGTGGAATACACAGAACCAGGACCCTGAGGACCAGGACCGTAGAAGACAGTTGTGGAATACGCAGGACCGGTGTTAACACAACAGAAACGATGGATATGTGATCAGTTTCTGATCAATAGTGTTTTTGGAAATGGTGTTTGATCGTTGATCAGGATTCACGGCTGCTGCACACGCGTGTGGAACAAGATTCTGCTTCACTGAAACTGACACGAACTCTGAAACGAATAAAAACTGAACTAAAACGAACTGAAATGAAAAACAAAAGTACAGAACAAATAAAAACAGAAGTATTCTACCCGCGGTGGAACGACGCATGATCACGGACTGCAGCAGCACGGTCACCAGGACTCTGCAGACCTGGACGATCCAGATCCAGGACCTGTTCGGCTCTCTGCGGGTCCAGTTGGCCCGGATGTTTGGCAGAACTGGTCTCAGACCTGTTAGGAAGCGTAGCAGAGACCAGGTCTCCTCAGTACCAGCAGATGTCCAGCAGGGGGCCTCGTTGCAGTCCTGAAAACATGTCAGACCAGCAGAGGAACCGCCTCCACGGCGACCAGACTTCAGCTTGTGAGAGATTCCTGACCCGGACTTGAGGTCCTGAGGTCTGTGGGCTGAGTCGGGCCTCTTCAGGGCATCTGTGGTCCTGGAGGTCTGGCTCGGTTTTGTTTCAGCATGGAGCTGGAGGACCCTGGTGTCCGCACGAAGTACAGCTGGGAAGGTACTGAACACGTTTTCTCAGAAATATATTCCTAGTAGAGATACTGACAAGAAATCTTCACCAGATGTTGGCAACAACCCAACTAATGCACACATACACAGAAATGCTACATTTATGTCCATGAATGAAGTTATGTGTACAGGGAGTGCAGAATTATTAGGCAAATGAGTATTCTGACCACATCATCCTCTGTATGCATGTTGTCTTACTCCAAGCTGTATCGGCCCAAAGCTGCTACCACTTAAGCATATCAGCTGATGTGCATCTCTGTAATGAGAAGGGGTGTGGCCTAATGACATCATCACCCTATATCAGGTGTATTAGGCAAACATAATTATTAGGCAACTTCCTTTCCTTTGGTAAAATGGGTCATAGAGGGACTTGACAGGCTCTGAAAAGTCAAAAATAGTGAGATATCTTGCAGAGGGATGCAGCACTCCTAAAATGTCCAAGCTTCTGAAGCGTGATCATCCAACAATCAAGCGTTTCATTCAAAATAGTCAACAGGGTCGCAAGAAACGTGGAAAACCAAGGCGCAAAATAACTGCCCATGAACTGAGAAAAGTCAAGCGTGCAGCTGCCAAGATGCCACTTGCCAGCAGTTTTCCATATTTCAGAGCTGCAGCATCACTGGAGTGCCCAAAAGCACAAGGTGTACAATACTCAGAGACATGGCCAAGGTAAGAAAGGCTGAAAAACCACCACCACTGAACAAGACGCACAAGCTGAAACGTCAAGACTGGACCAAGAAATATCTCAGGCTGATGTTTCTAAGGTTTTATGGACTGATGAAATGAGAGTGAGTCTGGATGGGCCAGATGGATGGGCCCGTGGCTGGATCGGTAAAGGCCAGAGAGCTCCAGTCCCACTCAGACACCAGCAAGGTGGAGGTGGGGTACTGGTATGGGCCAGATGGATGGGCCCGTGGCTGGATCGGTAAGGGCCAGAGAGCTCCAGTCCCACTCAGACGCCAGCAAGGTGGAGGTGGGGTACTGGTATGGGCCAGATGGATGGGCCCTCGGCTGGATCGGTAAAGGCCACAGAGCTCCAGTCCCACTCAGATGCCAGCAAGGTGGAGGTGGGGTACTGGTATGGGCCAGATGGATGGGCCCGTGGCTGGATCGGTAAAGGCCAGAGAGCTCCAGTCCCACTCAGACGCCAGCAAGGTGGAGGTGGGGTACTGGTATGGGCCAGATGGATGGGGCCCGTGGCTGGATCGGTAAAGGCCAGAGAGCTCCAGTCCCACTCAGACGCCAGCAAGGTGGAGGTGGGGTACTGGTATGGGCCAGATGGATGGGCCCGTGGCTGGATCGGTAAAGGCCAGAGAGCTCCAGTCCCACTCAGAC
Organism: Atherinomorus stipes; assembly: GCA_023101725.1. Classification (NCBI taxonomy): domain Eukaryota; kingdom Metazoa; phylum Chordata; class Actinopteri; order Atheriniformes; family Atherinidae; genus Atherinomorus; species Atherinomorus stipes. Next base: position 58,086 of record JALJCO010000033.1, read on the forward strand.
GCCAGCAAGGTGGAGGTGGGGTACTGGGTATGGGCCAGATGGATGGGCCCGTGGCTGGATCGGTAAAGGACAGAGAGCTCCAGTCCCACTCAGACGCCAGCAAGGTGGAGGTGGGGTACTGGTATGGGCCAGATGGATGGGCCCGTGGCTGGATCGGTAAAGGCCAGAGAGCTCCAGTCCCACTCAGACGCCAGCAAGGTGGAGGTGGGGTACTGGTATGGGCCAGATGGATGGGCCCGTGGCTGGATCGGTAAAGGCCAGAGAGCTCCAGTCCCACTCAGACGCCAGCAAGGTGGAGGTGGGGTACTGGTATGGGCCAGATGGATGGGCCCGTGGCTGGATCGGTAAAGGCCAGAGAGCTCCAGTCCCACTCAGACGCCAGCAAGGTGGAGGTGGGGTACTGGTATGGGCCAGATGGATGGGCCCGTGGCTGGATCGGTAAAGGCCAGAGAGCTCCAGTCCCACTCAGACGCCAGCAAGGTGGAGGTGGGGTACTGGTATGGGCCAGATGGATGGGCCCGTGGCTGGATCGGTAAAGGCCAGAGAGCTCCAGTCCCACTCAGACGCCAGCAAGGTGGAGGTGGGGTACTGGTATGGGCCAGATGGATGGGCCCGTGGCTGGATCGGTAAAGGCCAGAGAGCTCCAGTCCCACTCAGACACCAGCAAGGTGGAGGTGGGGTACTGGTATGGGCCAGATGGATGGGCCCGTGGCTGGATCGGTAAAGGCCAGAGAGCTCCAGTCCCACTCAGACGCCAGCAAGGTGGAGGTGGGGTACTGGTATGGGCCAGATGGATGGGCCCGTGGCTGGATCGGTAAAGGCCAGAGAGCTCCAGTCCCACTCAGACGCCAGCAAGGTGGAGGTGGGGTACTGGTATGGGCCAGATGGATGGGCCCGTGGCTGGATCGGTAAAGGCCAGAGAGCTCTAGTCCCACTCAGACACCAGCAAGGTGGAGGTGGGGTACTGGTATGGGCCAGATGGATGGGCCCGTGGCTGGATCGGTAAAGGCCAGAGAGCTCCATCCCCACTCAGACGCCAGCAAGGTGGAGGTGGGGTACTGGTATGGGCCAGATGGATGGGCCCGTGGCTGGATCGGTAAAGGCCAGAGAGCTCCAGTCCCACTCAGACGCCAGCAAGGTGGAGGTGGGGTACTGGTATGGGCCAGATGGATGGGCCCGTGGCTGGATCGGTAAAGGCCAGAGAGCTCCAGTCCCACTCAGACGCCAGCAAGGTGGAGGTGGGGTACTGGTATGGGCCAGATGGATGGGCCCGTGGCTGGATCGGTAAAGGCCAGAGAGCTCCAGTCCCACTCAGACGCCAGCAAGGTGGAGGTGGGGTACTGGTATGGGCCAGATGGACGGGCCCGTGGCTGGATCGGTAAAGGCCAGAGAGCTCCAGTCCCACTAGCGCCAGAAGGTGGAGGTGGGGTACTGGTATGGCAGATGATGGCCCTGCTGGATCGTAAAGCAGAGAAGTGGGGGGGGGGGGGGGGGGGGAGGGAGAGAGAAGGGAGCGAGTCCCACTCAGACGCCAGCAAGGTGGAGGTGGGGTACTGGTATGGGCCAGATGGATGGGCCCGTGGCTGGATCGGTAAAGGCCAGAAAAGCTCCAGTCCCACTCAGACGCCAGCAAGGTGGAGGTGGGGTACTGGTATGGGCCAGATGGATGGGCCCGTGGCTGGATCGGTAAAGGCCAGAGAGCTCCAGTCCCACTCAGACGCCAGCAAGGTGGAGGTGGGGTACTGGTATGGGCCAGATGGATGGGCCCGTGGCTGGATCGGTAAAGGCCAGAGAGCTCCAGTCCCACTCAGACGCCAGCAAGGTGGAGGTGGGGTACTGGTATGGGCCAGATGGACGGGCCCGTGGCTGGATCGGTAAAGGCCAGAGAGCTCCAGTCCCACTCAGACGCCAGCAAGGTGGAGGTGGGGTACTGGTATGGGCCAGATGGATGGGCCCGTGGCTGGATCGGTAAAGGCCAGGAAGAGCTCTAGTCCCACTCAGACACCAGCAAGGTGGAGGTGGGGTACTGGTATGGGCCAGATGGATGGGCCCGTGGCTGGATCGGTAAAGGCCAGAGAGCTCCCATTCCCACTCAGACGCCAGCAAGGTGGAGGGTGGGGTTCTGGTATGGGCCAGATGGATGGGCCCGTGGCTGGATCGGTAAAGGCCAGAGAGCTCCAGCCCCACTCAGACGCCAGCAAGGTGGAGGTGGGGTACTGGTATGGGCTGCTATCATCAAAGATGAGCTTGTGGGGCCTTTTCGGGTTGAGGATGGAGTCAAGTTCAACTCCCAGTCCTACTGGCAGTTTCTGGAAGACACCTTCTTCAAGCAGTGGTACAGGAAGAAGTCCGCATCCTTCAAGAAAAACCTGATTTTCATGCAGGACAATTCTCCATCACACGCATCCAAGTACTCCACAGCGTGGCTGCAAGAAAGGCTCTAAAAGAAGAAAAACTAATGACATGGCCTCCTTGTTCACCTGATCTGAACCCCATAGAGAACCTGTGGTCCCTCATCAAATGTGAGATTTACAAGGAGGGAAAACAGTCCACCTCTCTGAACAGTGTCTGGGAGGATGTGGTTGCTGCTGCTGCAATGTTGATGGTGAACAGATCAAAACACTGACAGGATCCATGGATGGCAGCTTTTCAGTGTCCTTGCAAAGAAAGGTGGCGATATTGCTCACTGATTTGTTTTTGTTTTGTTTTTGAATGTCAGAAATGTTTATTTGTGAATGCTGAGCTGTTATATTGGTTTCCCTGCTGAAAATAAATCATTGAAATGGGATATATTTGTTTATTGTTAAGTTGCCTAATAATTCTGTTTGCCTATAAACCTGATATAGGGTGATGATGTCATTAGACCACCACCCTTCTCATGACAGAGATGAACATCACCTGATATGTTTAATTGGTAGTAGTAAACTTTGGGCCATACAGTTGGAATAAGACAACATGCATATAAAGAGGATGATGAT
>JALJCO010000034.1:0-331056 GCA_023101725.1 Atherinomorus stipes
ATGTGAGACAAAGATAACACAAGTAAACAGAAAATGCAGTTTTTAAATGAAGATAATGGCCCTGCGTGAAAAGTGATTGCCCCTAAACCTAATAACTGGTTGTTCCACCCCTTAGCAGCAACAACTGCAATCAAGCGTTTGTGATAACTGGCAGTGAGTCTTCTACAGCGCTGTGGAGGAATTTTGTTCCACTCATCTTTGCAGAATTGTTGTAATTCAGCCACATTGGAGGGTTTTCCAGCACGAACCACCTTTTTAAGGTCATGCCACAGCATCTCAATCAGATTCAGGTCAGGACTTTGACTAGACCACTCCAAAGTCTTAATTTTGTTGTTCTTAAGCCATTCAGAGGTGGACTTGCTGGTGTGTTTTGGATCATTGTCCTGCTGCAGAACCCAAGTGCGCTTCAGCTTGAGGTCACCAACAGATGGCCGGACATTCTCCTTCAGGTTTTTTTGGTAGACAGCAGAATTCATGGTTCCATTTACCACAGCAAGTCTTCCAGGTCCTGAAGCAGCAAAACAGTCCCAGACCATCACACTACCACCACCATATTTTACTGTTACTCATAAAAATCTTTATTCAAAAACTGCATTTTCTGTTTACTTGTGTTATCTTTGACTCACATTAAAATTTGTTTGATGATCTGAAACATTTAAGCGTGACAAACATGCAAAAAAAGTAAGAAATTAGGAAGGGGCAAAAACGTTTTCACACAGCTGTATCTTGCAGAGGGATGCCATGCTTCTGAAGCGTGATCATCCAACAATCAAGCCTTCAATTCAAAATAGTCAACAGGACTATTGGAACGTGTGGAACGTGTGGAAAAACCAAGGCGTAAAATAACTGCCCATGAACTGAGAAAAGTCACGTGCAGCTGCCAAGATGCCACTTGTCAGCAGTTTTGCCATATTTCAGAGCTGCAACATCACTGGAGTGCCCAAAAGCACAAGGTGTGCAATACTCAGAGACATGGCCAAGGTAAGAAAGGCTGAAAACCACCACCACTGAACAAGACACACAAGCTGAAACGTCAAGACTGGGCCAAGAAATATCTCAAGACTGATTTTTCTAAGGTTTTATGGACTGATGAAATGAGAGTGAGTCTTGATGGGCCAGATGGATGGGCCCGTGGCTGGATCGGTAAAGGGCAGAGAGCTCCAGTCCCACTCAGATGCCGACAAGGTGGAGGTGGGGTACTGGTATGGGCTGGTATCATCAAAGATGAGCTTGTGGGAACTTTTCGGGTTAAGGATGGAGTCAAGCTCAACTCCCAGTCCTACTGCCAGTTTCTGCCAGGAGGGAATGCTGGGCAGAAACAGCTGACAGATGTAACGGAGTCCAGCAGAGGAAAACCTACATCTTTCATATAAAATGTCATCTGACTAATCAAAAGGGATGTACCATCTCTGAATATTCTCTCTCTTCTAAGAACTCCTCTCACCATCTGCAAACCAGCATCGACAGGATCTTCTAAAAGTGGGCAGGCCATTTTCCAAGAGTGCTGATTGGTCAGGGCAGTCTTTCTTAATTCTGGTCCTCAGGACCCACTGCCCTGCATAGCTTTGATGTGTTCCTACTTCAACACAACTGATTCAGATGAATGAACTTCCTCATCAAGTTCTTTTCAGTGTGTTAACGAACCATTCATTTGATTCAGGTGTGTAAAAGCAGGGTTGTCTAGAAGTTATGCAGGGCAGTGGGTCCTGAGGACTGGAACTGAGAAACACTGGGTCAGGGGGTGGTGCTTTCATAAGGCGCTTTCGGACTGTGAATCTTTTGGGGTTCCAATAACCTTTTTGGGAACCAGGCCGTTTTTTTGCGTATTCGGACATATAGGAATTAGGGACCTGGGACCTCAGTTCCTAGAACCTTTTAGCTCCTACCCCGAGGCAGGGTCTTTTCGGGGTTCCATAGGAACTGAATTACGTAGGTGTTTGGTGATTGGTAGAACTGGCAAGCTGCACCCCTTGCTTGAGCGCCACTTTTTCCAGCCATGCCATATTTAAAAAGTCTCACAGCTGTTTACCGAGATCATAATAACAACAAGAACTATTACAATAGGAATATACCAATTCAGGGTGCATGTCCTGAATCGACAACGATTTTGAAATGTCCAAAAGCAATTACTTTCATATTAATTTAATGACCAAACACAGCTGCAAAGTATAGCAATAGAATCTGCGGCTGCCACCCGGACACTGTAGTGGACGGTCCGTCCACTACAGTGTCCGGGCGTACTTCAAGGAAAGGTAAACAAGACGTTAGTAGGGCAGCTTTCCAACGGGGGGTGGCTGTTCTGTTACATGATACATATGACCATGATGAGGGAAAGCTGGTAAGTTAGCTTTTATAATAGCTTTGAATAAAAGAGATGAAAAACCTCAGTTTTGTTTCAGATCTGCTGGGGCATAAATATGTCACTATTGCCATGATTGTATCTCACATGGTCCCTAGCATTGTCCTTCCTCATGTCCGAATACACACTGAAGGCGAAGGGTAGTTCTTATAACTAAACTCGGGAGGCATGGTTATAGGAACTGTGTTCTTTCAACCTCTCTGTCTGAATGCACCTATACTCTGTGATCTCTTCTCCAGAACTTAACCTGGTCTTCACTGAGCTCCTGAGAGCGACCCATTCTTTCACAAATGTTTGTAAAAAATGGCTGCATGCCTAGCTGCTTCATTTATACACCTGTGGCCATGGAAGTGATTGGAACACCTGATTACGATCATTTGGATGGGTGAGCAAACAGTTTTGGCAATATAGTGTATATGTACTTTGAAGGGCAACTCAACGTAATATCTTCCGAAGGAGTCAAAGTGATACAGAAATTTTACCATTGAGTAAATGCACATACTGTCATGTACATACATATACTGTGGACCCCTGAGCAAGGTCCTTAACCCTCCAACTGCTCCCCGGGCGCTTTAAGTAGCAGCCCACTGCTCTCTGATACTCACAGTACAGAGATGGGTAAAATGCAGAGCCCTAATTTCCCCTCGGGGATCATACGAGTATAACAAAAAATGAAAAAAATACAGTATAAATGTCCAGGTTTAAAAAAAAAAAAAAAAAACCTTTAGAGGTTGTGTTTCATTTCCCCATCTTACTCAACAGGCTCTGCAGCCATCCACTACTTATTTTGTAAATAAAGACTTTAAAGGCATTCTATCAGTGAATCAATGTGAATCTAGCAGATTGGTCTTGTGCATGCGCATTATTCAAAAACTCGCTAACACTCTCTGCTTTCTGAAATGCCGAAAACATCTTCTATAGCGCCTTTAAAGGTCATTATAATTATTTACAGATAATGACTAAATACAAAAAAGAAAAATATACTTGCTAAATATATACTTGTATCTTCAGACTTGTAATATTTACTTTCATTTTTTTTTTTTTTTTTTTTTTTTTTTTTTTTACTTGTCCTGTCCAGCATCGAAGCAAGCAGAATGGAAATCTGATTGCTTTATTCTGTTGAACAGTTTTGCTTTATCAAGCGGAGCTTTATGAACATAAGGCTCCACTTGATATCATGTTTATTCATTTTATTTCTTTATTTAAACATTTGTCTATTACACCATTCCATTTCATACTGCTGGGCCTGACAAGGGAGAAATGAAAGTTAACAGAGGTAATGATAGAAAGTGAAACAGAGAGAGAGGAGTAAGGAAGAGGAAGAGAGAGAGGAGAGAAAACATGAATCCACTTACACAGTTCACTGGTACATCTGTACCGCGATCCCTAAACAACCAAGGTCTCTGTTGGAAAACAAAACAAGCAATCCCCTACAGGAGGACCTGCAGGTGGCTTAAATATCCTCAGATCATACAAACACACACAAACACACGCAGAACTATGCAGAGAAGAGGTACAATCTAGTCAGCGCAATGGGAAGTAGAGAAGAGGTACAACCTAGTCATCGCAATGGGAAGTAGAGAAGAGGTACAACCTAGTCATCGCAATGGGAAGCAGTGTCACAGTGTCAACATGCATAATAAAGGGTCTCCGTGGTGATACAGTCATGCAGATGCAGCCTCGTCTCTGCAAGGAGGAGGAAGCCCGCAAGGCTCACGACCCAGGCCCCCAGCAGCCACCCAGAGGCCCAGATCCCAGCTACCCCCCCCCAAAGAGTGGACATGCATCCCCCGAAGGGCGGCAAAAGGCGGCCCCAGCCGGAGCCCCCTGCAGTCTGGGGGCCCAGGCCCCAGCGGACCAAGACCAGCAGCTGCCGACCCCACCGGGCGACGGGCGTCCCCCGGAGCGGAGACAGCGCCGGGCCCAGGGCCCAAGCGCCCAGGAGCAGCCACCCCCCCCCCCGGACCCGGGAGGCCCAACCAAAACCCAGGAGGACCGGACCCCCCAGACGACGCCCCCCCAGGGCAGGCCAGCCCCCACCCCAACGTCCCTGCCCCATACACCTGACACCAGGGCGCCACCACCTCTACCACCCCCTACCCCGCCACCACGCTCACACACACACTCCCCACACACCTACCCCAACACTAGGGCTGAAAGATATACTGTCACCGCCCCCACATCGAGACACGGGCACCCAAGACATCAATACTGCAAGAGCAACCACATACAAGATACAGATCCCCCCTGCGCCCGCCCCGCATAAAAAGCCCCAGAAGCCACAAACAAAACCGCATCCCCCACCAAAGCGCCCGGCCCCCAACCAACCCGCAGCCACACCGCACCACACCGACACCAAGATGCCCGGCACGAATACCGAGATACGAACCTCCGCCCACACCGCCCAGCCCTACCCAACACCTCCGTGTACCCCCCACACACACACATACACCCACCCACTCTGCTCTCCGATCTTACATACCCACACTCACTCCTCTCTCCACCCCCAACACTCTCCTCCCTCTACCGTCCACACCTACCCCCACCTCCTCATACCCTCTAACACACACATGCACTCCCCCCACATAACTGCACCAACCCCCTCCCCACCCCCCCACACATACGCCCCCACCTCCCTATACCCCCAATACCCCATACAGTCCCCCCCTTACATGTCCAGCCCCGCCCATCCCTCTGACCTATCACACTCCCGCCCTTCCTTCCTTCAGCCCCTCATGACCATCCCTACTAGACACTCACGAGCATGCCACTCCTTCCTCCATCCCCCTTTCCTCCAACCACTTACCCACATCTCCTCCCTCTTCCAGCCCAAGTTCCTCCCCTCCCACATTTCCTCTTTCACACTCTCATTCATTATTCTCACATACCCACCTCTCTCTTGCCCATGCCCTCGTGCCTCCTGAGTGGTAGCTCGGGCCGGGGAAGGAGCCGTGAGCTCCAAGCCCCCAACACGTTCCCCCCACCACCACCACCCCCATCCCCCACCCCCGGACGCAGCAGGCCAGGCATCCCCCAGGCCAGCAGATCCCCCGCAATGCAGCCAGCCTTAACCACTGGCGTGTGAAGCAGCCACTGTCCCCCCCTCCCCCCAGTAGCGCCCGGGAGACCGGGGTATGAAAGGACCCTGTCCCCCCCCCACCCCCCCGCTCATGACTGTGTGTGTAAGATGTGTGTTGTTTGCAGTTAAAACTAAGGGGCAGTGCCAAGTCATGCCGGGAGTGGGGTCGCGTAGGGGGCATGACCCCCCAACCGGCCCCTCCCTCCTTCCACACACTATATGGCCCGACCCTCAGAAGTGGTTGTGAGCTGTTGTTATTTTATGTGTTTAGGTGTCTAAGTGTGGTTAAAACTGGGGAGCAGGCTGCCTCTAGACGTGGCAAGCAAAGGCACTTTGGTGCCCTCCCTCACCACGCCCGCTTGACACGCACCCTCCCCAAAACCCTACGTGTGTGAGGTAGAGCAGGGGGGGGGGGAGGTCTTGGGAAAGGAGACCAGGGGGGTATGAATTCCCCCCTGGAAGAAGAGCCGTTACCGGCATTAGGTACCCCTGCCTCCCGGGATCCCCCCAGGGCAGAAGGGGCAGGCATGGCAGCCCCCACGCCCCGGCGTCCGGCGTTCACCACAGAGGGGCCAGCCTCGGCCCCTGGGGGCGCTCGACCACGCCAGGCCAGGGAGGGGGGAAAAGGGACGGGAGCGGAAAGGGTCGGCGGAGGGGCCAGAGTCACCGGCCCAACATCCCCAGGCCTCGCAAACCCCCCAAGAGGCACGCAGAGCTGCTATTTTTTTTTTTTTCTCCCCCTTTCCTCCCCCACTCTATTGTATCACCCCTAAACCCTACTTCAACCAACCAACGACTTTACCCCCGTCAACACTCCCTCATCCCATCCTCCTCCCACCCCTCCTGTATAGCCAGTTAGTCCCCGCACATCCGCCCCCCCAGTGTCCATGCCCCCCCCTCCAAACCCAAGCCTGCACCCCCACCCAGGCCGCGACACGCACAATCCCCCAACCCCGCCAGAGCCACCACCCACACACACCCCCCACCCACCCAGCGCCCCGCATCCGATCCCCCCACAGATCCATCCCCGCTCCCCACCCAAGCCCCCCCCAACCCGACACACACAAACCCCACCAATGCACCACCACCCCCACACCCAAACACCCATCATCCATGCACCCCCACCCACCCACCCATCTCCACACACCCCCCACAGGCAGCCACACACACACACAACCGCATTCACGCCCCCCCCCCTCCAGTCACACACCCACCCACACATACCAAGGACGGGGACCACGGGGCAACCAGCCCCCCCCACGCCACAAGTCCACCGCCCCCAGCCCCCGGACCACGCAAGACCAACCCGCACGAGACCACCAGCGCAGGCCAGCCCCAACCGACACAGCGGCCGGGCGGGACAGGCACCCGGCGTGGAAAAGACCCGGCCACCCCGCAACCCCCCACTTCCACACACTAGAGCTGAACGGAGGCAGGGGCCACCCCGGAGCACCGGGGCCCAGGACCCCCCGCCCCGGGACGACCCCGGCCGCCCGGCGCCAGCCGACAGCCACCGGCCAGGGCCCCACCAGCGACCCGCCCACCGCCACAGCGCAGCCCCAACCGCTGACCCCCATGCCCCCCATCGGGCTGGATACAGCCCCGCCCCAGCGGCGAGGCAGCCCAGACCCCCCCCAAGTCAACCGCCAGGGATCCATAGCCATCAAGCACTCGCCGGCACCCAACCCCCACATCGCCGAGGCGGCTCTCCCCCACCAACGTTAAGTGATGGAGCTAATCACAGGGGACCAGAGGGAGTGGAATTCATCTAACTGGTTCTTAGAGGAGGCTGACATCGTCTCAATACTGATATGGTCTACTAAGAAATTCCTAAACTGGCTAATGCTCAGATTATTTTTGGATTTCCAGTTTACCAAGATAGTTTTCTTTGCAATACATAATACAGTAAGTATCATATGTGCATAGTTGGTTACCGTGTTGATCTCATCCAAGTCCCCCAGTAAACACAGTGTGGGGCTTGCAGGGAAGTTACACCTGAGCCACGTTGACAGGTCATCACATACCTGAAGCCAAAACCTCTGGACAGGTGGACAAGACCACAAGGCGTGAAGATAATTGTCTGTTGTATTCTCATTGCAGTGCAAACAAATATTTGAAGGTGACAGACCCATCTTGAACATCCTCTGTCCTGTGTAATGTACTCTGTGTAAAACCTTGAATTGTATCAACTGCATATTTGAGTTTTTAATCATTAGGAACGTGTTTAAACATATCTGTGTCCATGTGTTTTGGTTAAGGGTTCTGGACAAGTCAGCCTCCCACTTCGAAGTTGGAAGGGAAATTGAATCATCCAGTTTTAATAATAATCTATATATTTTCGACAGTAGTTTGGGGATAGAGAGATTCAGGAATTCTGCTACCCTGACCGGAGTCTGCAAGATCAGTTGGTTAGAGGTATATTTTTTTGCTTAATATAGATTTAAGTTGATGGTATTCTAAGAATTTAGTACTACTGATCCCGTATTGTAAGGTAAGTGTATTAAATGACAGGAATTTTCCATTTTCAATGATATGTTGTAATTGTTTTACTCCTTTATCCTTTAGTTTACATGGAATAATAGAAGACTCGGTTAATTTCAGGATTTCCCACCATGCTTTCAGAGTAGAGCAGATGTTGATACTTTTAAAGCATTTATGAGATCTGACTGCTGAACTGATGAACGGCAAATCAGAGACATCCAGATCCTCACATAATGCTTGTTCTGTGTCTAGCCACGGTTCATCTAGATGGGTAGGTTTCAGCCATTTGGAAATAAATTGTAGCTTATTTGCTAGGAAATAATAATTGAAATTGGGTGAGTCTAACCCTCCCCGGTCTTTTACCTGTTGTAAGGTTTTTAAACTGATACGTGATGGCTTGTTTTTCCAAAGAAATTTGGAAATGTGAGAGTCCAGTGACTTAAACCAACTGGAGGAAGGTTTGGTGGGTATCATTGAGAACAAGTAGTTAATTTTCGGTAGAACCATCATTTTGATGGTAGCAACTCTCCCCATGAGTGATATGGGTAAGTGCTTCCATCGCGTGAGCTCTTCCTCTATTGACTTTAATAGCTGGACATAATTTAACTTTATTAACTCTGAAAGTTGTGGAGAAATATTTATTCCTAAATATCTGATATTACCAGACTGTATTGTGGTGTTAGGGATGTTTTGTAAAGTACAATTAACAGATAAAGCTGTAGTCTTGGTCCAGTTAATAGAGTACTCAGATATCATTGAAAATTTATTGATCAATGTGATTGTCTGGGAGAGAGATGTTGATGAGTTCTGGAGGAAAAGCAGTACGTCGTCTGCATAAAGACTTATTTTATGTTCTAGATTTTTGCCGGGGATCCCTTTAATATCTCTGTCCTGTCTTATAGCGGCTGCTAGTGGTTCAATGAAAATGGCAAAAAGTGAAGGGGAGAGCGGGCAGCCCTGCCTGGTGCCTCGCTGTAAACAGAAACTTGGAGAAGTTTGGTCATTGGTCCTCACACATGCATTAGGGTTGTTATAAAGTATTTTTATCCAGTCTATGAAATAAGGACCAAAACCAAATTTATTTAATGTTGCAAACAGGAATTTCCAGTTAACACGATCGAAGGCTTTTTCTGCATCTAACGAGATGATAGTAGATTCCAGATTATGAATGGTAGCATAGTCTATTAGATTAATCAGCCTGCGTGTGTTAGTAGAAGAATGTCGACCTTTAATAAAACCAGTTTGATCAGGATGTATTAGCAGAGGAGTTATTTTTTCTATCCTTTTAGCGAGTGCTTTGCTGATTATCTTAAGATCTACATTTATTAATGAGATTGGCCGATAACTAGTTGGAAGTGTCGGGTCTTTACCTGGTTTTAATAATACGGTGATATTTGCTGAATTCATATTTGGTGGTATTTTCTGTTTCTCTTTTATTTCTAGTATCATTTTATAAAAAGTGGGAGCCAGAATTGTCCAGAACTCTTTGTAAAATTCGACCGGATATCCATCTGGGCCTGGGGCTTTATTATTGGGCATATGTTGCAGAGCGTCATGTAATTCACTTATTGAGAGGGGTGAATCTAAAACCGTAATATTTTCCTGTTGTAGTTTTGGAAGAATGATACTATTAAGAAATTGATTAATATCATCATCTGTGGGGTTTATTTGTGATTTATATAGTGTTCTGTAGAAGTTTCTAAAAATGTTATTTATCTGGTCAGGATCATGGCTGATACTTCCTTCTGCGTCTTTAACAGAGGAGATTGTTGCTTTTTCCTTATTTATTTTTAACTGATTAGCTAGAAGCTTGCCAGACTTGTTACCATGGTCGAAGTTTTCTAAACGAAGTCTTTGAACTAAGAATTGTGTTTTTTGGTCTATTATTTTGTTTAACTCGAGCTTGAATTTCCTTATATCATTCAGCATGTGTTCCTCCGGGGAGACCTGGTAGGCGTCTTCTAGTGATTTAATTCTAACTTCTAATTCTGAGATTCTTGCAGCTTCCTTTTTTTTTATGGGAAGAGAAGGAAATTATTTTTCCTCGCATTACTGCTTTACCTGCTTCCCAAAGGACACATGCTGGAGTTTCTGGTACATCGTTGTTCTCTAGATAAATGGACCATTCTCTTTTAAAATAGCTGATAAACTCAGGATCTTTCAGTAATGATGTATTAAATCTCCAACTAGTTGCTGGTTTAATAGTTTTATTTCTCAGAGTTAATGATACTGGTGCGTGATCACTGATGGTTATTGGGTGGATTTCTATTTCTGAGATTTCACTCATCAGTGAGCTGCTGGTTAAGAAGTAATCTAATCTAGAGTAGGAATGGTGAACTGAGGAGAAGAAGGTATATTGTCTCGTGGTGGGGTGATGAGATCGCCATGCATCACAAAGGCCGAAATCCTTCATGTACTGCTTAACGATATCTGATGAATGCCTTATTTTGTTATGTCCTGCTGTACTGAGCCTGTCCATACCTGGATCACATACCATGTTGAAGTCTCCGCCCAATAATACCGCCCTATCAGAGTAGTTATGCAAAGCAGAGAAAAATGAGTCAAAGAATAATGGATCATCTACGTTTGGTCCATATATATTTGCAATGCATACCTTAAGATTCTGAACAGTTAATGTGACTATTATAAATCTGCCTTCTGGATCTCTGATTACATCATCAATGTCAAATTTTAACCTGCTATTAATCAAAATTGCTACACCTCTCTGTCTAGAACAGGGGTAGGCAACTCCAGTCCTCGAGAGCCGGTGTCCTGCAGGTGTTAGGACTTTTCCTGCTGCAACACACCTGACTTCAATCAGTGGGTAATTAGCAGACTTGTGCAGCCAAGCTCTGGAAATCAGGTGGTGTGTTGAAGCAGGGAAGCCCTGAAGACCTGCAGGATGCCGGCTCTCGAGGACCGGAGTTGCCTACCCCTGGTCTAGAATTATAACCAGCTAAATACACGTGTGGAAACTGTCTTGTCTGAAGGAGATCAACTGAGGAGTTTGATAAATGTGTTTCCTGAAGTAAGACAATGTCTGCCTGAAGATCTTTTAGCCGGTTGGAAATTTTTAATCTCTTATCCCCTGTGCGAGCTCCGCGCACATTCCAGGTGACTATTTTCATTCAACCAACGCTGAAATAAGTATTACATGCATATTAATAAAGCCGTGCGTATGTGTGCGTATGTCTGCCGTAAGTATGAATAGTAAGCTGCAGGCTAAACCAGTCTGTCTGTGTGTGCATCGCGCTGTTTCTTCCTGCAGTGTGTGTGTGCGTGCACCTGCATGTGTGTCTCGCGCTGCGTGTGCTGGAGTTTCTACACCCGTAGTGTTCACGTTTGTAAAGTCGCGAGTGAAATGACAGTTCACTGTGTAGGATTGAGGGAAAAAAAGAGAGGGGAGGGAAGGAGTGAAAAGTGAAACAAGAAAAGTGACCAAAAACCAGAGGTTTAAAAAGTGCATCCGTGTTGTGAGCCGTGAAGTCGAAACGGTAGTGAGATTAGTAATTATGATCATAACAGATAATAATTCATCTAATCAGAGTTAGGAGGATATGAAACTGAACTGTACCTGACATCAGAAGAGCCACGGGGTGATGTTTGAGTCCCGATAAAGATGTCCGTTAATAAATAATTTATCCACCGCGATGACAGCTCGGGATCCCTCCGTAATGGCTTTTTTCCTGATAGGAAACAGGACTTTACGCCGGTCCAGGATTTCTTTAGGATACTGGTCGTTTACTCCAAAGTTGGTCCCTTTCAGCTCACGGCCCTGCTTCTTTACTTGCTCTTTTTGTTTAAAGTGAACAAACTTAGCAACAATCGGTCTTGGTCTGCGTGAATCCAGCATTTTTCTTCCCATGCGGTGGACGCGATGAAAGCCGATACCATTGACTGTATCGGAGGGGAGTTTTAGTTGTTTATGGATGAAGGTTTTTATTGTTTCCTCGGGGTTTTCGTCTGCCTGCTCTGGGATCCCTGCAAATACCAGATTATCTCTCATGCTCCGAGCCTGCAGATCGATTACTGATTCCCTCATCTTTTTATTTTCTCCTGACAGCCGGTTTATTCCCTCAGTGAGGGACTTAACCGTGTCTTGTAGGTCGGCGTTTGCGGCCGCTAGTGTTTCCACCTGTTTCTGGCTGAACTCCAATGATTCCCGGAGCGCCTGGAATTCTTTATGGAGAACCTCCACCAGGTTCAAACGGGCGTCAAAGCTGTCTACTTTCCTCTCTATGGAGAGAAGGATGTCCACCGAGTTTTCTAATGAAGACATCGCACTAGAGGAATCTCCTACCCGAGCTCTCTTGCCTTTTTTTTTCCTCTCCGGAGTAGACGCTGACTTCGGTTTTTTTAAACCTTTTTTCATGGCCTGCTGTTCATGGTACAGAAGATCAATGTAATCCGCCGGGCTGATCGAATCTTCCCCGCTTCCCTCCAGGTTGTACCCTTCACTATACTGATTTTTTTTATTATTTGTTTTAATGATTATTTATTATATTGGCAAATATTAATAAGTTCAAGTTGAAGCGCTAAATTTCTTAACTCGCCTGGTTTGAATCGCCTACCGTCCCACAGATACTGCGTCACTACAGCGTCATCCCGTCACTACCGCTTCCCGTCCTCACTCAAAGCTTTCATTTTCTAACTTGCAAAATTAATCTGCATTTGTAGATTTAGCAGATGATGTGACTGGCTTGATGTTTTTTTTTTTTTTTAATAATTCTGTTGGAGCATGGTTGAAAAGCAATGTCTGACTTTCATTGGTTAATTTTCATAGAATTTTATTTATTACTTTTGTCAGATTCAAGTTATTTCCGTGACCATTGTCAGTTTTTCTTTAATTAACCGAGGCGTACCAACAATTCTGTCCACATCTTTGTATGAACTGTGACCAGAAGCCAACAAATGAAACAGAAGTAAAAAAAAAAGTTAAAAATCTAACCTGAAGTTTGTTCATAATACACTTGCTTTCACCGTCTGCAGAAGCTGCACTGTTGCCTTGGTTTCCTATAACTTGATGAAACTGTTTCACACGACAAATGTTTGTTGTAAAATTGATTTGGTGCAGAGAAGAGTTGACCAACAGCAAAGCCGTGGCCCAAGCGTGGGCTGACTACGGAGACTTTACACAGGGTTTCTTCTAAATCAGTTAAACTACACAATAAACCAATCTTGGCTGTATTTCTTGTATTGCATCTTGCAACCTATGTTTGAGGTCATTCAGTGACAACTCTGAAAACTCTGCCACTATAATCATACTCCATAACTCTATAAGCCATAACTTACTGTACCACAATGTGAGTCTGTGCCGACCAGGTGCCTTTAGTTAAAAATGGAAACTGTGTGCACCATTCGTGGTGATGAATGGTGTACTTTCAGTCTTTGATTATAAAAAATGCTCTGTTTTAGTTCATGTAAAGCTCAGATTACTTTTTGATTCATTGCCATGACCTAATTAACTAAATAAAAAAAAATCCAGGTTCATTAATTATGCTTCATCTAGAATGTACGGCTCCTACTTTGAATTCAAATAGTTATTTGTTTTGCCCCAAAGCCAGCAAGCCTACAGCCTGCCAGTCAAACAAATAACCTGCCCAGAAGAAGCCGTTCACAGCCAGAATCAAAACTCCATTTCTAACAAACGCTTGCGTTGCTTTGCAGCAACCGGTGCAAGGCTTGTGAGTTTATTTCACTGCAAGATCTTCTGTGATAACTGTTAAGATTATTTGATGCTGTGCAAAGACAAGAAGATAGAAAATGAAAACATTCATGTTTACACCTTTAAAGTTTTTTGTTCACATTTTTTGTTGCCTGGGGAAACCTGGAGTCAATCTCCCGAACTTCTGGGTGATGGACAACTGCTCTGTGTCCAAGTCTATTCCTCGAGAGCTGCTTTCGTGCTAGATACATTTTTTTCCTGTCAACTGAATTGCCTCATGCACTCGTCATTCAGCTCTGCAGAAGTAATGAGCCAAGTTGTGTGAAAACAACATCGCAAGTGATATCTGTGACCACTAAACGTCAGTTTCACCCAGATTTCAGAACATTTATTCATAAGTTGTGAACTGACAAAATATGATCAAAAAAAGCACATCTGCTTGAAGGAGAAACCTAAATGGCTCATACATATGTGCTCTGAGAAAAAAAGGAGTTAATTTAAAAAAAAAATAACAGCTCTCTGTGTGCCACTGCAATAAATTTTAAACAAATAAGTTAATTAAATTGCGTTTTTGCTAAAGTTTATAATAGAAGTATGGTATAAAAACTATAGATGAGAAAAACAGGGTTGGCCTGGGGAGGGGGAACCTGTGTTTCACAAGCAGTTCTTGAAAAAAGAAATTATGCTGAAAAAACTCAAATCTTAGCAAATATATTTTTCTAATTTCTAGTCAAAATTTCTCATCAGACAAAAAGACTAAATTACTGAAAAAGAAACATTTCTGTGAGACATGAACTTGTTTCAAGGCAAAGCACCTTATTTCAAAAAATCTTATAAAGAAAATTTTGCTTGTTCCATTGGCAGAATTTTTTATTATTATTATTACAAGCAAAAAAAAACCAAAAAAAAAAACCACTTTTTTTTAAAACTTATTTAAAGAGTGGGGAAGATTTTTTTGCTTGTTGCTGCAGCTCTGACATGGTTTCTATTATGCACAAGGTACACACTCTGGCAAAATGCCAGCGGCTTCAGAGGCTCGCACTGCCATGTGACTGTGATCCTGTCCACCTACTAAAATCCAAGCTACAATGTGATGTTGGCAAAAAGGGGAAATAAAATGATGCAATCAATGCCAGCTTTAGTTCTCATTAAGCTCCACAGCAGCTGCAAACTTTGTTTCATTTGTCCATAATATTTTACACCTGTGTTAAATAGTGGAGTTTGTCGTGTTGATTTTTAATGAATTTAACAATGAGAATTAAAAAAGCTGCCCTCACAGCTCATGAAAAATGATTTTAACCAGATTTGTGTGTGTCCAGGATTGTCTTTCTCAGAAGCTAAAGCCATTGGAGCTGCCAGTTTGCACCTGCTTTTCAGACGTACTAAAATAGATGCAAAAAACTAGCAAGGCAATGCGTCTCACAGTTGATGGATCACTTTGCGAGTACTAAATTAATATATTTACATTTTCTTGTCCCATCACATGCATAATTGTGTGTAAACACCCCATATTGCATATTTATTGGAGCAGAAGTGTAAAAGGGATAAGACGAACAAACCCTTTTAGCATGCTGTCTGCAGATCAGTTTGTACCTTTTTTTGCGTGTGCAGTGAGATAGCTTAAGTTTTTATACGTGCGAACCTTTGGTAGATCGGGCCCTGCATAGGTATACCGTTACAGCTGTATGATCTCCGTCAGAGGTAAAACCTGCATGATCTGGGACTGTGTGTAGTGTCAGGTGGGTAGGGAGTGATCAGATTACATGGACATTTAACTCATGGTGCTGAACAGAACAGAAGGTGCTGTGGTGGCCAGGGTGAGACGATTACTCACATAGGGGTGACCATAAGTAGATACCTCAGAATGCACATTTAAAAAAAAAAAAAAAATATATATATATATATATATATATATATATATATATATATATATATATATATATATATACATACATATAATGCGCCAGCAGTGGGAGGGAAGAGACGTGCAGCAGAGGGAGAAGCTGTGGGAAACTGTTTAGCGTGAATGTTTTGGCTGCCAGCTTCACCAGTAAACTCCACACGGCTTTTCTAGCTGCAGCAGAGTCCGTGTCTGCGTCACTACAGCGGATAAAGTGGAGAGAGTTACCCGGGAGCGTCACCTCGCCTCTGCCGTAGGGATATAACAGCTGTTTATGTCAGAGCTTTCACCATGGAGACCAGAAAGAGCAGCAGGGTTACTTAGCCATCATAGAAATGTTGCTTCTGGAGCAAAAAGACCAGACTGGAGGATTAAGAAAATAAATGGTTTTGTTGCTACTTAATGCTCCTGTGGGCGCAATGTTTACTCCACGTAGCATTATGCTAAGCAAACACCAGCACTACTACAGATGCTGGCATTAAAAAGTTTTGCCTTTTTCTGCCAGAAGTGGTGCAGTAATAGTGCACTATCACTGGCTGAACGATCTGTAAATACATCATCACGCACGGTGTCCAAACTTGGCGTGTGGATGATCCAGGCATTCATTTATGCTCTGAAATTGTTTTTCCTGGGCACACAGTGTATACACTCTGTGCGATTGAATTAGCAGACAGATCGCTGATAAGTGGCTGGCAGTCAGCAGAAAGGGGAACTTTTTCATGCCCGCATCTGTATAAGCCACCACATGAGTGCAGACAGTCCAGTTCAGTCCCAGTTCAGTTCCAGTTCAGTCCCATCCTCCCTGATCCACTTTCTTTACTGTACAATAAAGCACACTAGAGCCACACAATGATAAAATAAAACAAGATAAAAACTGATGTATGGAACACACCCAATATATAAATAAGATCTAACGAGACACGAGCTATACTACAGTCGAAATATGCATTATATATATATATATATGTGTATGTGTGTATATTTCGAGTGTATCAGGTAGCTCATGTCTAAAATAAGAAGTGAAAGTGGTTTGAAAGCAGTTTTGGGTCTCCCCTGTGAAGCAGCAGCTTTCTTTCCCCAATCGCAATATCTCAGTGAGAAAAGCTCAAAACTGGGATTTTCAATTTCTGCATCACCAGTCTTAAAAATTCCAACTGTATGGGGTAGCTATAGTGTCTAAAATAAGAAGGAAAAGTGGTTTGGGTGTAGCTTGGGGTCTCTGTAAATGCTTGAGTGCCTCCCAGTTATTTTATTTTTATTTTTTTAGTTAAATCATGGGGGTGGCCAGTGATTTGCCAGGGGTGGCCTCTCCCGTAGCTCCGCCCCTGGCAAGGCATGATGAAAATAAACCCATATACCAGGAACAGGTGTGTACAGGTATTGTACACACCCAGAAAAACCAAGTATATAGTTTTTAATTAGACACGTATGTGGGTGTAAAGTACAGAAAAGTTGATGAGAGGAAGTAAATTTGAACAATGAGCATGAAATAAGTTTAATACAGTAATCATCTTGAGTCAGGATGTTTGCATTTGCAGTGCGGTTGGAGAGAGGGAAGTTCAGGATTTAGGCTGCTGCCTCAGCAATCACAAGATGAATGGATGGATACCTGTTGATATTTCAGTAAGCCATGGAGCGAAAGAATAAAATGATCCCCTCTTCAATCAGTGCTGTCGCTGATCTTTCCAGGAGGCTCAACACAGTAGTTTGTCACATCCAGTTTCTCTCTATCTCCAAAATATGAACTGAATGAAATCTGACGGGTCACTGAAGAAAATTGTATTTTAAGATATGAAGAACTGATAAAACGAGAACAAAGTAGTTTTGGTTAAAACATTGACAAATGTGCCAAGATGAACGATGCGTCAACTCCCAACTGCTTAATTTTTACTAGACTCAGTTCCTCTGTGTAGAAGATTAAAAGTGAAGGCGACGGCAGGAGGTAGAGTGAAGTAAAAACAATAAAAGAAAAGACAGAGCGAACAAGAAGACGTGAGTGAGAGGTGAGAAGTGAGGTGGAGAGAACAAAAGAGCTGGTGGACTGGAGTGACAGCCGAAAGCTGAAATGTTTCACTTCAGATTGACACTTCAGTGGGGGCAAGCGAGGTATGGAGACATGCCGGGGGGAGGGAGGGGGGACAGTTTTAAAGTCGTATCCTTAGGCGAAGAACAGAGTTAAGCATTTCCTCGCAGTTGCCAGTGTGGAAATGAATGGTTGACTCTCCTTGAAAAACAGTTACTATGACAACCAGCTCTTTTCTCCATCTCTCTTTAACCCCCCACCACCACTCCATCCCTACTTTCCCCTCTCTCTCACACACACAATGTAGGACACGGACACACACGAGTGTACAGGTACTTATAAATGTCAGTGCAGCAGTAACGGTGCTGGTGAGGAGAGGAAACTGGTTAGACAGGCTTCATCTAAAACAGAACTGGTCCATTACTGAGGTTCGCATTGCTGTTGTAGAAGAATCATTCAGATTCTGAAATTTTAAAGACATCTTTGTTTTCCCTGTGCATGTGTGGATTCTCTGTGGTATTCTAGTTTTCTTCCACAATCTAAAAAACATCCATGCAACGTTAACCACTCCATTGCAGAGGATCTTTGCCCTCACTAAGCATCAATGCTAACATGTAGCATAGCAACATAATGGGAGAAAACTCAGCTAAAAGTCTCTACCAAGCATCAGCATTCAAACCAAATATAGGAATGTAAGAACATGCAAACAGCACTGTCCACCTCGGAGCTTCTTCTAATTTCTCTACTTCAATTCAAGCAAACCACTCAAACAAGGTGTCATATGAAAGCAGAGACTGCCGTTCACAGAGATGTCTGTCTCATCTGTAGCCACTTTTACATGGAGACTCTTTCCCTGCGTACACCAAGCGCGATTTTGGTGTCAAAATCGCGCCTGGCGCCCAAAGTTGGACACTTGGTCACTAAAAAGTCAGACGCTTGATTTCCAGCGTCTTGGAAATCAAGCATTTTTCCTCCTCTGTCTTCAGAGAGAGAGGAGATCCCCCTGGTTCTTCTGGGTGTTTCCCGTCCTGTCAGAAAATGTCTGTCTGTGTCATTACATGAAGTCGCTCTGATAGGTTGACGCCCCCACAAAAGTTCAGATTTTCCAACTCCAGCATTTGCCGCCCGTGACGCGCGTAATGCAGGTCAAACGCTCAAAATCTCAAAACGCACGTAGCGCGCCACAGGGTTTTTGACACCTCCCCAACGCGTGTCGGCCATTGACTTTGCATGTAAACCTGACGCCCAAATCGCGCTTGGTGTGTACGCACGGTTTCCCCTTTCGGATTGAAATCATTCCGATTTAAGATTTCAAGGCAGCTGTATATGGTAAGGGTACTGTGGTGTTTGATGAATGATCCAGTGTTCGTCAGTATTGCACTTAAAGAATGTTGTAAGGCAGTTCTGCCACCAGAGGGCACTGTGATATGTGTGGCAAGTTGAGAAGCAGGAGATTACAAGCAGTGTAAGAATGGAACTTCTGGAGCCGACACCTTTGTGCTGTGTTCAATAAAGTGACGTCAAAAGTAGTGATGTCTTTGCCGTTGTTTTCACCTGAAGAGGCCGAACAACTTTTGTCTTTAAGACATAAGCAGGTACCCTTCCCAGTTTTTGCCTGTGGAAATACAAAATAATGTGTGCCACCCCAACCCGGACCCTCTGATGGAAATAAGGCTTAAAAGACAATGGGAGTGGCAAGAAGTCTGGATACCCCACACTACTAGCAACCAGAACATGAGGTGCCTTAGACCCACTTTGCACAAATGAGGATGGAAAATGGCTAGCAATGATTCTGGAGTTTCCAGCGCCCAAATCCACCAGCAGATCTGCAATGGTCTGAGAGGAAACAGTCTGGCAATGGCGGGACTGCAATACCGGGCAGCAGCGGCATCTTAACGTCTTTTGACCTCATCTCTATCTGGCTTGTCCAAGAGCCCATGATTGTCAGGCTGAGGTCGACCTTGCTGTGGCTATGAATGTTGAGATGATAGAGTTGCCCTGCGATAGACTGGCGACTTGTCCAGGATGTACCCTTCCCTTTCACATCATAACTGCTGGATAGTAGGAATGTAGAGATTCACGAATTTGAATCGGTGGTCCATTGGTGGACAGATGCGACTGCACCGGTAGCTTTAGTGTACATCGGATGTAACTGGTGGCTAATTTCACAACGTATATGGTGTGTCTGAGTTGGTAAAAACCCATGGTTACACTGATTATTACATAGTTTGTCTCCTCCTCACCTGTATTTCTGAGGTGCCTTGAACTTACCTTCACCATCTTTTAACTTTTGTTTTGAAAACATCGGAGCAACTGCAGTAAGTAAATGGCAAACAGGGAGGGAAGCATGACATATTTAACGCATCACTGAGGACACACAAGTCAAATGTTTGCAGATACTTTCGATTTTTTTTTTAAGTAGGAAGATGGAAAACCTGACAAGAAATCCGTGGTTTGAAAACAATGTCGCGGTGGTATAAAACGTCAGCAGCATGACAAACGTGGCAAGGTGAGTGACATGGTGTGGATACGCTGTTCCCCCCACATCAGATGATTCTACCGATGAACATAAATATGAGGTGAACAGAACCAAAACTGGTGATTTTTTTTTTCTTTTTAAAAAAGAAAACTGACACTTCCTGACAGCCATTTCTGTCTGTAGTGAATTGGATCAGTTTAAGATGGATATATTGGTTTGATTTATAGAAAACAATCAAAAACATAAGTTTTAAACACGTCCTTCACAGGGAAAGGGAGAAGGTAAAATAATTGAGATTATGTTTAGAAACCAAATAAGGATTTGTAAATTCTTTTTGTGTTGAATCGTTTTGAATCACAGCATTAATCGCATCAAAACAAGTCGCACTGTATCAAGTCAGATCGTCGTCAAATCATTGGTGAATCACATCGTATTGACAAGGGGATTCACTGTATCGGGAATATATCGTACTGCCGACAGCGTATCAAGATACATATCGAATTGGCCTCCTTGGTGGGGATTTAGATCATAAGCTCTGTGGGTCTTTGGTGACAATACAGAATATTTAGATTTTATTCTGTAAAATATGACCAGATAATTAAAGTTGCATTATGGAACATGTTATTGAATAGGTCCTTGACATGACTCTAAGATTGGTTGTATTTTGCAGAGGCTCATATGTTGGACTTTAGCTTTTTCTCCATCAACACTAACAAAATTCATCAACACAGATGAATTAAAGTGCAACTCTTCAGTTTGTAGTTTAAACATGGAATTGTCTAATAATATAAAGTGAGTATGTGTAATTTTGTGTGCATGTGATCTGACAAGTTGGCTTTAATGAGCTGAGTGTGTGAATGACACACCAGTGAAATCAATAGTAGAATTAACACATTGACATGTTAGACTCATTTGCTTCCTGACATTTCCCTCCATGCAATTAAGCTGCTCAGATATGCAAGTCAGATGTGATTAATGCACACTGGCCAGCTGCTCTGCTCAGTTCTGCATTCAGAGGGTGAGATCTCACAGATCTCCAGCCGCGGTATGATGGTGTATGGGATGGCTAATACCTCCTCTGAAGCTCACAACTAAATAAATTTGGAGAGAACTGAATACGAGTTATGCTGGAGAGTGAAAGTGGTTCTGCTTTTTGCAGAAATTCACCAAAAGCTGCACATATGCAGTAAATTGAGAGTCCTGTTTAAGAGTGACACCAGAATCAGCAGGAATACTTTCAGAAGGTAAAACTAAGCAATCACAATCGGGCTAGGAACTTCTGAGCTAATGCTAATAAGGCAGAATCCTTCAGTGTAGACAATGGCATGGTAATCAGATATCTTTATATGTTGGACCGATAAAAATTGCTCAAACAATTATTTATATGCTATAAAAACGTTTTGGGGGTAAATTGATACTTTTATTCTGCAGCTCTCTAGATGTTGTGTGGACGTATTATTTTTTGGAAAATAATAGCTTTGATGAAAAAGTTGTAGTTGCCACTTTTAAGAAGTCTGCAGCAGTAAGAACATGCTTTCCCCACTATCAGTCAGAACTGATGAAGCTACTTGGATGAAAAGCAAAACATCTTTTAAAAAAACTTTGAAGAAGAGAGCTTTGTCGATATTACTGAGAACCTGCAGTGACAGATCAGGATTTACTGAACCAAACCCCACCTAACGGCCTTGTACCAACCTGCACCTGCTGGTGAAAACGTAGCTGTAGTTGGCATTTTCCCAAGAGAGCGGCGCTGGACTGGGATCAAGTTCATGAGTGATGTATAGTGATCAGAAAACCAACCTGAGTAGAGTAGCAGGATTACTAAAACAGTTAAGTGGAGGGAATAAAGCCTGAATGACTCTTTGTCATTTTTTTTTAATATACATTACATAGGCATTTACAGTTGTGTGAAAAAGTGTTTGCCCCCTTCCTGATTTCTTACTTTTTTGATGTTTGTCACACCTAAATGTTTCAGATCATCAAAAAATTTAAATATTAGTGTATTTTTCCATCTAACGGTGTGTTCAGACCAAGCGCGATTTGGGTGTCAAGGGCGTCAGGTTTACATGCAAAGTTAATGGCCGTCGTGCATCAAGGAGCATCAGCCTTTCTTGCGGCGCACTTTGCGCGTCGGGCGCGGCGCGTCTAGGCACTTTATGCGTGTTAGAGATTTTGAGCGTTTGACGCGTTAAGGGCGTCAGACGCCGGAGTTGGAAAATCTGAACTGTGGCGTCTTGACGCGGGGCTTCGACCAATCAGAGTGAGTCATGACACAGACACACATTTTTTGACAGGAGGGGAAACACCCAGAAGAACCAGGGGAATCTCTTTTCTCTCTGAAGACAGAGGAGGATAAACTGTGATCTGTGTCCGGTCCCGGTTTTTGAACGGTGGTTTGATGACCTGCTGTCCTGATGGGATGTACTGGGCTGATAATACTACCCCGCATCGGGACATCGGGTTGTTAAACTGGGCTGGATCAGACGGCTGAAAGTGCGGCTCGCCAGCAGCTCCTGGAGTAAATGATGAAACTCATCACAGTCAGAACACCTGGAATCATTTGGTGAACCGGACACAGAGCAGAGATGTCCGACGACGACGTTCCCTGCTTTATTTATCACAGAAATCCGAGCCGCTCTCTCTCCTGCACCTGCCATGGTGCAGACAGACCAGTAAAAGGAAAAAGAAAAAGGAGGGGCTCCTCCCGAGACGCGTGGAGCGCGGCTTGGCTGGACATTTCTTGTCACGCGTCAGGGCTTCAAGACGCTGGAAATCAACCATCTGGGAAGGTTCACCACTGTTCCATGTTTTCACCATTTGAGGATAATGGCTCTCACTGTGGTTCTCTGGAGTCCCAAAGCTTTAGAAATGGCTTTGAAACCTTTTCCAGACTGATAGATCTCAATTACTTTGTTTCTCATTTTTTTCCTGAATTTTTTTGGATCGCTGCATGATGTCTAGCTTCTGAGGATCTTTCGGTCTACTTAACTTTGTCAGGCAGGTCCTATTAAAGTGATTTCTTGATTGAGAACAGGTGTGGCACTAATCAGGCCTGGGTGTGGCTAGAGAAATTGAACACAGCTTTCCAAGGATGTGATAAACCACAGTTAATTTATGTTTTAACAAAGGGGGCAATCACTTTTTTACACAGGGTGGCGAGTTCCATTTTGGACCACTTTTCCTTGACCCATTGGCTAAAGAATTGTGACGTTGCTATTGGATGTGGGCTTTTATTAAATTTCATAACTGATAAAACAAATAAACCATATAATCCAGGCCTAGATTGAAACTTTTATCCATATCTCAGCCGGTCGTTCAACACCGGTGAGACTGACTAATGTGTAGAGTTTTTGTGCACGTCTCTGACTTCGGTTTCTAAGCTGCCAAACACCTCTTTAATCTTTTTCACCTCACAAATGAGGAATTCTGTCTTGATCCCCCCAAAAGTTTCCTTTTTGGCAGAATCTCTCCTCTCCATGGTTCAACCCTCCTGGGCGAAGCCTCATAATCATGCATGTTTAAGGGCGTAACCGTGGGCGTGACATTTAAATGACGATAAATACCATGGCTGAAATCCATCAAGACTCTTTTGTTCGTACGAGGAGATTGGTCCCATACGAACGTTTTAATAAATCACATGTGGGTCCAACTGTATGGCCATTTTTATGATCAGATGTACGCACATTTCTACGATCATTTGATAAATGAGGGCCAAAGTGATGCAGAACCTTTACTGGTGAGTAAATGCACATATATACTTCTGGAAATACAGGGGTTAGACAATGAAACTAAAACACTTGGTTTTAGACCACAACAATTTATTAGTATGGTGTGGGGCCTCCTTTTGCGGCAAATACAGCGACAATTCGTCTTAGAAATGACATATACAAGTCCTGAACAGTGGTCAGAGGGATTTTAAGCCATACTTCTTGCAGGATAGTGGCCAGGTCACTACGTGATGCTGGTGGAGGAAAACGTTTCTTGATTCACTCCTCCAAAACTCCCCAAGGTGGCTCAATAATATTTAGATCTGGTGACTTTGCAGGCCATGGGAGATGTTTAACTTCACTTTCATGTTCATCAAACCAATCTTTCATCAGTCTTGCTGTGTGTATTTGTGCATTGTCATCCTGATACACTGCACCGCCTTCAGGATACAATGTTTGAACCTTTGGATGCACATGGTCCTCCAGAATGGTTCAGTAGTCCTTGGCCCATCTAGCACAAGTCCTGGGCCAAGCGAATGCCGTGATTTGGGCAGCTGTGGTTTTACGTTTTTTGGATACAATCCAGGTTAGCACCCGAACATCCCGTTCAGACAGCTTCCTCTTGTGTCCACAGTTAATCCTGTTGGATGTGGTTTGTCCTTCTTGGTGGTATGCTGACATTACCCTGGATACTGTGGCTCTTGATACATCACAAAGACTTGTCTTGGTCACAGATGCGCCAGCAAGACATGCACCAACAATTTGTCCTCTTTTGAACTCTGATACGATGTCGTATGCATTGCAATGTTTTGATCAAAACTGTGCTTTTTACCCTGCTAAATGAACCTTCACTCTGCTCTTACTGGTGCAATGTGCAATTAATGAATATTTGCCACCAGGCTGGTCTAATTTAGCCATGAAACCTCCCACACTAAAATTACAGGTGTTTCAGTTTCATTGTCTAACCCCTGTAAGGTCCAGGTTGAAAAAAAGGGTTATCCTTTAACGCCCAATCTCATTTCTCTTTTTTTATCCCATGCTATTTAAAACAAAGCTACAAGGGGTAGGGCTGAAAGTCACCCCCTACAAATTGGGATGCCCCTTCAACAATCACATTAGTCATCAATGATCTTGCCAGCTTGGACTGTATGTAAGCAGATGAACGCTGAACTGTTGCTGGAAATCTGGAGAAATCAAGCCGTCTACAGCTGTGGGTTAACATTACCAAGCAAGTCGATGTGTGTATCCCATGACACCCTCCATGTAACTGAAGACCAGCAGCGATGTTGAAGTTTTTGTTGATCATGTATCACTGTAGATTATCAGGGCTGCTTCAGACCACCGCTGGTTTTCAGCCTGGTAGTGTTTATGTCACTTAAGCTTCAGTGTAGTACTGGACATTATTTTCATGTGCATTTTACAAAGAAAATGACACTTAAACATTTAAACAATGTTAAACTAGACAATACAACTGTCGTCATACATTATAAAACTTTATCTATGGAGAAAATATTTACATTTGTGGATGCTTTTGACTCTGGAGCAGCCATCTGGCTGGTGATTTGCAAAATTGTCATACCCCTTCTTTTGATATGTTTTATACCCCTACCCCTCTGTCCTAACAGGACCGAGACACCCTTACCCCTCTTTCCTAACAGGATTGACACTCCCCTACCCCTACACATTAACATGCAAAACTAAGGGGAAGGGCTAAGGGGGAGAATTGAGATTGGGCCATAGATTCATCTGAAACAAAAGACATGACTTACCTGCCATGGTGACGTGTGAACAGTATGTAGTTTTCTGTATTGACTTAACAGGGTAACGGAGTTCAGCTTGATTGTCTTAAAAAAAAACATAAAAACTAAGAGAGTATGTGGAGAGAAAGAATACTTGAAATGGAAAGTTAAGATTTAAAATTCACAGGAGTCCATGCTGTGTTGTAAAACGTGTGATCTGTAATCACTGGAAAGGTTTGCTAAAGAGTGGAAGTTTGGCATCAGTCTGTGTGTGAGTTGGACAGGTGGCTGAACCACCTTGTGATTGTCACAGTGGGTGGTGCTTTGGGATGAGTTGGAGGGTTTTTTGGGAGACAGCCTAAAGGCTTTCTGGAGCCTCGTGAGAGCACATATGGGCCCAGCTGGAAAACGTCTGGCCTGTGAGCAGCTCCAGTGATCTCTACATGGCTCTACTTGGCCCAGCAACTTGTTCATTCTACCATGAATGACCCTTTTCAACTGTCACCACCTTCTTCCTCTTATTCAAATGCCCCCCTCCCCCTTCCCCCTATGTTATCCACTCTTTCAATGCCACTTGGCACAATCCTGTATGATTTGTGGCTGTGCAAACATTTGACTTAATGTCTCCCAGTCCAAATCTAGGATTACACCCTGCTGTTTCAATATTTGGGTGCTTCTCGTTAGTCACAGCTTCTGACGCAACAGTTCAACTTGGCCAAACATTTCTCTTTCCACCGAAAGGAGAGCACAAGGCCAGGGTCACCACTGGCAAAAGCAAAAGCAAAACAGATTAAAAGCTGTATGACTAATAACTGCTATATGGCTGTTTGTAGTAGCGACTGAAATATCTGCATACTATACCATTTTGTTTATCAAGCACTTTAAAAACAACATAACAGTGGCCAAAGTGCTGTACAATGAATGAATGAATGAAAAAAGGAAAAGGATAAAGTGGCACAAATGAATAACAAAGATCAAATCAAGCGGTAACCTCCGGCGAGAGAATTGAAGCCATGCAGAAGTGTTGGCAAATTGCAGTTCACCCCTCATCCACTAGGGTGCTGGCTGCAAAGGGAGTCAATTCTCATAGACTCCCATGTAAAAAAAAGGCAAACTTCACATCAGGAATAAATATGTTTTACAGCAGAAATAAACATGTTTACAACAGAAATAAACCATTTACAACAGAAATAAACATGTCTACAGCCTGGTTCAAAACATCATTTTAGTTTCAAAGGTTCAATGGCATCAAATTTCACTTTTCTGGGGTTTCGGGGTATAATATGATCTGTTGTGCACTGATGAGGCCATGTGAATGTCCAGAGTGAGAATCAAAGTCCCCGTTCATGGATGGTCAGCTTTGTTTCTTTGTTCAGAATCGGTTGAATGAGACAGCAGCTTATCATTCAACGTAGTTTCATCATGCCAAGTAATTAAATTGCTCCAATTAGAGCATACTATCATGCAAATATGGAAATTACACATTATTAGGGCCATGTCCTTCTGATTGACAGGTGGAAAAAGTCGAGTCAAGTCAAGTCAACTTTATTTGTATAGCACTTTAAACACAGCAGCTACCGATAACAAAGCGCTGAACAGAAGTAAAACAGAAATTGAATCTCACAGTGAAAACATTAAAACAAATATTAGACATACAAACAAATCAACGCAATGAACAGTAAAAACAGTATAAATATTAGAAAAAATAAGACTTTAAACAACAGACAAAATCAGAAAAATGGCTCATGAAGGGTGGAACGCCAGAGCAAACAGGTGAGTTTTAAGAAGGGATTTAAAAACTGCCAGAGACAAGGCCTTTCTGATGTGCAATGGCAGCGAGTTCCACAACTTTGGGCCTGCCACAGAAAATGCTCTATCCCCCCACATCTTCCGTCGAGACCTCGGTACATCCAACAGCAGCAACTCAGCCGACCGAAGAGTGCGAGTAGGAACATGAAGATGGAGAAGCTCTGAGAGATAGGAGGGGGCTAGGGCATTTAAAGATTTAAAAACGTATAAAAGAATCTTAAACTGCACCCTAAAAGTTACAAAACATGATGGTAGGTGAATTGGTTGCACTCAATCGTCCCTAGGAGTGAATGTGAGGGTGTTTGGATGACCGTCTCTCTGTGTTGGTCCTGCAACAGACTGGCAACCTGTTCAGGTGTACCTGTCTCTTGCCTGACAATATCGGGGACCCTGAATCTGACAGAAAATGAATGAATGAATGAATGAATGAATGAATGAATGAATGAATGAATGAATGAATGAATGAATGAATGAATGAACTGGAATTTGAGGATAATTTCAACAAAATGTATCATATCCTTTCTGTGTGGAGTTTGCATGTTCTCCCTGTGTATGTGTGGATTCTATCCAAGTACTCTGGCTTCCTCTTACTGTCCAAAAACATGCATGTTAGCAGTAAATGTTTGGATTTAAAAAGGACATCTTTGGCAGTAAACGTATATAACATATTAATGGCACAATATTAATAAAACTTGCATAACTTTATGTAGTCTGCAAGCTCAAGTGTGGCCTCAGTACTCCAGTTTTGAAGGAATCATCAGTTCATGTGATGGAGGAATGCACTGCACATGCAGGGGGCGTGGCCTCACCAGCACCAGTAAAGGACCATTTATGCTCAACGCAGAAGACGGATACACAGAGAGACGGATAGTTTCGTCATTTACGTACGTAAATTGGTGCGTTTTCGAGGGGCTTGTTGGTCCATCACTTGACACAGAAGATGGAGCAATACCACCGGAAACTGCAGGGTCAGTGTTGAGCTCTGTAGCTGATATGCAGGAACAAACCAGAGAAGAAGAACAGGAACCAGAAAAATACCAAAACAAAAACAGCCGGGGTCATTAGCCCAATAAAAACACCTGAGACAGAAGTAGCCAAACAAACAGAGGAGCATCTGTAGACATGGAAGGAGTTTTTGAGGAGAGGCTGTGCGAGTGTGTCCGAAAATACACTCAAGTACGACATCACATTGCCAGGACACAGGAACAGACAGCACCGCCGCCTAACGGACAAACTTGTTTATGAGCAATGGGAACGCAGAAGACGCATGGAAGTATGGAGGCAGCCACGCATGGCAATGCAGGAAGCGGATGTCGCCATTTACATGCTGTATGTAAGGGAGCATAAATGGGGCTGAAGCAGCGTGAATGTGATTAAATAGCATAGATGTTTAACTCACTGGCTGCCAATCACGTGTTTCCACGTTAATTAAGGGTTTTAATCGGCGGGCCTATTTTAATCTCTGGCGGAGCTTGTCAGAGAGAACCAAGAGCTCATGATAATTTTTTCGGTAGTTTTCATCTAATCCAGCAGATGGCGGTGTCAGACAAGCTTAAAAAAAACCTACCAGGAAGTGATTCGATTCTATGATGCTTCCTGTGTTAGTGGTTGCTAACGGCCATTAGCCCAAGAAGTATGATGGATTCTGCTGCGGGGGTGAGAGAACATGGCACCCGGTCGTAATTGAAGCAGTTTAGGAGGTGGATGAAGGAGGAAAGTTTGTGGAAAAAGTGATTGTGACAGACAGACACGATCGATCGAAGACACATCCATAGATGGAAATACAGCAGCGAAGTGCGGCAGCTGAAAGTGAAAGTAAGTCAACAGCACGCGGTTGTTTCCCGCAGGGGAGGGGGGGAGTGTGTGTGTGTGTGTGTGTGTGTGTGTGGGTGGGGGGGGGGGGAGTAGAGGAGACGTTTCTGCTCTATGTTTCTGCCAAATGTTATGCTGTGAAACACACTTGTTGTGGCTTATTCAGCTAGTAAATAATTATTCTGCCTCCAAAACTCTTTTCTCAGTGTTGTATTTGTTGTTTCATAGAAGTAAACAGCTGTTCAGATGATGAAGGTGTTACTAAATGTAGTGGTGAGCACTCATTACACTAGAAGTGAGTGCTCAAACAGGCTCCTCCCCTTTTAATCCAGAAGGTATAAAAGACACCTGCTGACCTTTCTGCCTCTCTCTGCTTCCTGCTGTCTTCAGGGCTCTTTGGGTGGTGAGTAGGGTGGCAGGAAAGTCCTCTTATCAGTAGATGGGATTCTAAGTTTGTTTTCCTTTTTTGTAGGTCCACCTGCTGCTGTTTTGTCTCTATTTGGTTTCCTGGTTTTGTCTTTAGTATTTTAGTGTTTTTGTCCTGTTTATAGCTTTGATTGCTGCAGCGTGTATTTTGTTTGCTTTGTTTGAATTTGTCTTTCTTTTGACAGCCGGGAGACAGTGGCCGGATGGGCTAGGCACTCGTGGTTGAGACCCTCACCTTTTTGTGTTGTTTTGATTCACTTGGTACACCTGGGCTCCACGTTTTTGTTAGGTTTGTAGTGAAGTGTGCGTGCGTGTTCACAAGGTAAGTGGTGGCACACTTGGGCACTCTCCCTTGTAGGCTGCCCTCCACCAGTGCTCCCAGCTGGTCTACCTTTTTGTAGTTTAGTTTTGTAGTAATTTTTTAATAGTTCTTAGATACTCGAAATATTATTGATTAATCTTTATACTGTAAGAATAAACTTCATTGTTTAACTCACGTCTCTGTCTTTCCTAAACAGGAACGAATCTGCACTTTTATTTCCTGGGGCCTTAAGCCCCAGGTGGCGTTGTCGGACCTTTCATCTACATAACTTTAAATAAATCTTTTACGTCTTCATCTTGTGTTGACTTTAATTATATACAAACTAGTACGCCCCCACCACAA
The DNA here is from genome assembly GCA_023101725.1 of Atherinomorus stipes. Classification (NCBI taxonomy): domain Eukaryota; kingdom Metazoa; phylum Chordata; class Actinopteri; order Atheriniformes; family Atherinidae; genus Atherinomorus; species Atherinomorus stipes. The sequence goes on from JALJCO010000034.1 coordinate 30,144, forward strand.
TTTGGCGTTGGTCGGCAGGATCTCCTGTTAAAGCAGAGACGTGTGGTTTGGTTTTTTTGGTTATCCATTTTTCTGCTTAGGTGATAAGCTAGGTAATTTTTTTCTTTTGAGCAAAACAGCAGCAGGTCCAGCAGAGCTTTGAGCTTGGTCTACTTGCATCACTAAATGGCTGAAGAAATTGCCCAGCTAAAGGCGCTCATTGACCAACTGCAAGCTGAGAACCAACAGCTGCGTCAAGGTCGAGTTGAGGGCCAGGCGGGGACGAGTGATGCAGATGCTGCAGGTTCTTCAGGACCCGGACCATCTACAGCTCCAGCTACAGAGAGACTGATCTACCTTCCCAGAGAGAGAAGATGCCCTGTATTCAGGGGCAGAACTGGTCTTGGACTGGCTGAGTGGGTGGAAGAGATCCAGGCTTGCTTTCGTTCCAGGCACCTGTCTTCTATTGAAAAAGCATTCTTCTTGTATGACCATTTGGAAGGAGAACCTCGAGATGAGATCCGATACAGACCCCGGGAGGAGCGAGAGGACCCTGAAAAGGTTCTTGCTATTCTGCAGGAACTATATGGGTGTACCAGGTCATATGTGTCTCTGCAGGAGGACTTCTTCTCCAGAAAACAATTGGATGGTGAAACATTACAAGAATTTTCACATGCTCTGATGTGTTTAATGGAAAGGGTAGCCCAAAAGGCCCCCACTGGTCTCTTAAACAAAGATGTGATGCTAAGGGATCAGTTTGTTGAGTATGTGTCTGTTTTCTTCGCAGAGAGCTGAAGCAATATGTTCGTGTACACCCTGGCGCCACCCTAATAGATGTTCGCACTGAGGCGATTAGGTGGGAGCAGGAAGGCTTGCCAGGGAGGGGGGAGAGGTAGAAGTAATTCTGTTCCTTCTGCTTTAGGATTTCAGCACACTGTTCAGAAGTACCCTAATCATGGCCATCCTCACCAATTACCAGGTAAATTTTCTGCTAACTCTGAGTTAGATGAGCTAAAGGAGATGCTTAAAAAGCAACAGGAGCAGTTGAATCAGCTAAGCCATACCATTGCTAATCTCAATTTAGCCTCTAACCAGCAAAAAAAACTCCCGGATAAAATTATTTGTAAGAGGTGCAAGCAACCAGGTCATTTTCCAAGAGACTGCAGAAATAGGCCAGTGAGTTCCCAACCACAGTTGGGGCCTGGAGCTGTATCCTCTAGCATAAATCACGAGGTGCAGGAGCAGGAAAACTGCTACCCCCTGAACTGTTGAGCCAAAGTTCAGGTGGGGTCTCTACAGGCTCAGAATCCCCTGTTCCCGACGGTCTAGTGTCAACATGTCCTTGTTTGACCGTACTTATGGGTGGAGTTCAAGTTCCTTGTTTAGTGGACACAGGGTCAATGGTGTCCACAATAACTGAAAGCTTCTTTAAAAAGAATTTTGCATTCTGGGGCTCAGACAAGCTCCGTGCATGTAACTGGTTGAAGCTGACTGCTGCTAATGGGCTCGCAATACCTTATGTTGGCTACTTTGAGCTAGATGTGCAGCTCTGTGGTAAGGAAGTAGCCAAGCGAGGGGTGTTGGTTGTCAAAGATTCTCAAAATAGCTCAGTTTCAATTCCAGGGGTACTGGGGATGAACATAATAAAAAAATGTTACCATGAACTTTTTGTCGAACATGGATCTGCTCTCTTTGAGGTAGCCAATGTGGTACAGGCTCCTGCCCTTATCCAACAGGCTCTGCAGCACTGTCACCAAGCTAAAGCTAATGCCCAACCAGATTATTCAGGTCGAGTGAAGGTTAAAGGGGGAGGGTTTGTAGAATACCTGGAGGCACTATAAAAATTGTAAGTGCTTCCTGTCACAAGCACTATACAGTGGATGATGTCTTGTTTGAACCCCTGACCAATGGTTTACCTTCTGGGCTCCTGGCATCCCCAGCATTGGTACGTGTTACTAGGGGTACAGTGTATATCCCCATAGTTAATGTAGGGACACAAGATGTTGTACTGTATCCTCGCACTGTACTTGGTACTATTGGTACTGCCCATCTTGTGAGCTCACCAGTTGGCCTTGAAGAGGGTGATGTCCCTGTCACAGTGGCTTCTCACTCAGCCTTTACTTCCATGAGGGACAAGGTAAATGCAGTTGATTTGACAGCCCTTGCAGAGCAAAAACAAAATCAGGTTAGGTCCTTGTTGCAAAAATACCAGAGCGTTTTTTCAACACATGAGGGCGACATAGGCTGTACTAACCTTGTCTCCCATGATATCCCTTTAGTGGACGAGGTGCCAGTGCGTCAGCGGTTTAGACGCATCCCCCCTTCAGAATATGAAGCAGCAAAGGCCCACATTCGTCAGCTTCTTGAAACACAAGTCATCAGGGAGAGTAGTAGCCCTTATGCCTCTCCAATTGTGCTGGTCAAGAAAAAGGATGGCAGCCTTCGATTATGTGTGGACTATCGTCTCCTTAACAGCAAAACACGGAAAGATGCATTTCCCTTGCCGCGCATTGAGGAGTCACTTGATGTGTTGTCTGGAGCCAGGTGGTTCTCTACTCTGGACTTAGCTGCTGGATATAATCAAGTACCTGTCACTGAGAAAGACAAGGCAAAAACTGCTTTCTGCACGCCTTTTGGGCTTTTTGAATGGAACAGGATGCCCTTTGGGCTGTGCAATGCCCCAAGTACTTTTCAAAGGCTAATGGAGAGAATTTTTGGAGATCAGCATTGCCAATCTCTATTACTGTATCTGGATGATGTTGTTGTCTTCTCTTCTACTGTAGAGGAACATATGAACCGGCTGGATGCTGTGCTGGGTCGGCTGCAGAAAGAGGGTCTCAAGGCCAAGTTGGAGAAATGTTCCTTCTTCAAAACGGAGGTGAGCTACTTGGGCCATGTCATTTCCCATGAGGGTGTGTCAACAGACCCAGGCAAGATTGAGGCAGTGTCTAAGTGGGAAAGGCCAACCTCCGTGCCAGAGCTGCGTTCCTTCTTGGGGTTCGCCAGTTACTACCGGCGATTTATTAAAGGATTTGCCAAGATCGCAGCCCCTCTGCACCGCCTGGTAGCTGAACAGAATGCCACCAAGCCACGGAAGTTGATGAAAACATCCCTCTCTACAGCATGGACAGATGTGTGTGAGCACAGTTTTGAAGAACTGAAAAAGAGGTTGGTGTCCGCTCCTGTCTTGGCTTATGCTAACTTTTCACTGCCTTTTTTTCTTGAAGTGGATGCCAGTTATAATGGACTTGGTGCTGTGCTTTCCCAAGAGCAGGATGGCAAAATTAGACCTGTAGCTTATGCCAGTCGCAGTCTAAGACCTATAGAGCGCAACATGAACAATTACAGTGCAATGAAGCTGGAATTTCTGGCCCTTAAGTGGGCCATGACAGAAAAATTTAGAGATTACTTGATGGGACAGAAGTGTGTGGTTTTTACTGACAATAACCCCCTCAGTCACCTTTCAACAGCAAAACTTGGTGCAACTGAACAGCGGTGGGCTGCACAGTTAGCTACATTTGACTTCACCATCAAATATAAGCCTGGCCGAAACAACAAGAATGCTGATGCCCTCTCCCGACATCATCCAGCACCGGCCAGTGCATCGGATCTTGTTAGCTCTGGTCTGCCAGTCCCAGAAGCTCTGAAACAAGCAGTTGAAGTGCAGACCAGTGAAGCTACTCAGGCTGGTATCTCTGCGTTTCCATGTCATACCCAGTCAGATTTGTGTGCATTGCAGGAAGCTGATCCTTCAATCAACAAGTTCCTGATGTTTTGGTCTAGAAGGCGAGGCCCTGATGCAGCAGAACGTCACCAGAGCACCAAGGATGTTTTGATCCTACTTCGGCAGTGGGATCGAATTGTGGAGAAAGATGGAGTGCTCTACCGCCGAGTGTGCAACCCTAATGGGGAAGAGACTCTGCAGTTGTTACTACCTGCATCCCTTCAGAACCAGGTACTGCAGCAGTTGCACAATGAACATGGACATCAGGGGGTAGAACGAACAACCGACTTGGTCCGTCAGCGTTGCTACTGGCCTGGGATGTATCATGACATAAAGCAGTGGTGTCAAAATTGTGAACGCTGTCAGGTAGCCAAAGACACTCACCCCGTTGCACGCACCTACATGGGTCATCTACTTGCATGCCGGCCAAATCAAATTCTTGCTATTGATTTTACCACCTTGGAGCCAGCAAGAAACGGGATGGAAAATGTCTTAATAATGACTGACGTTTTCTCTAAATTCACTCAGGCAGTTCCAACCCATGACCAGACAGCGGTTACTGTTGCCAAGGTGCTGGTGAGTGAGTGGTTTTGTAAGTTTGGAGTACCAAGCCGCATCCATTCAGACCAAGGCCGAAATTTTGAGAGTCACCTTATTCAACAACTGTGCCAGATGTATGGAATTCAAAAAGAGCCGGACTACTCCTTATCATCCTGCTGGTAACGGCCAATGTGAGAGGTTTAATAGGACTTTGCATAACCTCCTTCGCACGTTGCCTGTCACCAAAAAGAGGGACTGGTCATGCTATCTTGCATCACTCACCTTCTCATATAATACCACTGCACACCAGTCTACAGGAGAGTCGCCATATTTCCTGATGTTTGGTGCAGATCCCCAGTTACCAGTGGATTTCCTCTTGGGCAGAGTTCCAGAGCCAACTCCTGGCACTGTTAATGACTGGATCGTGGAACATCAGACCCGGCTACGTCATGCGTATGAAGGGGTGAACAAACACCTGGAGGCTAAAGCCCAACTACGCAAGGAGCTTCATGACAAAAAGGTACGAGATTCTCCATTGCAGGAAGGTCAGTTGGTCTACCTCAAGGAGGTTGGGGTCAGAGGTCGCCACAAGATTCATGATGTCTGGAGCTCGGTGGTGTACAAGGTGTTGAGAAAGCCAACAGGAGAAGGATCTGTGTACACCATTGCACCTACTGATGACCTCAGTAAGGTAAAACACATTCATCGCTCACTGCTGAAAGCTAAAGTACCTGTTGTAACTGACTGTCCTGTGGGTGAAGACCTGCAGGAAGAATTATCCCCTTCCCAAGAGGAGTCTATGTCCGATGGCGAATGGTTCAGACTGGTCCCTGGTTCCACTACTGCCACTGCAGACCCTCGTCCGACACTGCCTCAGCCTCCTATGTGCATCCACCCGGGGCCAACCTCCCCTTCGGCTGACCTTGCAGATGCAGTCCAATTTCCCACGAATACAGAACTTCCCCTAAGAAGGACCACTCGTATAACAGCTGGAAGACACCCAAATCCCCACCACCTGCCACAAACAATGGGGAGTAGGGCAATGGGGGCTACTAACTCTCAGATGCTTGTGAGTGTGCCCATTTTTAGGCCGTGGCAATAATCGTCGGGACACCGATTTAAAGTCAGCGGGGTAGATTGTAGTGGTGAGCACTCATTACACTAGAAGTGAGTGCTCAAACAGGCTCCTCCCCTTTTAATCCAGAAGGTATAAAAGACACCTGCTGACCTTTCTGCCTCTCTCTGCTTCCTGCTGTCTTCAGGGCTCTTTGGGTGGTGAGTAGGGTGGCAGGAAAGTCCTCTTATCAGTAGATGGGATTCTAAGTTTGTTTTCCTTTTTTTGTAGGTCCACCTGCTGCTGTTTTGTCTCTATTTGGTTTCCTGGTTTTGTCTTTAGTATTTTAGTGTTTTTGTCCTGTTTATAGCTTTGATTGCTGCAGCGTGTATTTTGTTTGCTTTGTTTGAATTTGTCTTTCTTTTGACAGCCGGGAGACAGTGGCCGGATGGGCTAGGCACTCGTGGTTGAGACCCTCACCTTTTTGTGTTGTTTTGATTCACTTGGTACACCTGGGCTCCACGTTTTTGTTAGGTTTGTAGTGAAGTGTGCGTGCGTGTTCACAAGGTAAGTGGTGGCACACTTGGGCACTCTCCCTTGTAGGCTGCCCTCCACCAGTGCTCCCAGCTGGTCTACCTTTTTGTAGTTTAGTTTTGTAGTAATTTTTTAATAGTTCTTAGATACTCGAAATATTATTGATTAATCTTTATACTGTAAGAATAAACTTCATTGTTTAACTCACGTCTCTGTCTTTCCTAAACAGGAACGAATCTGCACTTTTATTTCCTGGGGCCTTAAGCCCCAGGTGGCGTTGTCGGACCTTTCATCTACATAACTTTAAATAAATCTTTTACGTCTTCATCTTGTGTTGACTTTAATTATATACAAACTAGTACGCCCCCACCACATAAAGTAAAAAAAATATTGACATCAAAGACACTTTTTTCAGCTTTCCTTTGGTACATTCAGTGTTTGTATTGGCATAGTACACAATATTCTGTGGATCTCCCAAAATCATTGAAAATGCTTAAAAATCCTGGCAATATGGAGAGCTCTGCTCGGAAAAGGTCTGGCAGTCAATGAGTTAACTGTGCTTGTATTTAAACTTGTTGCAGAAGCAAAGGTCTGACAGGCAGGTCCTTTGGCCAATCCTAGGTGGGGGTCCCACTGCAAGGATTGGTTGGAGTTTTGGATTTAGAATTTTAGAAATTAGAATAATATTTTATTTTGATTAATGATGGGTCTGTCTTGTATTTCAGAGTTCCATTACCTCATTAGTAGTATTTTACCCTATTAAAAAAATAGTGTAATAATGCAAAATCGGTAAGGGTTGCTTTAATTCCCATGGAAAGTTTCCAACCCCTTGCAGCAGCAGGGGGCATAGGGACATGAGGTCGCAGCACTGACTCGGCTCCATCGGTGGAAAGCAGAACTGGTTCTTTGAAAGCAACCAGTTAAGGACTGGCTGCAGCACCAGCAGCAGTTCATCTTTGGTTGAAAACGGGTCTCTGTGGACCCAGTTTGTACCAAAACGCTGTCCTCAAAGCATCTTCTTTAGTCTCAGGCCATTCCTGAATTTAAGTCTGTAGGCCAGACTGTATAAAGACAGACAAACCAGAGAACTACGAGCTAACAATTTCCTCCTCCTTCGAGGCTGAGAATAAAATTCAGCATCCCAACCGATCTGCACTTCCATCAATGTGACAGCTCCATGGATCATGAAGTAGTCTCTGTAATCTAGGCCCTCGGAAAGTGATGACTTCCCTCTTCTCGACTCCAACCCCTCGCCCATCACAAAAATCAATATTTATAATTTTACTAGATCAGAACAAATCCGCTGCAATGCTGCTGTTATTAAAACAATAAAAACATCCCACAGACAGGTATTTGCTGGGAGCCCTGACTGGATTAAAGGTCTTGTTTTTCCCTTATCTCTCTCCTCCTTCCTCTCCCTCCTCCTCCTCTTTCTGTAATTCCAACTTTCTCCTCCCAGCTGTACAATAAGCCTTGCTGGAAAAGAGGTTATTTAGGCCCTGCTTCTTAATATCACTGGTGGGTTTTAAGTAATGACATAAATAAAAAGAAGCGTGCTGTATGATGGTGTGGGTAGGGGCTCATGTCGTCGCTCTCCCAGGAAGAAGCAGGGAACCACGGGAGAGGGAGCGTCTAATAGACAGCATCTGTCTGGATGCTGCTTGCTAATATTTCCTCTGGGGACAGCTTTCCTGCAGCCTGAGTCTGATTGTATTTACAAGATGACGTGCCTGGTCTTTCATATATCCTCAGCGCTGAGGTGCCATTGAGCTGGGAGTTTCCTCAGGTTTCTCATGATAGTAATGGGATGCAAGCAAGATGCTAGATGCTGAATGAAAACCCCGGGGCTGAAGTTTGTGGGTTTGCTGGATGCAGCTGCACATTTAAAACACAAATAAATAATGGGTGAAAATTAGGGATGGGCATCAGAGTCTTATCTATTTATTGATGCTGGCAGGTGCTAACCACAAATCCTCAACATCGTGGTCATGGTGGACAGGAAGAAACAGAATTTCACTAAGAGGTACGGTAAACTCCGTCCGACAAGCCGCTACGTTTGTCATGCGCTTTGAACACTGCGGCTTGAACGATGACGCAGCAAATACATGGGCTGTGTCTCAAACAGCACACTTGAGCACTTCGAACACTATTTTTGAGCGTTCATATTTAGTGTGTTCATACAGTCATTTAAGCTCAAATTCAGTGCTCTAAAAGTACCCTGATGTTGCCCTAATAGCGGCCAAAAATGCAGTGCGAAACGGAGCACACTTCTCGCAATAAACGGACGCCATCTTGTTGGCATTGTGGAAGACTTTCAAACTGTTTTCAGAGCTGAATAATGGCAGTGAACGAAGAAGTGGTGACCCCTGCTGCATCGGAGGTGGTATTTTACTGATTTAAGTAATGTTTATAAAATGATTTAGACATAGTTACTAATGTTTATTGTGGCATGCTACCAAGCTGTTCACTCCCTGATGACAGTTATGATCTGATCATTTGTTCGAGGCCGCAGTTATACCGGCACAGTAGAGTTAGCTCATGTTAGTGGGCAATGCCAGTCCATCACTTCCTGTAGGTGCTGTGCTCTATTCGTGACAGGAATTGGGAGTGGGTGGCCTAGTGGTAGCGTCGTGGGCTTTGGCGCAGAGGACCCAGGTTTGAGTCCCCGACATGACTCCTAGGTGAACCACGGTGGACCCTTGAGCAAGGTCCTTAACCCCACCAACTGCTCCCAGGGTGCTTTAGAGTAGCAGCCCACTGCTCTCTGATACTCACAGTACAGAGATGGGTGAAATACAGAGCCCTAATGTCCCCTCGGGGATCTTACCAGTATAACACACACACAAAAAAAAAAATTAGCTACAATAGTGTGCACTACAGACGAAGTACACAATGCGGACTAGGCACTGAATTCCAGTGCACTCGGGCAAGTGTGCAGTTTGAGACTCAACTTTGGATTTTTACAGGCAAATGAGCTTCATGAAGAAAATCGGGGAAAAGCAAAACCTGATCCTACTCAGTTATGAGTAGGATATATTTTTCTGTCTGGCTAATGGGATCACACTGATTCAACAAAATAAAAGAATACACACACAATAAAAAAAAACATACAACCTAAAGAAAAAAATGAGGCGATATCCATTCTCAGAGATACAGACTATTCATGAGTTGCGTTGCTTGTGTGTGAGTATGTGGGTGGGTGTGCGTGTGTGTGTGAATATATATATATATATATATATATATATATATATATATATACACACAGGTTCTACTCAAAAAATTTGAATATCCTGAAAAACTTAAAAGGTGCAATTTACATATTGTTCAAATAATATGTGAATCAATATATTTCAAGCCTTTATTTGTTTGGATGTTGCTGAATAGGACTTGCAGCTTTAGAAAACCTCAAATTTAAAAACTAAAAAAATTTGAATCCTGTGAAAAGCTCCAGTATTGTAGCTCAGACTGTCACATTCTAATCAGGTAAGTAATCCAAAACACCTCCATAAGTGCCCCAAGCCTTTCAAAAGTCTTGGGGCACTCTGTCTTGGATGAGAAAAATTCACAATCATGGGGAAGACTGCTGATCTGACAGTTGTGCAGAAAACCATCATTGACTCCCTTCACAAGGTGGGAAAGACACAAAAAGTGATAGCAAAAGAAGCTGGATGTTCTCAGAGTGCTGTCTCAAAGCACATTAATGGACAGTTAAGTGGAAGGAAGAAGTGTGGAAGAAAACGGTGTAGAAGCCGGAGGGCTGACAGCAGCCTGGAGAAGATGGTCAGGAAAGGGCTTTTCAAAAGTGTGGAGGACTTCATAAGAAATGGATCTGTGAGCTTCATTAAAGGTGTCATAACCTGCCGTTTTACATACACAATCCTTCTTAAATTATCTTCAAATGAATTTTTAATTCTAGTTGGGTGGGACAGAAATTTAATGAGCTCGTTTTATCCTTTTTTTATCCCCAACTATTGTTTGTCGCGAGAATACGCACGAGAGTTAGACCTGTCTGTAAGCGCGTTCACGAGGCAAACGTCAAAGCCAAAACAAAGTTTTATCAGGACAGAGCAGGTAAAGGAAATGATGTCCCAACAGAGGAAAAGTGATAAAAACGTAACGGCACGGTTGATGGAGAGGATCCGCGGAGTAAAAGGGCTGGACTCTGATGAATATAAGGAGCGGACGTGTGACATGAAGTGAACTAAACAGTGTTAGCTTCTGTAGCTACATTAGCAGCTTGTCCGTTCGTCAACCACCGTTTGGTCTCTGACACAAAAGATAATAAGTTACACAAGCAGCAACACTTACCGACTGCACATCCTCACTGATAAGTATAATCCACTGGTGCCTGGTAAAGCTGTCCCTCCTGTTAGAGCACCGAAAACTGCTGAATTTCTGCCGAGGCAACTCAGCACAGCTATCTCCCCCCTCATCCTCATCGTCGGAGTTACCTGCCACGGTCTACTCTGTGGCAGGTAATCAGCTGCCTTCAGGTGGTGCTAAAGATGCTAGCTTAGCAGCTCGCTCGCAGCCTCTCTAGTTCACGTCATAACAGCTGGTCATGACTCCTTGGTGGCAGATAATCAGCTGCTTTTAGGTGGCGCTAAAGAGGCTAGCTTAGCAGCTAGCAGCCTCTCTCGCTCACGTCATTCGGAGAAAGAAATTCAATTTGCGTACTGTGGAGAGCGCGTGCTTGTGGCCTATTCTGGTGAGAAGAGAGAGCACGCACTCAAAGACGAAGTCACTTTCACTCTCCGGAGTTTCTGGCACGTTATAACTGATGTCCTGTTCCAATACACGTTTTAACCTGAAAAAGTGGGATTTCCGGGTGACGACTCCTTAAAGTCCAGCATAAATGCAGCCGTCCACCAGGACATTTCGGAGCACTTCATGCTTGCTTCATCAGACCAGCTGTAAGGGGATGCAAACTTCATCTTCCAGGAAGACTTGGCACCTGCCCACATTGCCAAAAGTACAAAATCTTGGTTCAACAACCATGCTTGATTGGCCCGCAAACTCACCTAACCTGAACCCCATTGAAAACATGTGGAGCATTGTCAAGAGAAAGCTCAACGAGAAGAGACCAAACAATAAAGAAGAGCTCAAGGCTGTGATGGAAGCATGCTGGTCTTCCATAACAGCTGAGATATGCCACAAGCTGGCAGCATCCATGCTACGCCAGGTCAAGGCAGTCATTAAAGGGGGCCCCACCAAGTGCTAGGTACAGATGCAAGATTTTACTTTAGGAGGCCCGACTTTTTTGTATTTAAAGTCCTTTTTTAATTGATTTCATGCAATGTTAATTTAAAATTTGAGATTTTCTTAAGCTGCAAGTCCTAGTCAGCAACATCCAAACAAATAACAGCTTGAAATATATTGATTTGCATATTATTTGTCTATACAATATGTAAATTGCACTTTTTAAGTTGAATTATAGAAATACATGAACTTTTTAACAATATTCTAATTTTTTGGGTAGTACCTGTGTGTATGTATAAAAATACTGTGTATATATATATATACATATACAATCGGCCGAAATGAGTTTCCTCCGCAGGGTGGCCGGGCTCTCCCTTAGAGATAGGGTGAGGAGCTCAGTCATCTGGGAGGGACTCAAAGTAGAGCCGCTGCTCCTCTGTATAGAGAGCAGCCAGATGAGACGGCTCGGGCATCTGGTCAAGATGCCTCCTGGACGCCTCCCTGGTGAGGTATTCCAGGCATGTCCCACCGGGACCAGACCCTGGGGGAGACCCAGGACACGCTGGAAGGACTACGTCTCCCGGCTGGCCTGGGAACGCCTCGGGATCCCCCCGGATGAGCTGGCAGCTGTGGCTGGGGTGAGGGAAGTCTGGGCTTCCCTGCTTAGGCAGCTGCCCCCGCGACCCGATCCCCGGATAAGCGGAAGAAGACGGTACGGTATATATATATACACACTACTCACAAAAAGTTAGGGATATTTGGGTTTTTGTATGATGTCAGAATGAACCTAAAATCCACTACAACCATTCCAGGTGAACTGAATAATAATTTCTCTAAACTTTTCAATGCACATGGACACTGTTCAATGGTTGAATATCTATTGCACATCAAGCTGTTCTCCAAAAAACAAAAGTTGAATATCCCTAACTTTTTGTGAGTAGTGTATATATTATCACAGGAGATCTGGTTTATTGACAATAAACAAATGTGCTGCATTACTTCCTCTAACAACTCTGTAAGTTTTTTTGGGAGCAACTGTACAAATTTTAAGACAAATCAATCCTAACTTCTAGCTTAATGAATGATTTCATCTGTTCCAGTGAGTTGCCTCGTTTGTATCATTTTTGTAATGAGCCATTTTTTCCCAGAGGTAAAATTCACCATCAGCTGCCCATTAAGGCATCGAAAGCCAGATGTGTAAATTCTGCATACACAAAAAAACAAATGTCTGCATTTGTCCCAAGAAAAACTACAAATATATCATGTAATGGATGAAAATACCATTAAGTGTGTGTGTGTGTATATATATATATATATATATATATATATATATATATATATATATATGGTATAAGTTGCCCACCCACTAACACACACCCCACACACACACACACACACACACACACACACATCCTTTCTTTCCTTTCCCTTCTCTTCCTTTCCTTATCTCCCTCCAGTGACAGACGTTGACAATAAAGCTTGTTACATACTCCACAAAAAGCGATAATGAGAAGAAAATAATGTCATTTTGTTCACGCAGATGTGATTGAGGATGGCTTGGCTTGACCCCTCGGCTGAGCAGAACTTTCTTCTCAGGGAGCTCTGAGAACTATTGTGTGATTAGTGGGATATTTGAAGTGGACGCGGTTAACGTTGAGTTGCTTGAGGCAGAGTTGTCACTTCCGAATTTCCGCAGATGCAAAGTTGAACGTATAGTTTTAATAAACAGCTGATCGAGGTGGTGAGAAAGTACGAAAATGTAAACAACACACGTGGCATTTAAATACAGGGACACCCCGCGTGCCCAACCTCATCCTGCTACGGACAAAGTTTGTTATAAATGTATAATCATTGGGTGAACACTGCCGCCGGCAGCTCAGCTGCATTAGAAAGGTCTTCTTGGCTTTATTCCAGCCGTAGAGTACCATTTTTTTTTCTTCTTTTCAGACACACATACAACTTTCTACTCACTAGTTGATCTTTGGCTGCTCCTGATTGGCCATTACCGTCAATTTAAGCTCTCTGACTGGTGAAAGTTTGACTCAAAGTGTCTTCATCATAATTTCCAGGTCTAAATAGAGGTCTTAGCAACATAGTAGTGATAGTGACATTTTATGATGAAAATGGGATAAATAATGGTTTTATTATGGATCATTTGTGGATTGACCAGATAGTCTCTGAAGAAACACGACATTTAGTGGCTGGATTTTAAACCTCCTGGATAGGATATAGATAATGGAAAACTTCCATAGATCACCTAAAGGGTAAACTATCCATCACAGTTTACCCCCCAGAGTGTTCTGTAAAAAGGAAAGTGCTAAGAGGTGCCAGAGATCTTGTGGAGTTTTAAGGATCAATGAAAAGTCTTCAACTCTTCTTGACTTTTACTAGGAGCTTTTCAACATTGTAAAATGAAACCTTTAAATGATCCCACACTCCAACTATCAGTTTGTCTGTTTTTTTCTTGTTTTTCGTGGAGACTGAACCTGAATGGTGATATAAACTCTTGCTAGCAGTCACTTCCATCAGCATGTCTGAGCCAAGGCAGTGATTTCTTTTTTTTTTTTTAGCCACAGAGTCGTGTTTGATGTGAATGCAGTGCTGTGTGAGGGCTCGGAGATCACGGTCATTCACAATTGCTGTTTGGGACTTCCTTTTAGCACAAACATCTCTACAGATATCAGACCCATCTTCAATTGACCTTAACAAACAAACAAAAGTCAAAAGAGATGAGAAAAAAGTCTACAAGTATTTAACACATGTCTATTGACAGACTGCAAAACATCCTACAGATTCTGGTAATTTGGGGACCTGATTCTATTTAAAACTATATAGATTTATTAGAAATATTGGGTTGCTATCATACACTATATTACCAAAAATATTTGCTTACGCATCCAAATTATAGGAATAAGGTGTTCCAATCACTTCCATGGCCACAGGTGTATAAAATGAAGCAGCTAGGCATGCAGACTGGTTTCACAAACATTTGTGAAAGAATGTGTCGCTCTCAGGAGTTCAGTGAATTCCAGCATGGAACTGTGATAGGATGCCACCTGTGCAACAAATACAGTGGTGAAATGTCCTCGCTCCTGAATATTCCAGTCAGCTGTCAGCCGTATTATAAGAAAATGGAAGTGTTTGGAAATGATGGCAACTCAGCCACATTAACTGATGGAGCGGGTCAGTGGATGCTGAAGCTCATAGTGCAAAGAGGTGGCCAACCTTCTGCAGTCAATCACTACAGACCTCCAAACTTCATGTGGTCTTCAGATCAGCTCAAGAACAGTGCGCAGAGAGCTTCATGGAATGGGTTTCTATGGCGATTAGCTGCATATACATCACCAAGTGCAATGCAAAGCGTGGGATGCAGTGGTGTAAAGCAGCCGCCACGACTCTAGAGCAGTGGAGGCGTTCTCTGGAATGATGAATCGGGCTTCTCCATCTGGCAATCTGATGGACGAGTCTTGGTTTGGCAGTTGCCGGGACAACGGTACTTGTCTGACTGCTTTGTGCCAAGTGTAAAGTTTGGTGGAGGGGGGATTATAGTGTGAGCTTGTTTTTCAGGAGCTGGGCTTGGCCCCTTAGTTCCAGTGAAAGGAACTCTGAATGCTTCAGCATACCAAGACATTTTGGACGATTCCATGCTCCCAACTTTGTGGGAACAGTTTGGAGCTGGCCCCTTCCTCTTCCAACATGACTGTGCACCAGTGCACAAAGCAGGTCCATGAAGACATAGATGCAGAGTCTGGTGCAAAGGAACTGGACTGGCCTGCACAGAGTCCTGACCTCAACCCCATAGAACACCTTTGGGATGAATTAGAGCAGAGACTGAGAGCCAGGCCTTCTCATACAACATCAGTGTGTGACTTTACAAATGCGCTTCTGGAAGAATGGTCAAAAATTCCCATAAACACACTCCTAAACCTTGTGGACAGCCTTCCCAGAAGACTTGAAGCTGTTCTACCTGCAAAGGGTGGACAAACGTCATATTGAACCCTATGGATTAGGAAAGGGATGTCACTGAAGCTCATATGTGAGTTGAGGCAGGTGAGCCAATACTTTTGGCAATACAGTGCATCTTCACATTTCAGCCTCTCACTCTGGGAAATTCTTTATTTTGATGTTGAATATTTTTCCACTATAATTAGAGATTTTTCATGAGGAGTGACAACAGAATATACTAGGTCTGGTGAAGGACACATTATACCTGCTGTTTTCTGTGACCCCCTGAAAGCTCCTCTCAACCGTCTTTGGGTCTGAACCCTGTCAGTTTAGCAGCCCGCCATCAGACTGTTCAGGCTGTCATGTCAGTCTGAAACTTGTTATCTCCACAGGGAGACCTCGGCTAACAAGAACCTAACGACTTCCCTTAACGATAGGTCTCCATGGAGATAACCGGACATCACCCAGAAACCACGACTGCTGTGCCTGATAGCTGCTAGGACAATTTAAGGCCATTTCATGTCACACAGTCTCTCGGACTCATGTGGTCAAAGTGTGTCTGGGTTGCATGTTGCTGGTGGCTTCAACACACATTCACATCATTGCCCCTCTCTTTTCCCCCAAGGGTAATAACCACAAATTTTGCTGTGCAGACAGCCACAATTGGGACCATTTGCACTGGCCTCTCTCAGCTAATCTATCGGCTGATACTGCAGACTAATCTGTGGAAATGAATGGCACGATGTCTTCGTGTTTCAGGCTGTCATTTTCCCTTTTACTGTAATTGAAAGGTGACGCTCTCATGTGTGAATGCGCTCAGCAGCTCAGAGTCATTGCTAAACCACAGAAAACTGGCAGTAAATGCCTGCACTGTATCAGTGTCTGTGAACAGATCGGTAACTAGTCCACACCGCTCTTTCAGAGAAGAGCCGTGCTTTTGACCCGTGATCCACATTCACGAACTTAAATTTCTCTTGTTCCCTTGTCTTGGGTTGCATTTATAATCATTTGCAAACATTGATCACTCATCTTTAAAACTCAATATTGTTCCATAATGTTCCACCTGCAAATAAATACACGACAGAAAAAGAGATAAGAGAGATTCTCCAGGGACGGAGCTCCCCTGCCCCTACTTTAGACCCTTGCCTTCATCTGCCCCTGTCCGTCGTCTTTCCGAACCTCACATGTACAACCAAGGTTTTGCTTTCCCCGTCAGCACCCTCCTAAATGCCACCGGAGACATCCCCTTCTTGGACTCAGCTACAGTGAAGCCTTGGCATCGTTAGCTTTAGCCGCTGGAGCTTCTTCTGCCATGTTTCAGTCTTTGTTTTGTGCTGTTCCTCTGAACATCTCAATCTCAGTGTTGCCAACTCTTAAGTAAGAGAAGTTGCTTTACTGAACAGAAAGAAATCCAAGGCACTCCCTTAAAAAAAATTGGAATGCCTTTATTTCTATGGCAGTCATTATGACCTTAAAATCCATTGATTTTTCAGGTTCAAAGGATGAATTCCAATTCCTGTCTTATCCGTCAATCTTAACCCTCAATTTTAAAAATGCACACTCTCGCGATTTGCAAGTGCTGTCTGGATTCTCAGAACATTAAGTTGAGGGGCAAGTTTAAGGGCTGAATATCCCTGAATACTGAGATTCTCCGACACCACCCTTGTAAGTAAGGGCTACCCAGAATGCAAGCAGCAAAGAAGGCGAGCTACAAATGTAAGCATTTTCTTTGCTGATGGATATATATATATATATATATATATATATATATATATATATATATATATATATATTACGAAAACCATTGTGTTATCTTAGTTTAAGCCCATGTTATGGATTAGTTACCTCATTGTTGCATAACATTTATTTTTATTTTATGATCTCTTGTCAATAGCGGCTGGTGCAGAGCCACGTTGCTATCGTTTAAGTTAGTTAACATTACAAAATGGTCATTTTTCTTAGTGCTAATGTAGTTGTTCTATCAAGATAACAGCCTGTATAACGTGCTTGCACCGATAATGATATAAGACGACCGGGCTCAGTGTTTCCCACAGGATTTTAGGAGACTGTGGTGGGAGGGTCTCTGATTCTCACTCCACATTTTCAAGTCCAATAATGTATCTATTTTGTTTGCTGTGTACAAAAATACATTGGTAAAAAAGATACTGTATATACATATATACAACTGTGTGATATCTGATGCACATATCAGAATACATTGACTTTGCAGCTATATTTACAGCTGTGTGAAAGTGTTTTCCCCCTTCCTGATTTCTTATTTTTTTGCATGTTTGTCACACTTAACTGTTTCAGATCATCAAACAAATTTAAATGTGAGACAAAGATAACAAATGTAAATGGAAAATGCAGTTTTTAAATTAATATTTTTATTCTTAAGGGGGGAAAAAAAATCCAAACTTAAGTGCCCCTGCGTAAAAAAGTGATTGCCCCCTAAACCTAATAACTGGTTGGGCCACCTTTAGCAGCAACAACTTCCATCAAGCATTTGTGATAACTGGTGATGAGTCTTCTACAGCGCTGTGGAGGAATTTTGTTCCACTCATCTTTGCAGAATTGTTGTAATTCAGCCACATTGGAGGGTTTTCCAGCATGAGCCGCCTTTTTAAGGTCATGCCACAGCATCTCAATTGAATTCAGGTCGAGACTTTGACTAGACCACTCCAAAGTCTTCATTTTGTTTTTCTTAAGCCATTCAGAGGTGGACTTGCTGGTGTGTTCTGGATCATTGTTCTGCTGCAGAACCCAAGTCCGCTTCAGCTTGAGGTCACCAACAGATGGCCGGACATTCTCCATCAGGATTTTTTGGTAGACAGCAGAATTCATGGTTCCATTAACCACAGCAAGTCTTCCAGGTCCTGAAGCAGCAAAACAGCCCCAGACCATCACACTGAAACCACCATATTTAACTTTTGGTATGATGTTCCTTTTCTAAAAATGCTGTTACTTTTACGCTGTAAAATGGGACGTTACGATGTAATGGGACCTACATCTTCCAAAAGTTCAACTTTTGTCTCGTCAGTCCACAGAGTATTTATCTAAAAGTCTTGGGGATCATCAAGATGCTTTCTGGCTAAACTGAGACGAGCCTTTATGTTCTTTTTGCTCAGCAATGGTTTTGGTCTTGGAACTCTGCCATGCAGGCCATTTTTGCCCCCCAGTCTCTTTCTGATGGTGGAGTCATGAACACTGACCTTAATTGAGGCAAGTGAGGCCTGCAGTTCTTGGATGTTGTTCTAGGGTCTTTTGTGACCTCTTGGATGAGTCATCATCGGGTCACTGGGTAATTTTGGTCGGCCGGCCACTCCAAGGAAGGTTCACCACTGTTACATGTTTTCACCATTTGTGGATAATGGTTCTCACTGTAGTTTGCTGGAGTCCAAAAGCTTTAGAAATGGCTTTGGAGCCTTTTACAGATTGATAGATTTCAATTACTTTGTTTCTCATTTTTTACTGAACTTTTTTTGGATCGCAACATGATGTCTAGCTTTTGAGGATCTTTTTGGTCTACTAAACTTCATCAGGCAGGTCCTATTTAAGTGATTTCTTGATTGAGAACAGGTGTGGTAGTAATCCAGCCTTGGTGTGGCTAGAGAAATTGAACTCAGCTTTCCAAAGATGTGATAAACCACAGTTAATATGTTTTAACAGGGGGGCAATCACTTTTTCACACAGGACCATGGAGGTTTGGATTTTTCCCCCTTCACTAATAAAAATCTTCATTCAAAAACTGCATTTTCTCTTTGTGTTATCTTTGACTCACATTAAAATTTGTTTGATGATCTGAAACATTTAAGTGTGACAAACATGCAAAAAAGTAAGAAATTAGGAAGGGGGCAAAAACTTTTTCACACAGCTGTATATGTATATATACATGTGTGTGTATATATATATATATATATATATATATATATATATAAATATATATAATAAAGCCTGAAATATATCCACCTTTATTAAATTATTTACCTATTTGCAAGGCAAAAAAAAAAAACCGAACAGATAAATAAAATCTGCCTGCAGTGGCATTTTGCCTTCAAGTATTCACAACAAATATGCTTTTGTACCTGTAATGAATAAAGTGTCATCAATCATGAACAAATAAATAGAAAACAACATAAATACAATCATAAAATAGGTCTGTTATGGCATGAAGCCTTCATGTATTTCAAACAATATGTGCTCAGTGCTTCCATCAGCCCTGAAAAGCCAGCAGACTCAGATGAAAAAAATTTTAGGCTATATATTGAATAAAGTTTCAACAAACACAATGGAAAGTTATCGGATAAAAGATAACTGCACACACATGAGCACATCCACTTGTGTGAAGCAGTTTTAGACTGTCTGTTGATTCATATGCATGATGATGATGGATCATCATCCAAGAAAACTATTCATAAAGTTTAATGTTTTCAAAGCGTTATTACTGATTCAAGCATGCTGAATTCCCGTTGCGCCGCAGTTTTGTTTCAAACTTCACGACTCACGTGTTCTCAGCGTGCAGAGATGTGGAGATGCCTAACAGCTGGTGTGGGATGATTCGCGTGGAGGTTGGAGAGGAGCGCTACGCAGCCTTATGCGGCCCTATGTGGGCGGCTGGGATTCGGAATGGAGGTCCGCCACTACTAAATAATTATGGAGGAAACATTTATGGCTCCTTGTTGTTCTTTTTCGCCGCGGAGCAGCAGCCCCACTACGCTCTGAGAAGACATATTCACTGAACTGTTTGGCGGACGAACACCACGCTCAGTACCTCCAGTACCATGAAAATACAGGTACAGACAGTACAACAGTGATGCTGGTACTGACTTGGAACAAAAGTACAGAGTACCGTGGCAACACTATTTCTGCTGCTAAACTCACCTGCTGTCCCTCTTTCGGGGGGGGGGGGGGGGAGCTGTCCAGCTGCCCCTACATCATCCACCTGCTCAACAGCAGTGGCATAACGGCAGAGGAATGAGACAAATGGCCTGAGCGGCAGTGGGAGGAATAGCGGGGAATCAGCACCATGGAGCGCAAAAAGTTAGACTCGGTTCGGCAGGTTAGAAGTTGACTGGCTTGATGAGATCAACAACATGGCCTCCTGCTCCATCATCCAGCCTGATAGCTGCTGTCTGGATGGACGCAGACGTCCCGCTCCGCTCACATCTGTGGCTCTGGTGTCGCTGGAATCTGGGTTGCACCAAAATGCATCAAGAAAAGACCGACGTCTATGAACGTGACCTGTGCGTACCAGTGTGCATGTGCTCTCTTGCTCAAAGGCAGGAGGAGAGTACAGCTGTGCTGTGGAATGGTATGACGGTCTGGTCTGACTTTTCTTTCTTTTTACATCTTGGGGTCCTACGAGACTGTGGCGGATCCAAACTTGTTACTTAATGGGAAACACTGGGGCTAATGTCATCTCCCGTGGCCGCAGAGTTATCTAATGACAGTTCTGTTCCATTCCTTCATGACTGCCAGTGGCAGTAAACAAAGTGTATATGTCTCCTTGCACTCTTCGCAGGTCGAGTGCTAATGACAACAAAGTCAATCAGGTGACGTGTGGGCCAGCTGACTGACAGTCATCCAGGAATTTGCAGGACCACAGCTACCTGCGAAACTTTTGTTTTTGCTGGTGTTTGTCTTTCAATAAGCCGTGGTATGCGGTGACAGCTGAATATGTCCATGGTGGAGTTCTTTATACAAACTATTTGTTTTATAACTCTAACAAAAGGAATAATTGACAGATAGTCCACAACAATTTCAAAAACATGGACCTGATGGACCCGTCAATGACAGCTGCATTTGTGGCTTATGATTACACAGGCAGGGTTAGCAGTGCAAATGAATGTAAATAAAGTAAATGCTTCCTCCTCCTTCTTCTTCTGAATTGACAGACTGAACGCCGCTTTGCTGTAAAGCTGCCCCCCACAGTTTGAAGATGTATCTACATTTAAGGGGTGTCCCATTTCTAAGTAACAAAATAGCCCTTAACACTTGATTTTGAGGGCTACTTAGATTGAGGGTTGAGCTTGAGGGTTAAGATAGGAATTGGAATTGGCCCAAAGTGTCTATATGGTGGAATTCACCATATATGATGGAACTTTCCATTGAACTCCACCCCTAGAAACCAAACTACTCCCACAGGAAAAAAAAAAAAAACCTCCATTAGGCTTCAGACATGGATACTTGATTCAAACAAGTCAGAAACATTAAAAACCACACTTAAGTCATGAACAATACATCCTAATATGTAATATAATATAATCCTTACAAAAAGTAAGCAAAAAAAAAAATAAAAAAAACAGAATTGTTTATAGCCCTTTACACATAGTATTCAGTCTTGAATTTCAAACAATAAAATCTATAGGAACACAGTTCGATCCAGTTCTTCAGTCATGAACTGTGGGTTTTTTAATGTTTGTTTTCTTGGGGTGGATGTCAGTGGAAAGTTCCATCATATGTACTGAATTCCTATTTGTGAATTCAACTATATAGAAAATAAGTTTGACTCCCTGATGAAGGCCAGTGGGCTGAAACACGTTGGATTTTAAGGTCATTATGCCTATGCCATAGTAATAAATGCATTTTAACTTTTTGTTAAGGGAGAGTGCCTTGGATTTCTTTTTGTTCATCATTTCATGCTGCCCCATCCAAAGAGCACCTCCAATGAGTTACAACTGAATCCAGGAAGCAGAGATGTTGATAAGTCTTTGACCTCAAGTCCGAGTCAAGTCTCAAGTCTTTGAGTGGCAAGTCCAAGTCAAGTCTAAAGTCACTTTAAGTTGTACAGCAATGAGTAATCTGACAGGCGATGCCTGTGGTCTGGTCTGCTTGAAGGACTCCATTATAATGTCCAAGGAAATAAAAATGTGTACTCACCCTTTACCTCCCAGCAGCCTGTAACCACACTGATCTTTATATTTACGTGACAAATACCCTGTCCCTCTCCTCTGGAAGATGTCTTTGCTGTACCGAATTAAGAAAACCTGTAGATCAACATGGACATTTATTCAGAGTACTGTAGTAAATCTAAGAGTTTTTAGCGTGTACAAAAATCCATCTGGACCAAATGAGAATTTTTCAAAAGTAATCCTGTAGGTCATAACATTTTTTTTTTGTCTGAATGTGTACAGGAGACCAATATATACCGCACCTTGCTGCAGCTGTCCTGCAGGTTATAAATGTCTTCTGCTGTATCACACATGACAGCTTGTAGTCAAATTCTGCACAAGCCTCACAATGAGCCATGAATAATTTGACTCAAGTGTGTTGCAGCAGGTTAACATGTCCAAACCTGCAGGACAGAGTCCACAGCTGGTGATCCTGCACTAGAGCTGAAATCTTTTTAATGCTTAATGTAACTGTGTGAGCTGAGAGCAGAAAATATTATTGATTTTAAAACTGAAAAAGCTTCAACATCTTAATTGATTTAGATTCAGGACTCGTTTAGATCCAGTTTCAATAAATATTTCTAATACTCCTAAACCAACAACAGCTGGACTTTTCTAATAAACAGAGCCAGTAAACCTGAGTTTGTTTACAGCAGGGTCTGATTCCAGTTTGGTCCAAGTTTAACGTTGTCATGGCAACATCACAAATAATGGAAACGATGTTCAGCAAACTTCTCATTCTTCTTCTGCATACATTCAGTAGAGCCAATCTGATGAAGTTAACGTGACTTTAGTACAACGGTTGTAACGAGCTAACACAGCTACAGTGTTAAGCTTGTTGCTAATCCAGCTTTAACAGGCTAGCTGCTAACATTAAGCTTTCACAGTGACCAACCTGTCCAGGTGTGTTTAAGGTGGATGTGGAGAATCCAGCGTCTCGGACTTTTAGACCACAGATGTTGCAGCTTGATGCTCACATATTTGTCACTTTTACTAAGTTTTTAATACCCAAAGTTACAGCGATGTGCGGCATCACGCTGTTCACTGGCGCTCCCGTTGTTTAGATTGAGTGCAGGTGTGGACGTTTCTGTGTGACGTTACGTCAGTGCAGTCTGGGGGCATGACAGCAGTCACACAGACAGGAGATCAGACAGAGATCATGAGGGGAGAAATTATATATATATATTTTTTTTTTAATGTTTATGAGTCTGAGGCGAGTCTCAAGTCTCTGGTGAATGCGACTTCAGTGCGACTCGAGTCGAAGTCCCTGACTCGAGTCCCCAACTCTGCCAGGAAGTGCTCCTTCAAAAACATTTTTGAGACAAGAAGTCCAAATCATTGACTTAATTATTGTAAGAAATTTGTGCAAACAGCTTGCTTAAGTATGTCAAGCTCTTCCACCATAATGTGATGTATAGTAATTGCAGGAGAGACAGAGACAGAGAGAATAACTCGTGACGGAACCGCAGAACTGTGCTGACATGCTCCTTGTTATTAGCCCTTCTGAGAAGGTCCCGGCTGCAGGACAAGGCGGACTTGGTGGGGTCAGACGTCAAACTCCGCCCACGTTACCGCTTTGAGTCGTTTATTCAAACCCTTTCCCCCACACCTACCCCTACCCCTAACCAAACTATCTGGCCTCGCCCATCGGATGGCCAACGCTGCCTGACATCCGACTACTGCAAGCCGCAGGTGGGGATACTTGGCCCTGTTCACCTCCCATGTTGTCCCCCTGGAGGTATGAGGCAGATAAAGCTGCTCTGGCTGCACGCATGCACATACACCCCCCCCCCCCCCCCCCCACACACACACACACACAAAGCCTTATAGTTCACAGCACCTCATGCCTTTTGTGTCCAAATAAGACATATCTGAAGGCTGCTAATTTAAAAGGAAACCACACACTCGGCTCTTTGTCCTGCTTCCATTAGGAGTGTATAAGAAGGTATGAGAAGGTGGCGGGGAAGAGGGAATAAGCCGATCTTAAAACCACAGCTCTTTCATGTCTCCAGTCTCACTAAGTAGCACTCTTACAGCTCACCTAAATGGAAGATATCACAGGCATTATATTGCTGACGCTCATTAACAGCCAAGGGAAAAATCAATTGGCTCTGTGATACAGTCACATTTCTGTCTACCAAAAGAGCAGAAATACAAATGCAAGTGCAGACATGAAATCTAAATGCAGTTTTATTTGGTTCTGCCAAGCCTGAGCTACATATCAGTAATGAAATGAAGCTCCAGCTCTGGAAAGTACTTGCAGAAACAAGAATAATCATTTTCCTCACATTCAGAATATTGAAAAGCACCTCTCTTTTGGCCGCTGTCCAAGAGTGATTATCAGATAAAACCTTTTTTACCTCCTCAGTCTGTGTTTTTGTCATTAAGGCCACTTGCAGTCCAGAGACCGGTTACGAAGCTGGACTGTTTATAATGAAGGTAACTTTAGGGGTTAACCAAGCAGCAGCCTCTGGTGGCCAACTGTGAATCCAATGCGGAAGTCCAGCAAAGTGCTAAAAAAAAATCGCAGCTCACTCTACATCCACTAGAAGCTGCAAAGGAGAGCAAATCCCCCTAGTCTCGCATGTCAAAAAGGCCAACTTTACAGCAGAAATAAACATGTTTACAGCGTGGTTCAAAGCATCATTTTAGGTTTAATAGGTCAAGTTTTCCTTCATGTCAACTGTGAGGGGGTGAATTGGTTTCCATTCCTCTCATCCATTTATATGTTATGTAATCTTAAGATGACACATATTTAGGGGTGTGTCCTTCTGATTGACAGGCAGCAGACCGGATGCCGGCTAGTGGCTAACAATTAGCTCCTTGTTTGCTCTTAGGAAGGCTAGGTTTGCTCCTGTAGCAGAGAAGCATAATGGTGGTTTTTAGCCAGCTTACAGCAAGTCTAAGCGTGCCTTACCTTTAGCTTTGGGTTAGCATTTAGCCGAGAGTACCTTGGCTGTTAATCATCTGCCCCGAGGCTGCACTTTTTAGTCTTTTCTGGGAGTAGTGACACATGCGACGCAGCAAAGATAGCGATCTGAGAACGCCCACCTGGCTTCACGTTTAGGTCTTCAGAAACCAACGGGTGACGGAGTGGACGGTTCGTCACGGCTTTCCTTCCAACGACGCTGGTTCACTTCTTACTGGGTAAATCACTGTGGTAACCTATGCTGAACAGACAACCTGCCCCGAAGCAGGTTATGTTCTGGATAAGAACATAAGTTATAGTTACAACCAAGCTAACAATAGTTTTGGAATTTTCATTTATTTAAGTTTTCATTTTGTTTTGACTTTTTGTTTTTAAATTCAGTTTTTTTTTAGGCTTTTTGAGCAGGTTTGTTGGTTTTTATTTTTGAAAGTCCTTATTTTTTAGTTTAGTTTTATCAGTTTCAGTGCTACTTTTAGGATTTTTTTTTAGTAAATCATAGGTATTTGTCAGGTGTAATATTCAAAATCATCAGAGTAAGTACTGTATGATAAAAAAAATCAATAAAGATGTAATTTTGAAAAATGCAATCAGAGGAACACATTAACAGCCATTCACTGGGGGAGTGGATAGCGTAGTGGTTAATGTCGCGGGGTTAGAGTCCCCGACACGGCACTCACATGAACCACTGTGGACCCTGTGGTTTTGGTCTTGGAACTCTGCCATGCTGGCCATTTTTGCCCCCCAGTCTCTTTCTGATGGTGGAGTCATGAATACTGACCTTAATTGAGGCAAGTGAGGCCTGCAGTTCTTGGATGTTGTTCTGGGGTCTTTTGTGACCTCTTGGGTGAGTCGTCGCTGTGCTTTTGGGGTAATTTTGGTCGGCCGGCCCCTCCTGGGAAGGTTCACCACTGTTCCATGTTTTCACCATTTG
Organism: Atherinomorus stipes; assembly: GCA_023101725.1. Taxonomy (NCBI): domain Eukaryota; kingdom Metazoa; phylum Chordata; class Actinopteri; order Atheriniformes; family Atherinidae; genus Atherinomorus; species Atherinomorus stipes. The sequence continues at coordinate 55,869 of JALJCO010000034.1, forward strand.
TGGATAATGGTTCTCACTGTGGTTCTCTGGAGTCCCAAAGCTTTAGAAATGGCTTTGGAGCCTTTTCCAGACTGATAGATCTCAATTACTTTGTTTCTCATTTTTTACAGATTTTTTTTTTTTTTTTTGGATCGCAATATGTCTTGCTTTTGAGGATGTTTTTGGTCTACTAAACTTCATCAGGCAGGTCCTATTTAAGTGATTTCTTGATTAAGAACAGGTGTAGCAGTAATCCAACCTTGGTGTGGCTAGAGAAATTGAACTCAGCTTTCCAAAGATGTGATAAACCACAGAAAGGAAAGGGGGTTAATTTATGTTTTAACAGGGGGGCAATCACTTTTTCACACAGGACCATGGAGGTTTGTCCCCCCCCCCCTTACTGAGAAAAATCTTCATTCAAAAACTTCATTTTCTGTTTACTTGTTATTTTTGACTCATATTAAAATTTGTTTGATGATCTGAAACATTTAAGTGTGACAAACATGCAAAAAAGTAAGAAATTAGGAAGGGGGAAAAACTTTTTCACACAGCTGTATATGAAAAATCAATAATAAATGAAAAATAAATGGCATTTTCCCATGCCGAGATACGTTTATTTTGGACAACATGCGGACATGTTGCAAGTTCTTAATGCATTGGTAATGGATGTCTGCCACTTATTTCAACACATTTGTTTTTGAATGATCATCTGCTGCTGATGGAAACACAATTCGTATGAGCAGATGTTACGCAGTACGCCGCATGTTGACATCATATATCTGATGGATGTCTTTGAATTTCAGTTAAATGTCAGACTTCAGTTATCCCATGCGAATGTGCAGCAGAAAAAAATAGGTAATACTAATCCCATCAGAATAGGGCTTAAGTTAGCATAGCAAGTTCACCAAGCTCCCCATCTCAGCCGTAGAACCCCTGTGGTGAAATCAGCAGGAACAAAAAATAGAAACTTGTGTCCAAGAATGTAAGCATTGTCTAAAATGAATTCCAAACAAAAATCCATGTTTTTATTTAAACTGCGCTGAGTTTTTTGTTTATATTGTAGTGATTTAAGTGTGGAAAAACTCTTCTCTTTCCTCTGGTCTGAGTAACTGTTCGCTTCAGATTATCCAAACTGAAAGTATCACTAGGATTATTTGTCAAATCTCCTACAGTAGGTGTTGAATTATATAAAATATCACTCGTGTTGTTTTCCTCATCACAGTTCATTAAGACCTGGAGCTTCCAGAAGGTCACATTTTCAGCCTTCTAGATGTGACTCAGGGTAGGATGATTAAGGCTATGTTCACACGGCGACGATCAGAAGAGAAGACACAAAAGTGGTGTCTCTTCGTTTGTGGGAACAGTTTGGAGCTGGTCCCTTCCTCTTCCAACATGACTGTGCACCAGTGCACAAAGCAGGTCCATAAAGACCTGGATGCAGAGTCTGGTGTGGAGGAACTGGACTGGCCTTCACAGAGATACAGTAGAACACCTTTGGGATGAACTAGAGACTGAGAGCCAGGCCTTCTCGTCCCACATCAGTGTGTGACCTCACAAATGTGCTTCTGGAAGAATGGTCAAAAATTCCCATAAATACTCCTAAACCTTGTGGACAGCCTTCCCAGAAGAGTTGAAGCTGTTCTAGCTGCAAAAGTGGACCAACATCATATTGAACCTAATGGATTAGAATGGGATGTCACTGAAGCTCATATATGAGTCAAAGCAGGTGAGCAAATACTTTTGGCAATATAGTGTAGGATAGCAGCACAGACCTTTTAGTTTTTAAGTAGCAGTTAAAACTTAAAGGAGCTGTATCATGCTTTTCAAACATTCCAAAAGTCAAATACAGGCATTTATATGCTAAATATGTTCCCACCGCCACTATAGAAACTAATTCGGTGTTAAATATTAAATTTTTTATGCGTCTAATTTCCAACATGGAAGTAAGATGGCTGATAGTCCTGAACCACTGAAGCTCTCGACCAATCTCAACGTGTTTTAGGCCCATTTCATGACGTCGCCCCAGAAGAGACACAGATTCTGAAGGGTCACAGAATTGTTTTTAGCACTGGCTTCGGCACTCACGTGGACGTTATTTGTAAACATTGATGGATAATCGGACTCCGATCGACGGGATAAACTGGACCAGCCTGTTATGGAGGTGTATGCGCTCGACCCAGAGACTGATATGGAGTTTGAAGTTCACGCAGTACCACAGAAGTACCACAGAGACCCCTGACAAGTAAGTAAACAAATCATAGGCGTTTTCACTCACCAGCTTCATGATTGGTGCTACATCGTTGCGTATACCGGTGATCAGTTAGTTATGTTGAGCTTGGCCTGAATATTAATATATATATTAATATACAGTTTGGTAAATTATTTGGAAAAGGCATGGAAGCTCAGACAGAACTCTCTGTATCCTGAAATTGTATAACTGTTTGTATGTTGGACATCTTCCTCTGTCTTTTTGTTATGTTAAAAGGTATTAGTGTCATATAAGCCCATATGGGCTGGGCACGCAAGTGTATGACACTTAAATAAACCAATCAATCAATCAATCATATACTACTCAAATATGCACAAATGAAGAAAAAAACAACTTAAATGAAGATTTTTATGAGGAAAAAACGTGCTTGAAAGCTCTTAAAAGTCCATTTTTCATGATACGGCTTCTTTAAACTTAGAAAGGTCTTATTTGGGAAGGAACTTCATTTTAAAAACACAAAATATCATGAAAAGCCCTGAACCATGGACTAGGGCGTAAATTGTATCATTATCCACAGTTTTGGAAACAAAGGCAACTATATAAAGACATTTCTCAGGTCTGCATGTAAGAAATACTTTGCTTGACCTGCGTTACCTTTCCGTGCACAGCTTTGTCCCAGTGGCTGTGCTCCCTAAATGTAATAATTACACCTATGCAGTGGATGATAAATGCACTGATGTGGTGGGAGTGAACCCTGCAGCAGCGATTGGTCTGGTTAAATGGATTTCAGCCACGGCACAGTGAGGCCCTGGACATTTAGGGCTTTCTACTTCATTATTACTCTGTAGAGCTGAAAAAATAAAAACAAAAACAGCAGCTCTTATTTCACACAAACATCCAATGCAAACGATGAAGGTCCTTAATTCTGTTTTTACTCTGCATTACTGCTACAACTCGGCACTGAAAAATGATGTCACATCAGATAATTTCACCATTAGATTTCTTTACCTTCATTATTTTCTTTCATATGCACGTTTTCTCTCTTTTAGGTCACTTGTCTGGGTTTGCATGGAAGATAAGCTTTAAAGGAATAGTACACCCACAGAATGATGGTCCTTCTTTTTCTACTCACCCTCATGCTGAGCAAGACTCTGGAGCACTAATATTTCAAATGCAGCCGGAGATCTGGGGGGAGGGGTTGTTTTCCCCCAACTTTCATATAATGGAGGTCACTGGTGACTGAACCAAAAAGGTCCATAAAAGTCCACATAAACTTGGCAATATTCCTCCATACTCCACGTCCAATGTAACCCAAGTGTCCTGAGTGGGTAGTGTCCATAATTTAGTGAAAACGACATCATTTAGTATATTTATATTTAGTATTCTGAATGGTCGCTTAGGGGAAAAAAATGGAGAGAAAAAGTAATCTCTGGACACATGAATTGATCTATAGAAATTAATATGAGAATCAATTCAGAATTGGACAATCATTTTTTTTAAACACAGCCCTAATCCCCCATAACCGATCGATCCTGTAGGAGAGGGATCCACAGGAGTAGTGCAGGGCAGAAAACTTTTTCATTTTCTTTCCCACAAATATGAATCCACAAGATGAATCCAATGTGTTGTAGTGAATGGATAAATGGAGGCAGATGTCCTCTTCAGTCAGACATCCTCACACTGCAACACACAGGAGATCTCAGGGTGTGCAACAGTCTCACATCATAAGATTAGCCTAAACGTGTCCCTCCAAGCATCCTGCCTCCAGATCAAGATGTTCCTTATGGAATGCCATTTTATTCATAATTAAATAAATAAATAAATACCAAAATAAATAAGTGTTCCACAATATAAATATATAAAAAATGCACAAAATAATTGTTTCCATATTTATTTATTTAGTCAGTTATATGTTTAGTTATATATTTATTTATTAAGTTATTTATTTATCTATTAGTTTAGTTATTCATTTATTTAGTTATTTATTTATTACGTTATTTATTTATTTATTTATAAAGTTATTTATTCAGTCTTATATTTATCTATTTAGTTTTAAGTCATTTATTTATTTATTTATTTAGTTATTTATCTATTTATTAAGTTATCTATTTTGTTATTAAGTTATTCATTTATTTATTTATTTATTTATCACGTTATTTATTTATTTATTTATAAAGTTATTTATTCAGTCTTATATTTATCTATTTAGTTTTAAGTCATTTATTTATTTATTTATTTAGTTAGTTATTCATTTAGTTATTTATCTATTCATTAAGTTATTTATTTAGTTATTAATAAAGTTATTTATTTAGTTATTCATTTAGTTATTTATCTATTTATTAAGTTATCTATTTTGTTATTCATTAAGTTATTCATTTATTTATATATTAAGTTATTTATATAGTGAAACTTTTATTTTGTGCTCACACATATTTTGGGAGGCTTTTATTTTGCACCAAGACTTTGTGCTGCTTCTTTTTGCGTTTCTTTATTTCGCATCCTAATATTCAAATTTAGGGGCGGGGTTGTGGAGTGATGCAGCTGACGACCTATGACAGGCTATGGCTACGTCTCCACGCGTCTGTACGCAACACTGGTCGATAGACGGCGGCGCCATTATCAACAGTGATGGGCGGAACTTCTGGTGCTCACAGGAAGTAGCAGTTTAGTCGTGAAAAGGCTGGAACAGATCGCGGAGATTCGTGTTTACGTTTGCATCTGGATAAAGCTAAAGGATAAAGAAACGAGATGTCCTGGAGTTCAGGGGCATCATGTGTCCATGGTTGGACATTCAGATCATGAAGTCCCTCACGGATTTTTTTCTATTACTGGTCGTTACGTAGTTAGCGCCTAGCATGTCACAACGGGACGGGAGCTCTGCAGGGACACAGGACAGGTCTTCTTCCACAACCTGCTTTACTGCTGTGGAGGTTCTGGGCTCGTTTCACTTTGGCTCTCTGCAGCAACCCAGCTGGGAGAAACAGATTCTGGTCCTGGAGTCCTGCATCCACCGCAGACAGAACCTGGTCCTGGAGTCCTGCATCCACCGCAGGCAGAACCTGGTCCTGGAGTCCTGCATCCACCGCAGACAGAACCTGGTCCTGGAGTCCTGCATCCACCGCAGACAGAACCTGGTCCTGATCGGTTTCACCTCTCACTGACGGAGGCTCCGGTTTTCTGACGGGACTTCCATGTGATACTCCCAGCAATAAATCCATTTTGGTGTTTTTAACAGGTTACAAGATTATTTTGAACAGCCGGTGTTTCATTCTGTAATAAACTGATGTTCACAACCTGGACAGGCTGATATCTGACTGCTGCTGCAAAGCAACACAAACGTGTTGCAGCCACGAGTTTTTCTACTCGGATAAATATGAAGCTCACATGTAGGTTACACCAACACACGGGCAAATATGTCACAAATCATCTTCTTAATTTGGATTCGTTTTATTCAAAGACACTGTACTTACTTTGTATCCATTCCTTTCCTCGTGCCACCTTTTCATTCCCTCATATTAACCACGACCACCCAAACCCCCAATAATAATAATTATGATGATAACAAAAATAACGATAATAATAACAGTACATTGCATTTATATGTGCCTTTCAAACCCTCAACGCATATACATAATAAGAAGGAATAAAATAATAAAAGGAAGTGAGAATCCAGTGTAGATGTGAATTTAATCAAACAGCTCCTGTGGAAGGACAGCAGTGATGGGGAGGTTGAAGTCATATTACGAATTTACACCATCTAAAAAAAAAAAAGTTTCCATCTCTTGTTTTAAATTCCTGACGAGGCAAAGCATTAAAGTTTTGTATTTGTGAGCTTGGACATTTACCAGATTGCTGACCTTCATGTTACACCTGAACAGGTAAATAACATTATGTTAGCAGACGTTTCTACTCCAGCTCAGTACAAGTTTATGAAATCATCTTCAACATGCTGTTCAGTCATCTGAAATTAGATGACTCGATCAGATCTGCACAATGTTCAGTAACTTTAATCCAAAAGAAGACAAATGCATAGAGATCCTCCGTCCCTGCAGTCATCACGTTGGTGAACGTGTCCGGCTGAGCTGCTGCTCTGACGTCCCTGATGACTCGCGCAGCTCTGGTCTGATCAAGGAGTCAGATGGTAGACAGACGGTAACGATATTCACATCCCTGTTTTTTGTGTGCTTCCATCTCACCATCATGCTTTAAGTATATGTAATGATAGGAATGCAACTATAAAGAATAAATCTGAAAAATAGTAAGAAAATAAATTAGCGAATATACAGACAAGCTGGTTGATTAAATTCACATCTACACTGGATTCTCACTTCCTTTTATTATTTTATTCCTTCTTATTATGTATATGCGTTGAGGGTCTGAAAGGCACATATAAATGCAATGTACTGTTATTATTATCGTTATTTTTGTTATCATCATAATTATTATTATTGAGGGTTTGGGTGGTCGTGAGGGAATGAAAAAGTGGCACGAGGAAAGGAATGGATACACAGTAAGTCCAGTGTCTTTGAATAAAACTTGTCCAAATTAAGAAGATGATTTGTGACATATTTGCCCGTGTGTTGGTGTAACCTACATGTAAGCTTCATATTTATCCGAGTAGAAAAACTCGTGGCTGCAACACGTTTGTGTTGCTTTGCAGCAGCAGTCAGATATCAGCCTGTCCAGGTTGTGAACATCAGTTTATTGCAGAATGAAACACCGGCTGTTCAAAATAATCTTGAAACCTGTTAAAAACACCAAAATGGATTTATTGCTGGGAGCATCACATGGAAGTCCCGTCAGAAAACCGGAGCCTCCGTCAGTGAGAGGTGAAACCGATCAGGACCAGGTTCTGTCTGCGGTGGATGCAGGACTCCAGGACCAGAATCTGTTTCTTCCAGCCCGGTTGCTGCAGAGAGCCAAAGTGGAACGAGCCCAGAACCTCCACAGCAGTAAAGCAGGTTGTTGAAGAAGACCTGTCCTGTGTCCCTGCAGAGCTCCCGTCCCGTTGTGACATGCTAGGCGCTAACTACGTAACGACCAGTAATAGAAAAAAATCCATGAGGGACTTCATGATCTGAATGTCCAACCATGGACACATGATGCCCCTGAACTCCAGGACATCTCGTTTCTTTATCCTTTAGCTTTATCCAGATGCAAACGTAAACACGATTCTCCGCGATCTGTTCCAGCCTTTTCACGACTAAACTGCTACTTCCTGTGAGCACCAGAAGTTCCGCCCATCACTGTTGATAATGGCGCCGCCGTCTATCGACCAGTGTGACGTACAGACGCGTGGAGCCGTAGCCAGCCTGTCATAGGCCGTCAGCTGCATCACTCCACAACCCCGCCCCTAAATTTGAATATTAGGATGAGAAATAAAGAAACGCAAAAAGAAGCAGCACAAAGTCTTGGTGCAAAATAAAAGCCTCCCAAAATATGTGTGAGCACAAAATAAAAGTTTCACTATATAAATAACTTAATATATAAATAAATGAATAACTTAATGAATAACAAAATAGATAACTTAATAAATAGATAAATAACTAAATGAATAACTAAATAAATAACTTTACTAATAACTAAATAAATAACTTAATGAATAGATAAATAACTAAATGAATAACTAACTAACTAAATAAATAAATGACTTAAAACTAAATAGATAAATATAAGACTGAATAAATAACTTTATAAATAAATAAATAAATAACGTGATAAATAAATAAATAAATAAATAAATGAATAACTTAATAAATAACAAAATAGATAACTTAATAAATAGATAAATAACTAAATGAATAACTAACTAACTAAATAAATAAATGACTTAAAACTAAATAGATAAATATAAGACTGAATAAATAACTTTATAAATAAATAAATAAATAAATAACGTAATAAATAAATAAATAACTAAATAAATGAATAACTAAACTAATAGATAAATAAATAACTTAATAAATAAATATATAACTAAACATATAACTGACTAAATAAATAAATATGGAAACAATTATTTTGTGCATTTTATATATATTTATATTGTGGAACACTTATTTATTTTGGTATTTATTTATTTATTTAATTATGAATAAAATGGCATTCCATAGTTCCTGCTATGAACTGCAGCTCTGCTCAGCAACAGTTGACTGCTGAGGCCCGTACGTTATAACGCCAGCTCCAGGTCAGTCCTGGCTGAAAATGGATTTTCTTAAAGAGAGGCTGATGAAGGAGGAAGGAGAGTTATTTTTACTACTCAGAGTTGTTTCATGGTCCACATAAATAATTCAAATGTAATCGAAGTTATAATATATCATACTGTAGTGTTTATCCAACACTCACACAATATCATATAGATTCTAGAAAACATTCTAGTTTGGTCCAGATCCCTGCACAAAAAAAAAATAAAATAAAAATCAGCATGTTTTTCTATTACTATGAGAAGAATAACAATGTAAACATAACAATTTTCTATAACATCATCAATTCTTTGTGTTGAAATGAGTCTAAATGATCAGATGAAGATTTTCTTTACATAAAAAGTGCAGTTTACATCAGAAAAGGCGTCATTAGATTGTCACTCCTCTGCGGCTGCCATCCTGACTGATATACTGTAGATAGAGGACTGAGTCGCCAAAACGGATGCATCTTTAAGTCCCGCCTCCCATTCTGTGATTGGTCTGGTCAGTTTTTTACCGTGAAAGTGAAAATCACTTTCCAATGGAGGGAACCCAGACTGACTTGCCGTGCATCTCATATATGGTGATGGACAGGCTGGCGTTCTGGGCAAAACATTCACACCAGTGACGAAATTCCATTGAGCAAGTTTGCGACATTTTTTTTTTTTAATTGAGGTCAATTTTTTTAATATTGGCATTCTACAAAAACAAAATTAACCAATCAGAGAAGGCATACTGAGACTCACAGAGCCGGTTGCAAGCTATGCAATGTTTAAACAAAGAGAGAGAAGACTTGCTTGGCCACTGCTACTGCATCATCATGGCTGAGCATGTTATCTTTGTGTTAAAGCATCTTGTTTGACAAGCGAGATAACAATTACCTGAAGCAGCAGTGCGCTAGGCCTAGTACGCAGTCTCGGAGACCAGCATGGAGAAACACGAGAGGCAAATGACTGATGTCTCAGTTGTTTTATTATTGACATTGATGCATCATAATACTCTACACCAGCTAACCAGAATGATTAAAACTACCCGCTTATGTAGACCAGCTTAATAGGAACATACCATTCCCCCAGTATTCCACAGCCAGCTACATACAGAAAAATATGAAATTATTTACACTGAAAATTTCACAAAACTATACATCTACTTACATGGAGCTTCAAATGGCACAATTACTAACACTTAATAACCCAAACCAACATTACCTAAAAACATAAGATAATCTCTACAAACTTCCCTTTAATTCTAACCTTTAGTTCCCTCCCCCGGAACCTATAGACAAGTTTCAGAGCCAGAACCATGGGAGCTGCCATGTCTGCACGTTTCTGCTAAAGACTTCCGGTCCCCGTGGTTACAGGGTATTTTACACTGAGGACATGTACAATTTAACAACATACATACGAAGCATTCCCGTGCTTCATGATTAAAAAATGGATATTTGTGAAACCCAAAAATTGTTCTGGGACATATTGTCCGTACGTGGCTGCAGCAGTTTGTGAAAACAAATGAATGTGTTGTAAAGTGAGCTAACTTACCATAGGACAGCAGCTGCATGACCGACTGGGTCCAGTTAAGGTGCAGCACGCAGTCTCCACCTCGCCATCCTTCGTAACCACCATCCAAGCCTTCTGACAGGAATCATTTTGACACTGGCTTGGTTGACCATCCACTTTCATGGACACTAAACTGCCTATTTGTGCGTAAGTCTATGGCGTTCCTCTTTATCACCATGGACTCAACAAAGTATGAAAATATTTTGCAATTTTTAACATGAGGCCATTTCATCATATTATCCTCCCAGGTCAGTATCGTAGCAGGTGAGGAAGTAATAAAAAACCTTCTTTTATAAGAAATAAACATAAATGAGGATATTACCATTTTACTGACATCACTATTCAGTGTAAATGAAAGATCTTATTTGACTGGAAGCACTTAGCAAAAATTTATAGACTGCAGAAGTAAACCAGAAACTATTCTATAAAAGGCACATAAACCTCTGGGGACATCTTTTGTCCACGCACCACTCCTGGGGACAGAAACGAGAGATGAGTTCAAACAATCAATTTCTTAAAACATCAATGGTGTTTCTTAACTGTTCAGGCCAACCAATCGGTGTTCACTTCAGGTAGACAAACCTTGAAGACTTTGAGCTTCTGGTACTGCAGCTACACCCAAGCACACATAAACCAATAAACCAGTTAATCAACTAACTTAAACTGGTAAATCATTTCATTTACATCCTACTTAACGATTTCAGTCAGTCACCATCTTTGCTGTCATTAATTTACATGTAGACTAGGGCTGTGACTAAACGACTTATCTGATAGATTTCAGTTTGTTAATGTAAACGACGAGTCTTCATCACACACCAGAGTAACTCATGGAGTTCCCCAGGGTTCTGTGCTCAGACCAATGCTCTTCACATTATACATGCTTCCTTTGGGTAATAACATCAGACAACATGGCATAAATTTTCATTGTTATGCAGACGACACTCAGATATACTGTATTAATCTATAAAGCCTGATGAAACCAATCACTTCGTTAGATTACAAAGATGTCTTAGTGACATAAAGACCTGGATGACTCTGAATTTTCTGCTTCTAAATTCAGACAAGACCGAGGTTGTTGTCTTTGACCTGAAAAACTAAGGACTAAATTATCTAGCTTTATAGTTGATCTGGATGGCATTAATTTGGCTTCCAGCACTACAGTGAAGAATCTTGGAGTCATTTTTGACCAGGATTTGTCTTTTGGCTCACATATGAAAAGGTTTCTAGAACCGCCCTCTTCCACCTACGTAATATTGCTAAAATTAGGGACATCCTCTCCAAGAATGATGCAGAAAAACTAGTCCATGCTTTTGTTACTTCCAGATTGGATTACTGTAATTCCCTATTATTGGGCTGCCCCAAATATGCCTTGAAAAGTCTCCAGCTGATCCAGAATGCTGCAGCTAGGGTTCTGACTAGAACCAGCAGGAGAGGTCATATTTCTCTACTTTTAGCTTCTCTTCATTGGCTCGCCGTTAAATCCAGGATAGAATTTAAAATTCTTCTTACATATAAAGCTCTCCATGACCAAGCTGCATTATATATTAGAGATCTCATAGTTTCATATATTCCAAGCAGAGCACTTCGCTCTCAGACTGCAGGAGCGGGTTGCACCAACTGGTCTTTGCTAAGGCTGTTCTTAACGGGATAGATTCTAGGTCAGTAGCTCCATCATAACTTACGCCTGGTCCTAACCATGCCAGGTCTTAGCGAAGTGCGTCGATGTGAAAACTCAATTTAGAAATAAGAATGAACGTTGCTAGGATACAATGAACGATCTCTACGATGGCAGCCCAAAAGAAAAGAAAGCTCAATTTTGAAGACAGCGAAATAAGAAAACTGATGTAGTTGTATAGTCAGCACAAAGATGTGCTGACGGCCAAGCAATGCAATAAGGTCACAAATGAGCACAAGCTTTTAATTTGGGGGACGATTACAGAGACTGTCAATGGCTGCTCCGACTGCGTCCGTTCTGTACAAGATGTTAAAAAGAAATGGAAAGATCTTCTTAGCAAAGCCAGGAAAGACACGTCGAATAAGAAGAAGAAACAAACAGGTGGGGGTCCTCCACCGAAACCGTCAATGTATAGTGACATTATCGTTGACATCTTTGGGGAGGATTCCCCAGCCTTCACTGGTTTGGATGGTGTGGAGAGTGGAGACGTAACTGAAAATTTTGAAGATGGAGTGGAGGAGCTGTCTGTTAACAGCCAATCACCGGAGGAGTGGCAGGAGAAGGGTGTGTAGGGCCAGAGCACACAAAAAACGAATACTTTTCTGTTTAAGAAATAGATAATTGCCTAATTAATCCTCTACTTTTAGACTCAATGGACGCTGCGCATACCTCTGGTCCTGCTCCTTGCGCAACCCCTCCGCCGCCAGCGAAACGGAGGGCTGACCTGCAACACATTCACGTAGAGGAGATTCTACGAGTGGAGGCTGAGACTAAAAAGCTACAAACTGAACAGGAAAAACTAGAGCTAGAAAAGCAAAAGCTTCTGCTGGAAATACAGTTGCTTCAGAAGCAAATAGCCCGGCCAAGCGCTTCACATAATTTTGAAGAGGAGCGATCCTTCTTCAGTCTGTAGCCTAACAGTAACACTGACCAACTGCTTTAAAGATATTATAAAATCACAAATAACTCGATGTAACCATTTAAAATTGTGCGATTTATTTATTGTTGCATATATATGCATGCATGCACACAGAAAAACATATATGCAGAGACAGCCTATTATAATTTTTGAATTTTCCTCCTGGGCCTAAATAAATTGATATACATAAATAAAAAAGTCTTTTTCATTTCATTTCATATACTCACACATATAACCTACAATTGTTAATAATATGAGCACGAAAAAGGCGTCCAGAGACATCCTCCTAAGCAGCTACAGGGGCCATTTGCTCATCTTCCTCTGGTATCGGCAGATGATTGTGCTGTGGTAGGGGGATCCTCTTGGTGATGCAGATATTATGAAGTACTGTGCATGCTGCGATCACTGTACACACTCTCTCTGGGTGCATCCGCATCTCCCCATGTAGACAGTGGAATGTAGAAAAACAGTTCACGGTGAAAAAACATTTGTTATTATTAATAGGTTAGTTAGTTGTGAGTTGTGATAGGCTTATGTCAGGTTCAGCACCATGGACAGCAGATGTCATGCTGACATTGACGTATGGAGATGTTTTGGCTCACCTGCACTTGAGCACTCCGCTACAGCGCTCAACAGTAGACCGAGTGGTGGCGTGGATGGAGTTGTACCGCTGTTCTTGCTGGGTCCTCGGTGCGATGATGAATGTCATTAGCCAGCACTTCAGCGGGTAGCCACTGTCGTCGAGTAGGATGCCGTTAACTCGTCCAGCCTCAAAAGTGTCGCTCAGCTGACTTTCCCACAATATCCTTGCATCGTGTGTTGACCCAGGCCACGTTGCCACCAAATTGAAGATTTTATATGTAGCATCACAAACAACTTGAACATTGATGGAATGATATCCTTTGCAGTTGACATACAGATATTCATCCTCTGATGGTGCCTGGATGCGGACATGGGTCCCGTCAATGCAACCCACAATGCCGGGGATTCCTGAGGCCTGGTGAAACTGCTGTCTCATAACAACTGACTTGGCTTCAGTGGGGAGGTGCGCATGGCGTGGAAGACGGCGACTCAGTGCCACGTACACCCTGCGAATTACGCGGCAGGCTGTTGATTTGTGGATGCCAATCATGTCCCCTAAGGTGCTATGAAAAGCACCATTTGCAAAATATCGCAGTGATATCAGTACCTGCAAAGCGGGCTTCAAGGTTTCATTGCGATCAGACACAAACTGAAGATCTGGCGAAAGTTCGTCTATTGACGAAAATATGCCTCTTCTGTTAAATCTAAATCTGTCAATCAGCTCATCATTATATAGATCTAAGGGATTGCTTCTGTCCCTGATCACTCCCTCTCGCCTAAAAGCTCTCTCAAAATAAATACGATGTATCAGTCGTACCATTTTTGGTGGGTAGTTGGCTTCCAGTTCTTGACGTAACTATAGAAACTATCCTAAATCTTAACATTTAAGCCTACCACTGACTAGGCGTAAAATTTACACCCGGTCTTAGTGAGTAGAAGGCTTAAGCCCAGATGGTGCAACAGGCATAACAATGTAGTTGGACTTAAAATGTTCAGTAAGGACCAGCTTTTTTTTAAGACCGGGCGTAAGACCAGTTGGTGCCTGGTCTTCTGGTTCCAAGGGCTTCTAAGAGTAGAATGGGATGCAGAGCGTTTGGCTATCAGGCCCCCCTATTGTGGAACCAGCTACCAATTCAGGTTCGCAGGCAGACACCCTCTCTACAGATCTGGGCATGAAAAAGTTCCCCTTTCAGCCGACTGCCAGCCACTTACCAGCGACTTGTCTGCTAATTCAATCGCACAGAGAAACGCCTGTGTGCCCAGGGGAAACGATTTCGGAGCATAAATGAATGCCCGGAACAAGGACGTTTCCACACGTCAAGTTTGGACACCGTGCGTGATGACGTATTCGCGGAACAAATCGTTCAGCCAGTGATAGTGCTGTAATGGTGCACTATTACTGTACCACTTCTGACAGAAAAAGGAGGAACTTTTTCACGCCTGCATCTGTAACTTTAAGATCAGGCTTAAAACCTTCTTTTTGATAAGTCTTATAGTTAGGGATGGTTAGCATCCCTTAGTTAAGCTGCTATAGGTTTAGACTGCTGCGGGACGTTCATGATGCACTGGGCTCTTCCTCTCCCATCATCTGCTTCTCCATGTAGAAACTTGTGACAGTATTGCATCATTAACTGTGTTCTCCTCTCTCAGCAGGTCTGGCTGGATGACGTTGCAGTGTCCGTTGATCTCTCTGTCTGTCTTCTCCACCCTAGCCGTCGAGGCAGATGGCCGCCCGACCTGAGCCGGGTTCTGCTGGAGGGTTTTCCTCCCTGTTAAAAGGGTGTTCTCATTCCCACTATCGCTACCACCCCGTGCTTGCTCAGGATGGGGGATTGGACCGGGTCAAGTCAAGATTTGATCCAATCTGTTGGTTTCCTTAGCTAGGCTATCGTGAATCTGACTTGAATTTTTCTGTTTGTTAAGCGCCCTGAGGTGACACTGTCATGAATTGATGCTATACAAATAAAGTTGAATTGAAAGTTGAATCGTCAGCTATCACAATAGTCAACAACTAATTTCATAATTGACTAATCATTTATTGTTTGTAAGCTTTGTTTTTCTTGTCAAAATTGCCACTGAACCTTCCGTTGCCTTGTCTGTCTTTCTGTCTGGTCAACTTTTCTTGAATTGCGTATTGACATAAACAAACATGCACGCCACCAGTCAAAAGTTTGGACACGTTTTCCATTAGATTCAATGAAAAAATGTCCAGACGTTTGACTGGTACTGTATATATGCAAAGATTTTCGTATGATCCGATTAGTCCACTATTTGCCAAAATAGACGGTGAGTAGCCAGTTATCAAATTAATCGTTTGTGGCAGTCCTAATGTAGACAATGAGGTCACGACTGCTCGGTGAGACAGTGTTTCCCTAAATTTGTTGGAGCCATTTTAGGTTATTACAGGTGGTATTTTAAATATCCACATTTGGCATCTTCACAATGGGATCAGCTGTTTTTCAGCATCCAGAAGTTTACCTTGTAGCCACCTCTCCCCCCATCGCTGCACTCTCCATGTTGTGTTCATTTTCCTCTAAATACCAGTTTGTTCCAGCAACTTCATAATTTTGCATTGGACTAGGTGCGTATAGACAAAGACGTTGATATTTCTCCTCCGAATGTTACATTTGTTCGCATCGGTCCTGGTGTTAAAAGGCTGTTATCTAAAGTAGACTATCAGCAGCATATCGGCCTCTTTCTGCCAGGGGGTGCTGCAGATCCCCCTACTTCCCACAGCCTTTCTTTCTCCTGCACCCCCATGCACCGCTTCGTCATCGGAGGCATAATCCTCTTTTTGTGGAATGCAATCAAAACAGGCTAAATTGAAACTTATAAAGAATGTTGACAGTTTTAAGCTGCTTAGCAACCGCTGAGGAGTTTAGCTGTAAAAAGCCACTTGGAAATCGGATAAAGGAGCAAAATGTATTCTTCTGAAAAGTGGTTGTTGACAGGCTGGACCAGATTTCACATACTTGGTGCTTTTTCAATAGCACACACACACATCAGTAACAGCAATTACATTTAAAATAAAGATAATCTTGATGTAGATAGATGGTTATTTTTTAATCCAGTCTGCTATGGCTGTTTCCCAGAAGGGGAGAAAAATCTGCAGATGAGCAACAAAGTTTAAACTTTACATTGAGGAATAATTCCTTCATATGTAACCTTCAGTGTTCATTCAAATGATGAGTAGGGGAGAACTGTTTACTCTCCTGGAGGTGGATGTAGAAGCCAATAACACAACCTCTGTTCCCCATTCTGTCAGCATCACTGGAAGAGGGAGGATGGGGTGGTGCATCAGTCCCACCTTCAACAGCCAATAGAGGGGGCAGACATTTAATTAGCAGGAAAATGATTTGTAAAGACTGTGGGTGTTTTAGGAAATATGTTTGAAAGATCAAGCACATTTGTTCTTCTATTCTTTGATATCATCAACATGGTAGAAATTCCATGTTGGTTTTCATGGGTTGTTTTCTTGTTTTCTTCTTTAAAAAGGTAGAGTCAGGAGTTTACCCCTGAAAATAAACACTTGGGTTGTGCTCATGAAATCCATCTCAATCGCGCCTTTGGGCCTCTATTCCTGTGCAGTGGTCAGTTTGTTTGCAACTCCCTCTTTTCCCTTTTGTTTCGGTGTGTTCTGGACGTTTTCACTGTTGCCAACTCTTCAGGGAGAGAAGTCACCAGTGCCTGGTCCAAAAATCGCCAGAAGTCACGAAATGACATCATTGTACCACATAATTAATTTCACACATGCACAGTAACAGGGCTTGACATTAACACCCACCAACCCGCCAAATGCGGGTGAATTTCAGCAGTGGCGGGTAATACGGCCACTCCAACTAGCTGCTTTGGCGGGTTGAATTCTTTTTACATTTTAATTGCAGTTTTCTCAAAGGGCATCTGAAATAATAAACAAACTTGAATGTTAAACTAAAAGACTACAACTCCCATGAGCACTGCCTGTGTACAGTGTTTGCTCATTGGTCCATATGTGGCCGACGTCACTAGAGGCGGTTCCTGTGGGGAGCGCAGTTGTGAAGCGGGGCTGCTTGCTGAGATCGGCTTTCCAAAGAAGACTCCTAACTTTCCTCCTGCACGTCCGATCTTCACAGTTCTACCTGCAGCGCTTAGTTCATGTTCAACATGAGAAAACACGAGTTCTCTGAATGTGGCTCAGAGTCAGACCGTGAAGCAGCATCTTTTCTGGTTTTAGTTTTCTCCCGAATGTGTCAAATCCAGATCCCTCATACAGCAGCTGTTTTAACGCCGTTTGTGGGCAGTGATGATGAAGATTTAATGTGTCAGAGCACTATGGGAGACATCATAACTAACAGGGATTAAGTGATTTTCAGCTGGTTTTCTTCACTGGGAGACGTGGTCTACCTGTGTGACGAGGATGAGCAATGCCCAGAATGATTGCTGCAGGCTGGTGGAGATCCGCCCAAGCTCCGGTGTGCTCATAGAGCCGAACACGTCAATGCAAGTTTGGGATGTAAACATCCTGAACGTGCATGGTAGCATGTTTTATAAACCAGTCCGAAAGATGCAGCAATGTATTCACAAAGCTGCAGCATCCACTATTACTGAGAAGTGAACACATGATGGATCCAATGTGAGCGCTTTGAGTGTCCAGGAGCAAAAGCACGATATATATCAAATCCTTTATTATTGTTATTATTATTATTACTATTATTATTACTATTATTAACCAGACAGCGGCTGTAGGATGAAGGCTGTGGGGGTGAAAAGATTTAGTGGTCTCTTCTGTTTGATTTTTTTCTTCTCTGTAGTTGCTTATTTAGTCTACTGCAGTTTAAAATGCAAAAAGAAACCACATTTTTTATTACTTTGTACAGTTCGCTGCATATTTTTATATAAAAGGAGCTTTACACAGAACCCTATCAGAGCTGAATGATTGATAATGACCTGGATTGTTAAACATTTTATGTATCCTTCATATGAATGTGTACACAAGTCATTTATGTTCACAAAGTTTGTAAATCTAGTTTAAGTAAACTTTAGCAGGCCATAGTCGGCTTTAATCCTATTGAACATCTCTTCTCAACAACAAAATTGTGGCTAATAAGAATGTTGAGTGGCTAGTAACTTTGGAAAACCACTGGCCACAGTGGCTGGTGGGCAAAAAGTTAATGCCAAGCACTGCACAGGACCATATAACAGCATCCTGTATAATAACTGGTTGACATGCTACAATGCTAATTAACAAGGGTACTGAAAGGGTGACATCCACATTTGAGTCATAGTGCAAAGAAGACCCAGTTGTGCCACAAGGAATCATGGGAAATAATCTGGATGAGGAGGTATGGTCATCTCACAGTAGCTCAGAAGCGCTGCTACCTGCAAAGGGACAGCATTAAAAATAGCTGGGTTTCCATAACACCTGGAATTGTGCAAAACCAAAATATCGCAGTTAAAAACCGCTAATGGAAACACCTACACTTCGAAAAACTCTCAAATACCCCAAAAAGTTTTGACGTTTCAATAAAGCAATTTTTCGCATAAGCTTTTTTTTTTTTTTTTTTTTCTCCTCTTGTTCACATAAGTGTAATTGGAACACTTTTCCGCAATTACACGCCATCAGGCGTGATGTAGGGGGGTTAAAATCCAGTTATTCCTTCTTAATTGAGATGAATATGATCATTTACAAGCGGAGTATTGGGGGAAGCTTTATCAGTCACATATATGAAAAATCCCCAAATCGCCGTAACTCAGCAAGCTGACTTCATTTGGGACATTATACAGATGGTATAAGTTCTTCATGTATTAACAACTGAACACGAGCTGTTTATGTCATTTCCACACATTTGTAACACCACGACTCGGTTAGCTCGTTCCCACATGTTAATTATATGTCACCAGGATTTAATAAAACGTGACCGCGGATA
Source organism: Atherinomorus stipes (assembly GCA_023101725.1). NCBI lineage: Eukaryota > Metazoa > Chordata > Actinopteri > Atheriniformes > Atherinidae > Atherinomorus > Atherinomorus stipes. The sequence continues at coordinate 74,877 of JALJCO010000034.1, forward strand.
ACATCGTATGACTGCGCCGTCGTATCAGCAGCTGCATCACCACATCAGTCAAGAACTGGTGCCGGATAAAAGTGGAATACAAGATCAAGAAATGACATCCACACTCCAGAAGTTCATCCTGAGGGGTTTTCATTGGTCTTATGTTTTGGGCGTCTGTCCTGGAAGTCGCCACGAGTGTTTTTCCCTGCTGATATGATCAGAGGCTCCGTACATACGGACTTTACCTCTGAATTATCATCCGCTGCTTTCATCTCCTGATGAGGAGCAGCAGCTATCTCCATTCTCCTAAAAGTGGAGTCTCGCAGGACGGAATTTTACCAGAATTAAGACTTAAAACATTTAATGGAAACATCTGCATATCGCTTTTGTACTTTTTAGAAATTTAAGAAATATTGCTCTTATTTTTCGAAAAAGTGTAATAGAAACCCAGCTAATGAGTGAGTGCCGGGAAACAGGGAGGGAGGGGCCGATGGCAGGCAGCACTTGATGAACGGATGGAGCGAAACTTTATCTGTCTCCATGAACACCAGAAAAAGTTGCTAGATTTGTCGCTAGGTGCTTTTTTGAAAATAAATCACTAGAGGGGTCTGAAAAGTCGCTAAGTTGGCAGCAAAGGACGTTTCTGGAGGGAGATTTCTGTTTATATCACCAGCCAATGACAGAGCTAAGGGCATGACACAGCGTGGGAATAAGCTCGTGATTGGAGCAGAACAAGAACAAGGGGGGAAAAAAAGAAAGAAAAACGGCAGACGTAGCAAAGAAAAGGACGTACTCTGCGGTGAAAAGAGCTTTAGATGGTGCACGTTGGAAAACCAGGGTTAATATTGGTTTGGCTTTTGCCCACTTCCAAGCTTTGAAGGAGATGCTTGAAGCTGAATAGGCTGAAGAGCGAGGCGGCCATTAGCCCAAGGGGAGGGGTGCTCAGTTTGAATTGTGTTTACAAACACAATTGGGGGGATGGGTAGGCTAGTGGCAGTTTAATGGGCTTTGGCGCAGAGGACCGACACGACATCCGGGTGAACCACTGTGGACCCCGGGGCAAGGTCCTCAACCCCCACCAACTGCTCCCCGGGTGCTCAAAGTAGCAGCCCACTGCTCTCTTGTACCAGTGTACAGAGATGGGTAAAATGCAGAGCCCTAATTGCCCCTCGGGGATCTAAACAGCATAACACACACAAAAAAAAACAGAAACAGTGTGGGGACTCCGGACTCTATCTTTAACTACAAAGGGAAGACTTAAGGTGGAACATCAATTCCAATTCCCCCTTGGCCTTAACCCTTCATTTTGCGTGTTCATGTGAAGGGGTAGTGATGTCCTCATTCTGGTTCAGACCGAGGGGGAGGGGGAAGCGGTAGGGCTATCTTGCAGGGGCACAACAAAACAAGTGGTTTGATATTACCCTCAATTTCATGCCAAACACAGGGAAAATGGCGAGAAAATCAGCAGCAGCAGCCAGAGAAACATACAAATGTGAGTATTTTTGTACATAATATATGAGAATAGCTATTTTAATATCGCTTTAATGTATTACAGTTTTATTACCTCAAGGAGGTAATGTTTTTGGTAGCATTGCTTTGTCTGTCCGTCTGTCAACAACATTACGGCAAAAGTGTTGGAGGATTAGACCTGAAATTTTCACCAGCCATGTGTCTCAGTGTAAAGACAAACTCATTAAATTTTGGTGGTGATCCGGATCACCTTCTGAATCCAGAAATTTTTTTAAGGATTCTTCAAGATCTCGTTGCGAGAGCTGCTTGGCAGAAAGAAAAAGAGAACATGCGATCTTGTCTGCCGCAGCTTCAGTGGTGTCATGAACTCGCAAGGGCGCACCTTGCGGTAGCTAGATGTTTTACTGTTTAAGCTATAAAAATATAGTACTAAATGATGTTTCGTTTAAATCATGGATGCTGCCCACTCAGGACACTTGGATTACATTGGACGAGCAGTATGGAGGAATATTGACAAGTTTTTGTGGACTTTTATGGACCTTTTTGGTTCAGGCACCGGTGAACTCCATTATATGAAAGTTGTGAAAGTTGGTAATTGTTCAATTCATTTAAAGTAATGTTTAGCAATAATATACTCTGTTTTCCTGCGGGACATTGCAAAATGTGGCATTTAAAGGTTCCGTTCTAATGTTTGGTAGATCAAGTTTTACATGACTAATGAAGTAGATTTTAAAAAAAAAAAGTTAAACTAAACCTGCCTGAGCCATATCTACTACTTAGTTTGGAAATGTAGTACCCAAAGTATGTGTTTTTACTTCATTACAGTGGGAAAAAATAAAAGCAAAGACACATGTTATCTCTAAGTGCGAACATTAAACGGTTAATCTGTGTTCAGCTGTGAGGCAGAAAACATCTACTGCAGATCTAGAAAGGTAATGATGCTTACACACTCCCCTGCTGTTACCCGTGGCGACGTTGTTAATGACGCAACCTCCAGACCGCTTGTGCGCATTTACAAGTCACCATCATCCCTCTGCCCACCTCCACGGCCATCCTCCAGGAATCCAGCCAATCAGACACCTCCCCTACACCTTCCTCTTGTCAGGAGGATGCTTTCCCCAGCAGAAAGCTGTCAGGGAAGTAATTACAGCGATGGGTGCAAAGCTAATTTAAAGGTACCCGAGATTAAGAATGAAATGAAATGATCCAGGTCGACTGTAAATGGAGTCATTTGTTTACCAACAGGGATTGTTATCAGCCAAGCAGCCCACCACACTCCTGGAGCTGAGCGAGAGAGTGTGGGTGTTACCAGTAAAGACTAACTGTTTAATGCTGATAAATTGTTTTTTTCTTAACTACTGACTTCAGCTGTTAATATGTTTTATAAAGAAAATTAACAGTAACTTGTAATTATGATGAAATATAGTAATTACTGTGGAAAATCCCCCGTAAAACAACTACATTGTGTGTTTGGGGGAAACAGTAATTTCCCACACATCACCACAGGAAGGGTCGCCTTTGTTCAGCACAATGGAGGGGACACCAAGTAAAATACCCGAATCAGAAGTCCCCCTTTTAATAAGCAACATATGAATATAAAAACCTTCTCGAGGAGTTAAAAGAAGTAACAGTATGCAAACTTTAGTGGCAGCAGTGTGTAGGGAAGCAACGTTGTGTACGTGGTTTTATCTCCACCAGCCAGCTCTCTAATCCCTGCAGCACATTGAGCTTTTTTCAACACATGTAGAGAATACTAATCCTGCACGGTGGCCTGCAATGCCACACACACACAAACCTACACACACATGCTCACACACATGCATCGCGCATGCTTTATGTTGTGCCTCATGTTACAGTCAGCTAACCAGCAGCTACCTGGAAGACAAGAATCTCCTGCATTTAATGATCAAACTACTAACCTGCCTTCAAACGCCGACAACTCAGTGTCACTTTATCGTTATATCCGAAGAAAAAAGAACAAGGGGGAAAAAATCTTCACAAACCTGTTTAATGTTTAAGATGGACGATTTTCATCATTTATACATACGTCATCATGCAACTGACCTCGACGGTCAGAAAGCTTTGGGAGTCCACGAAACAGAACAGACTGGTCTTTACAAGGCTAATTACAATGATGCCAGACAGTTGCTGTGTTTGACTGTTCCAGTCGACAAGGGGAGGACTCTCCTAGACGGGGAAGAAACACAGCGATCGGCCTGGATTTGTGCATTACCCTGTATGGACACCTTCACCACAACACCCGCTCTGCAGCGTCCTGTTGGCATCTGATGACCGCAAATATGTAGAATATATTCCTTCTGTGGAAATAAGGGGGAGGATGAGAGACAACAGCTGCAGTAGAAGGCAGCACCGAGTCGATCGTAGGAGTGCAGGTAAGCACTGGTGGTGTTCTGTCAGTTTAAGCCAAATGATCGGGGAAAGCCTGGTAACCCTGAAGAAGAGATCTGTAAACTTCACTGTTTAAAAGTCCCGGTCAAATCCGCCACCACAACAAACATGAAGCAACAGTGGAAAGTAGCACATTCTACTGCTGTCAGCTGATAGCTGCACCAAGTCACAACAAAAAGCAGCTGAGTTACTTCATATCATGATGTAAAGATATAGCGACGAAGACAGCGTTGAAGATTATATTTTATACAAATACAATTCCTTTATTAGCTACATTCAGTTCAGCATCACAGCCTCCTGCAGAGAAGTTAGTTTCTGGATCAACAGGCTGCTGCGTGCCTCAGATTTAACTCCTGTTTGGCTGCTGATGGTTTGCGTCACAGCTCTGTGCTGCAGCAGGACTCCGACAGTTCATGCAGGCAGAATCAAAGCTACGACTGGTCATTAAACCGTAGCATGAATGACAGGAAGATCGGGCTCCTATTGGGACACATTACAGCCACTGTAGCCGAATTTTTCAGTGCCCCATCATTTGATGATAAATTCTTTTTATTAGTTAAACTAATACCCCCCCCCCCCCCAGTTTTGCCAAAACTAATAAAGACATTGCCAAACTTCACCAAAATGGTGCTGCAAAAATGATCATTTGTGCTGTTAAGCATTTTTAGTCAATTAACATTTTATATTTTAGGCTGTGATGTCATTCATTTTTGCTGCTTTGGGTTTTAAGACATAAGTTTATCATAAGACAATGATGTCATGATGTCAATATTCTCCAAATTGCATGAATAAGTCTCCTTGGTTTGTGCAGCAGTAGTGCTGGTTTATGCTGAAATAATAATAATAATAAAAATAAAAACATAAATTGTGCTGCTTTGCTAATGCAGCCCAAACCATCGACACCGAGGCCTGATGTCATCGTTTTATAACCTAGTTTTATCTTAAAAACCAAAACAGCACAAATGAAATTTGTTTACACACAAAACAGCTCTAACACAGCACGAACAATGAAGACTATTTTTGTTCAATTTGAACAAAGTGTGTGTGTGACTGCGCGGGGGGGGTCAACAGCTTATACTGGCCATTAAAATATTATCTAATGTCGTGGAAACAAAGAAGCAACCATTTAGCAGTCCGGTACGCTGTGGTTCAGAAGTGACAGGCACTCTTGACGCATGTCAGCAGTGTTTTGCTCTCTGAATGTCAGCGTCTGATTTTATGTGAACCAGCGCCGAACTTTTAGCCTCGTGAGACCATCCTGATCTCGCAAGCTTCAGGTTTTCACTCACAGCTTAGTCTGGCTACTTTCCGTTGAAGAGAATTTGGAGCAGTTCACCAAACGAACGTCCAATCAGGGTTGGCTTTGAGGCAGGTTGAGGTGTGACGCAACGAGAAGCGACAGTTCAGTCTAAACAACATGGCGGCTTCAGCGGATGAAACTAGCATCAGCGTGGCTATCGCTCAAGTTTTATCGGAATTACTGCCGACGTGTTTCTTGTTTACTGAGCTAACGAGCCATTGCAGACAGCAGCAGGAGAAGCCTGGCCTGTGGTTGTGTTTTCATCGTCGCTCTGTTAGTACGTCATATGCTTTGTTGATCTGATTGGTTGAAATGGCCTGTCTATCACCAACATAGGTGGTGATAGACAGATGCCATATCCAATCAGCTAACTAGTATTTTCGCCCCCTCCCAAAACTACTCGGATTATTAACGGATTATTACTCTGATTATATAGGATTATTCCCAGATGGATATGTGAGAGCAAATCCATCTGGCAGAGTCAGGTTATCAAACTTTGGCCATCAAGCGCGTTTTCGCCACCGACAACGCATTCAGTCTGAACGCACCATTTGAATGGTCCACCAATTAACTCATTGACTGCCAGGCCTTTTCCGAGCAGAGTTCTCCATATTGCCAGGATTTTTAAGCATTTTCACAGATTTTTGGAGATCCACAGAATATTATGTATGATGCCAATACAAACACTGAATGTACCAAAGGGAAGCTTAGACTCTCTTCTTTTATCAGAAAGACATTATTTGTTTCTAGCTTTTTCCATTCTTTAGTAATCTGCAGTAGAACATGGGTTTGTTGCAGCAAAAATGCCTTCTTTTGAACAAAAAGCTGAGAAAACAAGCTTTAAATGCTGCAATGCACTTCAAGTGGAAAAGTGCTTAGACCAATATTTTTTACTTTAGTGACACCTTCATCATCTGAACAGCTATTTACGTCTATGAAGCAACAAATACAACACTGAGAAAAAGAGGTTTGGAGGCAAAATAATTATCCACTAGCTAAATAAGCCACAACAAATTTGTTTCACAACATAACATTTGGCAGAAACGTCTCTTGCTATCCCTCACTCCCTCCTTCTACCCAGCCAGTCACTTTACTTTCAGATGGCGCACTTCGCTGCTGTATTTTAATCCAATTTAATCCACTTTCTGTCACCGATCACTTTTTCCACACTTTCCTCTCACGTCCACCATCTAAACTTCTTCGATTACGAGTGTCGCCATGTTCTCTCCCTCCCGCGACAGAATCGAGCAGACTTCCTGTGTTGAAATACATCACCATGGCAGCGGAGCCCACCACTTCTTGGTAGTTTTTTTAAGCTTGTCGGACACCGCCATCTGCTGGATGAGGTGAAAACTACAGAAATAAAGACGATCAACACTTGGTTCTCTCTGACAAGCTCTGCCAGAGATTAAAGCAGCTCCCCTGATTAAAACCCGGAATTAACGTGTAAACCCGTGATTGGCAGTTAACGTTCGGATTTGAATTAACATGTTTACACGTGAATGGCAGCCAGTGAGTTAAGGAAAGCATTTCCAATGCAAGTTCATCTTCTACTGAGCAGCTTCCAGGGGTTAACCCAAAAATCTCTAGCATAGCCATATCACTAGCTACGAGTTTGACAACTATTACCTCATTTTCTAATCTTTTGCATAAATCAAATCTCTGGTGCACTCTCCGGTAAATGTAATGTAACAACATAGCAAAATAACTCTATTGCTGTAGGCTACTCTTTTCATTTGCAAAAGGCAAGTTAAGTTATTGTGACATGTAATTTCAGTAGCACGGAGAGAGATGCCAGTGAATCTCTGAAGCATGTGTGTATGCTTCACATCATATATTGTCCCCAAAGAAACAAGTTCTTTTGCAAACATCCATTTGATTCATTATTCTGCATAATTGATTTCCAGGTTCAGTCGCCCACACTTCTGCATACTGTAGGCTGGATGACGTCACGGTCATAAAAAATGAAGCCATATATCTCAAAAACCATGGCAGCACAAATGATCCTTTTAACAGCACAAACAGCACAAAAGATTGAGACCATTTTGGTGAATTTTGGACAAAGTCGAGGGGCTGGATGATGTCACAGGCTAAACTATAAAATCCTTAACAGCACAAACAATACTTTTTTGCAGCACGTTGGCAATCGTTTGTAGCACAAACAATTGGTGATGTTTTTATTAGTTTTGGCAAAACCGGGGCAGCCAGCTTCACACAGGTTCTTGACCATTCACACCAGGGGCCAAGCCACCACCCCTGAGCTTAGTGTTGTAGTCAAGAGCTCACTACCAAGACCAACACCAGGAACAGAGGCCAAAACATTACCCAGTCTTGTACAATGTCTTGGTCTCGGAAACGTCTTGGTCTTGTCTCAGTTCCTGGTCTTGGTGGGGTGGTCTTGACTACACTACCATGGCTGTGGAGGGCCCCTGCACAGGGGGTCCCCAGCCAAACAGACAAGGGCAGACACCATAGCTACCCTCCAGAATGAATTGGCAAAGCCTCTGAAGCGAAGGACCCCCATGAAGAGAGAAAAAGCTAAATTCACAACAGTAATTTGAAGGTAGAGCCGAAGTCCCTCCAGCATTTCTGTTTGCAAACAACAGTATTCAAACTTAGCGCTCCTCCCTCTCAGGCTAATGGCCGCCTCCTTCTAGCTAGCCTATTCAACTTCAAGCTTCTCCTTCAGAGCTCAGAAGTGGGTACAAGCCAAACTATTATTAACCTGGTTTTCCAAAGCGCATTATCTGAAGCTCTTAGCTTTTCTTCGGTGCATCCACGGTGTTTCCTTTCTTTCTTTTTTTTTTCCTTTGATAGTTCGAGTGACTGGCGTCTGCTCCAATCATGAGCTTATTTCCACACAGCGTCATGCTCTTAGCTCTGTCATTGGCTTCTGATATAAACAGAAATGTCCACCCAAGAAACGTCCCGACCAGACCAAAACAATACAAAAGAGCGAATTACAGGCAGGGGGAGAGAGAGTTGCGTTCAAGCGCACCACAGCACGGGAGTAGAGGCCCAAAGGCGGGTTTTGAGATGGATTTCACTTGCTCAAGTCTAGCGTTTATTTTTTAAGGGGGAACTTCAGACTATACCTTTAAATAACAAGAAACTGAAAAAAGTAACAAAATTATAATTTAGTAAAATAAGAAATTGATTTTTTTTTTATTGTGATTTTTTAAAATAAATAAATAAAAACTGTTCCAGACAAATTGCTCATAAACAGTGGACCCACATATTTGGCCAGATGTCTGATTGGATGTTACAGAAAACACCTGATTGCAAAGATTGGCTCAAAGTGTTGCTTAACATTTCAGTTCAGGAGCCCCATCATGCTTGTTTACTTGTTTTATTTGTTTTTGTTTGTTTGTTTTTAATATTTATTTTGAACTACAATTTAAATTCAATGTCATGATTTTCATATTTTTACTTATTACTTTTGTCAATTTAAACTTATTATTTCACTGACAGTTGATTTTTTTCTGTCTTTAAAAATAGGATAGATAGATAGATAGATAGATAGATAGATAGATAGATAGATAGATAGATAGATAGATAGATAGATAGATAGATAGATAGATAGATAGATAGATAGATAGATAGATAGATAGATAGATAGATGGATAGACTGTTTTATTTCCCTGTATTTTCCACTGCTATGAAATATTCACATTCAATCATTTTGCCTCCTGTTTTTGTCTTTACCTTGAATTTTCTTCAATGGTTCCCTGCCCTTAGTCGGTACCCCGACCCTCCCTCAGTGTCTTCTTTCCTCTATCCCTGTGACTGTTGGTGATCAGGGAGGGTTAGGAGCATTACATAGAAGTGAAGAGTAGATAATCCCACATATTAAAGCTTGAAAAAGCTGCTAATACCAGATCAAATAGTGAAGTATCCACAGCCAGACAGGAAAGGCTGACTCTCTGATCACTATCAGACAGGGAGGCAGCTTGCCGAGTCTTTGTCATTCACAGCGAGACAGCGCAGCTCATCTATACCGAGCATTGTGGCTGGATGGAAATTTATCCCATTTCTGCTCACAGTGCTGCTAAATCTGTTTACAGGGTAACATAAAGATGGCGAGCTCCATTTGTTTCTTGGGTTAAAGTAGTATTTATAGGAGCAACAGTAATCCCAGTGTTTTGACCGTGTTGTATTGAAGTTGCCATTTTGATATTTGAACTTTTGCCTCAGAAATTCTCGTTTCTAAAGTTGCAAAGATGCTTAAATCAGTTATTACAGAGCATGTGTTGCAGTACATGTTTTGAATATGTTGGGGCGCCAGCCAGGTATCCCTCCTGACAAATAACCAGTCACACAAGAACCATACATTGCAAGGTGAAGGCCCTTGAGTACCAGGGATCATAGATATCATATAAGGCTAGATTTTGCAAGATGGGTTGGTCAGCATAGTTACATGGCGGCCATCTTACCTCAGACAGCTCACCCCTTAAACAGCATTAATGTCAGTGTGCATGTACTAGTTAAATAACCATATCTGCCTCAGTTTTCAACTGATTTTCAAACAGTTTGAGTTGGCATTAGCGTCTTACCCTGGAACACACAGTCTCTTCAGCTCCGTGTTCAGCCTAATTCATCTGCGACTGAGGTCTTCCAAGCCGTTTAATCCGTATTCCACACTGTTAAATCCATATCCCACACGGTTTGATTCATATTTCACGCCATTTAAACCATGTTCTTCTCTCCACTTGTGTTTTTTTTGGTTTTTAAAGGCAAAAAATACAACATCCCCCACACATTATGCATATCTGTCATCAGACATGAAAATCCCATAATTAATTCATTAGGCAAACTATTCCATAGTTTTGATGATCTAAATGTTCCAGATTTCTGAAACATGTTGTGTGCCATCAAAGCGAGTCAGAAATGCATATTTTAACGTCTAAAAGTTGCGTTGTGGGTCTTCAAGAGCCTGATGGCAGAAGAAACATGGGGGTAACATATCGGTTTGTTTCTCTTCTGGAGACAGATAGCACCTCTCAGGTGGCATCCAGACAAGCTGGTCTTTAAGAACATAATCTGAGTGTTGATCGTCGCTCATTTCTGTGACATTCCGTGTTTATAATGAATTCTGTTTTTAATGTTCCATTCCATGATTCCATCTGTGATTCCGTTGTCGTGGATTTCATAGGGCACTATATATGATGAAATAAAACATTATGTCAGTCACAGACTTTTTTCTGATTTGGGGTTGAACAGTTGGAATTAGTGTGTGGAAGCATGTGTACTTGCAGACTCCACAGTTCAGAGTACAGGTGGTTTGTGGACCCCATAATCACACCGAGTGGCCCCAAAGTCCAGGCATTAATCATTATAAGCAGCCATGACAGCAAAATCAAAAACTTGGCCCTATAGCTCTGCTGGTTCCCTCGCTCGCCCCAACAGACCCCAGATGCTCCCGCTTAGTTTCGTTGACTTCAGAGAGATGGGGAAGAGAGGGAAGACGTAGAGGTAGGCGTCATCCAGCAATGGTTTCTGTGAACTGAGAGCATCATTCATCTTTGTCAAGAGTACATGTACCAGTGGCGAGGCTATCATTAAATGATGAAGCATACTGCCGTGCTTAACCACACATGCACAAAGACATAAACACACACACACTCTCAACCCCCACAGACACACAAAATTCATGTATACATGGTACAAGGTGCATTCGTACAGTACTCAACCAAACATACAGTTGTGGGAAAAAGGGTTTGCCCCTTCTAGATTTTTTATTTTTTTGTATGTTTGTCATACTTATATGTTTCAGATCATCAAACAAATTTAAATATTAGACAAAGATAACACAACTAAACACAAAATGCAGTTTTTGAATGAAGATTTTTATTAGTAAGAGGGGGGAAAAATCCAAACACAAATAAAGATCTATAAGTCTGGAAAAGGTTCTAAAACCATTTCTAAAACTTTGGGACTCCAGAGAACCACAGTGAGAGCCATTCTCCACAAATGGTGAAAACATGGAACAGTGGTGAACCTTCCCAGGGGTGGCCGGCCGACCAAAATTACCCCAAGAGCACAGCGACGACTCATCCAAGAGGTCACAAAAGACCCCAGAACAACAACCAAAGAACTGCAGGCCTCACTTGCCTCAATTAAGGTCAGCGTTCATGACTCCACCATAAGAAAGAGACTGGGGGGCAAAAACGGCTGCATGGCAGAGTTCCAAGACCAAAACCACTGCTGAGCAAAAACAACATAAAGGCTCATTTCAGTTCAGCCAGAAAGCATCTTGATGATCCCCACAACTTTTGGGAAAATACTCTGTGGACTGATGAGACAAAGGTTGAACATTTTAGATGGTGTAGGTCCCATTACATCTGGCGCAAAAGTAACACCGCATTTCAGAAAAGGGACATCATACAACATTAAAATATGGTGGTGGAAGTGTGATGGTCTGGGGCTGTTTAGCTGCTTCAGGACCTGGAAGACTTGCTGTGTTATATGGAACCATGAATTCTGCTGTCTACCAAAAAATCCTGGAGGAGAATGTCCGGCCATCTGTTGGTGACCTCAAGCTGAAGCGCACTTGGGTTCTGCAGCAGAACAATGATCCAAAACACACCAGCAAGTCCACCTCTGAATGGCTTAAGAACAACAAAATGAAGACTTTGGAGTGGCCTAGTCAAAGTCCTGACCTGAATCCGATTGACATGATGTGGCATGACCTTAAAAACGCGGTTCATGCCAATGTGGCTGAATTACAACAATTCTGCAAAGATGAGTGGAACAGAATTTCTCCACAGCGCTGTAGAAGACTCATTGGCAGTTATCACAAACACTTTGTGATAACTGCCCAAAGTGATGCAGAAACTTTACCGGTGAGTATATACTCCTAGAAATAAGGTCCAGGTTGAAAAAAAAAAAAAAACTTATCCTTTAAAAATAAAAATCTTCATTTAAAAACTGCATTTTGTGTCTCATATTTAAATTTGTTTGATGATCTGAAACATATGTGTGAAAAATATGCAAAAAAAAAAAAATCAGGACACAACTTCACACAACTGTATACTCACACAGAGAGAGGGCGCATTCACAAAGCTTTTTTGATTCAAATCAGAGTCCGTTTGCTCAAAAAGTCTGTTTTGTTAGGGGGAGTTGTGAATGCGCAAATGGACTCTGATCCGGAACAAACAGGTGAACTCGGTCCGCCTATAAACGCAGGTCTATGTCCGTTTTAAGGGGACCAAATACGGGAAGTGGACTACAGAATTGCAATGGCATTGTGGGTTCAACATTGGGCATTGTGGGTAAACGCTACGACATAAACACACGTGTGGGACTGCAGTACTTTTAAAAATGGCTCGGGTCAGACGTGGAGTTACGAGGAAGTAAAAACTTCAATGGATAAAAGTATATCCCAGCTCCCCGGGTAAGTACGCACAAAAATAATGTCGTTTTGTGGAGGAAACGGAAGTTGTGAGAACCTTCTTGTTCATTATATGTCTTGTCCTCGCCTATGGTGAATCCAAATGCAGCACCACCTTTGGAGAGATTGGGAACATTATTCAAAAGGTTTGGCTCGTTTGGCTATTGTGCTACGTGAACGTGATCTGGGTCTGGAAGACCGCCCCCAGCCAAGCCGAGCCCCCAATCGGACCGAGTCTTCCGGACTATGCTTTCTGAATTCACCCTGAATCCTCAAAGATGAAAGCCACGGGTCCAACCAGCAACGTTCCACAATTTTTTTCCACAAAAAAATATTTACACAGCTAGATTCTTATCAGTTACTTTGGTATTACTAGGATCAATGCTCATGCAGTACAGTAAATAGACCCCTGGGGTCTCATTTATAAAACTGTGCGTATGATCTTTACTACAAGTGTATGTGCACCAAAAACCCAAAGTTTGGGTGCGCCAAAAATTTTCAGATTGATTAAACCAGGCGTACGCAAAGATCCAAGCAATTCCCCCTTTATAAATCCCACTCTCCCTGGAAGGTGAATTTGGCTCATATCCTGCCCCCTACACACTCACATTCTACCATAAATGGTCAATGCAAAGCACCTTATGGATATTTCTGCATATAAATAAGCCAGCTGATCTGTGGCATTTAAAGCTTCATCGTGGCAACTGAGAAGACAAGAAAATAAAAGTTCACGGAGATTCCAGTTGAGTTGCTTGTTGGTGGTGGAGGCTTGTAAAAACATTTCAATTAGACTACACAGTGGAATCACAGATGAACAGAAGTGACAGCACGTTGCTGCAGCGGTGAATGACGTCAGTGGTACTTCATTCATCCAAACACCGATGGCTCGCTCCACATTGTACGTTGTGGTCAACAGCTGTGCACGGGGATTGAACGGTTCTGGTGGGTCGGTCGGGTCCACTTTAACACATAGATCTAGGAGTTTCCAAACTTTTTGAGCTACGGCCCCCAAGATACAGATCTGGGCATGAAAAAGTTCCCCTTTCAGCCGACTGCCAGGCACTTACCAGCAACTTGTCTGCTAAATCAATTGCACAGAGAAATGCCTGTGTGCCCAGGGGAAACGATTTCGGAGCGTAAATGAATGCCCGGAACAAGGACGTTTCCACACGGCAAGTTTGGACACCGTGCGTGATGACGTGTGCGATAGATCATATCATCCTGCAGCATCTCTACATGTGAGGCTGGACAAGTATCAGAATCTTCATGAATTAGGAAGATAACGTGACCGTTGGTGGATTATCTGCACAGCTGTAAAAAAGCATGACAAAAAACAACTTAGCTGACCAAAATACTGCCAAGTTGTCATTTTTTATTATGAGTTAGGCTATAATTTATTTCTTAAAAAATTGGTACGTTAATATTACAGATTAATCTCCCTGCATTAGCAGATTTATTTTAAGGGCCCTAATAAAAATTCTAAATTGTTTTAGTTCACAGCAATTACAATGGTCTGGTTACCCTCTGAAATTATCCAGGAATCCCCAGTTCAGGAAAGGTGGCTGTGGGGAATCTATCGATATATCAATCAGTAATAATGGCCCAGGAAATATTTGTGGTCTCTAAAAAATCTCTCCATCCTCATCCTCCTCTTGCCATAATCTCCTAGCAGTGCAGCGCATCCATTCTGAAGCATTACGCACACGTGTCACCACAGTATTTATGTTCACTCAGTAATTACAAATAGACTGTTGCTACACATCTTGTTAACCTACCAATAAGTGCCATCTATATATAATTGAGCATATACTGTAGCTCTCTTAAATGAGGCTAGCTCAATCAGGAACACAAGGGGTCTACAAGGGTCTGATATGATGGTTAAATACATAAACGTGGCTTAAGTTCATCATCTCACCAGCGGCACCACCAGATTCCCCATCTCCAAAGTGTTTGTGCACCACGTTCAGTTTGCATACGGGTGCGCACATTCTCCCGTCAGATTTGTTTTTATGAATCAGAAACTTTGCATGGAAAGTCACTTGCGCCACTTTCAGGCCCGTTTTGTGTGTAAGAAAACTTTAAAAATGAGGCCCCGGTCTGATCCTCCGGAGACTGCAGATGGCCCACTGTCAACGCACCTACACCTGAACATCAAACAGACGAATGCAATGATCGGCTCTAGTTAATCACGAGTCAAATTAAGTTTTCCTTTACAGAATGTTTTTCAGCAGCTGATTTTCTTTTTTTTTTTTTTAGATGTATGAGCTTGTACTTGCCATGTACCGATATCAGTATCACACCAGTTTATAGCTCCTGTTCAACGCCAAGGAATACATCATCAGGACTCAAACTTTTCCTCTTTCATCCATGACATTGAGAGTTTTTCAGAGATTTCATCTCACTGCCTGAATTATTAATATGAACTAATGTTTGATAAGAAGTTGCAGAGAAATGAACTGCAGCCGTTTTGGTGAGGGTGACCTGTCCTGTTAAACATGAAGCAGCAGATTTCCAGTAAAACCACAGCACACACTCAGAAACACATACACACACATGCAAATAAGTTATGCCTACAAGTGACACAGCAAACTTAAATAGTGTCTCAATTCAAGACATTTCATGTAGAATATAAGCAGGATAGACTCGGAACTGCCTTTTACTAATTGTGAATTATCTAAACTAAATTGAAAAGAAGTTAAAAAATCTCTATTGATGTTTTTCACCTTATCAGAACAGTTATGGATATCAAATCACCCGTGTTGTGTTTACAAAGAGGAAAATAATGGTTTTCTTTACGGAAAACGGTTTTCTTTACGGAAAATCCCAGAAATACCCGTTTCTGGGTGTGTCTGATCCTTACAGATGGTCCAGACACCAAATGTGGCAGGGGTGGGTGGTGCTAATCCTCTCTGAGCACCTGGCTGTCTGTGATACAAAGCAAACGCACCTCCAGTCTGTCGCATCCAGCTGAGAAACCACCGAAGTCTGGATTAGAGACCTTTGACGGCGAGCACATCTCTGCCAGATCTTCATATTCACATCTCTCTGCTCTCTGCCCCCTGCTTACAAAGCTTTATCTGTATCGTGTTATCAGCCTCTTTTCTTCCTTCCCTCTCTCATTTTTCCTTTTCAGTCACAAGTCAAAGACAGAGATCGACCCTGACTTCTACTGAATGGGTTGGGTGGAAGGTTTAGCTGCAGTAGATATACTGTAATACTACCAGAAAAAAAGAGCTGGCCTTCCTTTTTTTTCTTTTATTTGTTTAGGTGATGGACTTTTAATGTTTCTTTTGTCCTGGTTTTTACTGCTTCAACTATAAGGCCCAACCACAATCCTCAAGACTGGAAACACATGAGTTTAGTTGTCATTTTCAGCCATTATTCACTATCAGTCAACCTGAAGAGAGCCGGCCTCGCTAATGATACAGGCATAAGAAGAAAAATGTTCACTTGCTCTAATACCACATTTCTTGTTCATTTTAGTGGCAACGTCTCCTGAAATTAGGGCTGGCTGATAAAAATCATCATCAGGATATAATGAGCAGTTCACCTCGGTAACGATAAATGGACGACTCGTTACAGACTGGATGGGGTGGAGTCACGTGACTACAGACGGTACATGGAGCTCGGTAACATGAGCACAGCCGACCTATAAAACAGCCAAAGCAGCCAAAAACTACTTTTATTTTCATTCTATTAAATCGCAGATATTCTGCCTTAACTGGAACTTCATGTGACTTCTTGTTTGGCAGATAACAGGTTCCTCAATAAACACCCTGGAGATATTTTGGACATTTGTAAGAAGTACTGTGAAACTGAAATACAAAACATACAAATGTTCACATTAATGAATGAATTATTAAATTGAATAACTTAAATGAGTTTGATTCTTATTTACATATGAGCAAATATTACTTCGTGTCCATGAAAAACAGTGCTGATGTTCTCATTAATTGCACACATGACTATCGATGAACATGAATGCTAACTTAACATTGAAAAACCCACAGACAGGCTCACGCAATTAGCTTCGCAACCACTTCCAAAGCGTTTAACACAAACAACATTCCTTCAAATGTTTATCACTTTACACTTTACACATCAAATGAACGTCACTGATCATCTACAGACATGTTGTACAGACAACATGCAAAAAATGATGTCGTGTTACAAGAAACCACGGCAAGTTTGAGAGAACAAAAACATCCCCTGTGGCAATTTCACTGCCAGCTTTCTTAAAGGGGCCACAGCACCGAACATACTGACGTGAAAAAAATGACGTTGGTTATCGTTGTAAATGTTGTTGTCGGCAAATTTTCGGTTTATCGCCCAGCCCTATCTGAAATGTCAGAATTTTACTTTGTAAAATGTCAGCTCATAAAGTCTGAGATTAGGGATGTTTGATTTTGGCTTTTTTTTTTGTTTTGTTTTTACCGATATTGGATATCTGATATTGTCCAACTCCTCATTTCTGATATCCAATAGCAACTGATACAGATCTCTGCAGACGAACTGTGATTATCTCTCATATTCTGAGAGATACAACTATATTCTGTTCCAAGAGCAAAGATCCCAAAATATCCTTAATTCAGCCAGAGGAGTTCATGTTGGATGTCTGGCTGCCAGATATCAGATACTAGCAGGTATTAGCCGACATGTGGTTAATTCTAATGTTTCTGACAACTTAGTAACTTAACCTTCAACTTCAAACCAGACATATTATAAGCAGCTTCAAAGCAAGTCAGTCTGTAGCAGCAGCAGCTGCACCATAGTCACATGACTCTGAAAGGAATGCTGGGAAATGAAGTTCTTCCACAATAACAGGGACTTTTATACATGCTGGACCAATGTTGATGGAACTAGAAATATCAGCCTGAAAAAATCAGTACTGATATTTTCCAATATCACATTTTAATACCAATATCAGTCAACACTATTGGTAGGGCGATGATATCGGACATCTCTGTCTGAGACTGCTCTGCCAACTGTTCAGGAGTTTTCAGACCAAAGTTTCACATGAACCAAGGTTTCTAAGCGTATAGTTTCATATCTGTCCATATTCCTGCCGCTTATCTGGGGTCGGATCGGGGGGGGCAGCTGCCTGAGCAGGAAAGCCCAAACTTCCCCTTTCCTCGGCCACATCCATCAGCTCACCTGGGGGGATCCTGAGGCGATCCCAGGCCAGCCGAGAGACATAGTCCCTCCAACATGTCCTGGCTCTCCGGGAAGGGACGTGCCTGGAACACCTCACCAAGGAGGCATCCTGACCAGATGCCCGAGCCACCTCATCTGGCTCCTCTCTATATGGAGGAGCCGCGGCTTTGAGTCGCTCCTGGATGACTGAGCTCCTCACCCTAAGTGAGCGCAACCTGCAAAGGAAATTCACTTCGACCGCTTGAACCCTCAATCTCGATCTTTTGGTCACGATCCACAGCTAGTGATCATAGGTGAGGGTAGCAATGTAGATCAACCGGCAAATCGAGAGCTACTCCTCCTGGCTCAGCTCCTTCTTCACCACGACAGACTGATGCAGAGTCTTCGTCACTGCAGATGCTGCATGATGTCTTAGATGAAATGCGGGAATGAGGCTAGGGCTGAACGATTTCAGGAAAAAATCTAATTGCGATTTTTCTGGGCAACATTGCGATTTCGATTCGATTCACATTTTGTTCAAATCAAGCTTCAGTACAATATTTACAATGTACAATAACATTTATGAACATGACAGAAAACTCCATTATATCATCAAAACATTAAAGCTATTACTCTTAGGCTGCGTACACACCAAACGCAATTTGGGCATCAAAATCGTGCCTGACGCCCAAAGTTGGACGCTTGGTCACTAAAAAGTCAGACGCTTGATTTCCAGCATCTTGACGCCCTGATGCGCGGCGAGAGATGTCCAGCCAAGCAGCGCTCGCCGCGCCGTGGGAGGAGCCTCTCCTTTCTCTTTTTCCTTTCACCGGTCTGCACAATGACAGATGCAGGAGAGAGAGCGGCTCGGCTTTATGTGATAAATAAAGCAGGGAACGTGATCGTCGGACAGATAAACTGTGATCGGACAGATCACAGTTTATCCTCCTCTGTCTTCAGAGAGAGAGGAGATTTCCCTGGTTCTTCTGGGTGTTTCCCCTCCTGTGTGTCTGTGTCATGACTCGCTCTGATTGGTCGACGCCCCGCGTCAAGACGCCAAATTTCAGATTTTCCAACTCCGGCATCTGCCGCCCGCGACGCGGGAACGCGAGTCAAGCGCTCAAAATCTCAAAACTCGCCGCGCGATTCGCGCGTAACGCGCCTGGACGTGCCGCGCCCAAAGCTTGCAACCTGCTGCAGGGTTTTTCAGGCCATTGACTTTGCATGTAAACCTGACGCCCTTGACGCCCAAATCACATTTGGTGTGTACGCAGCCTTAATCAATGATGACAATTAAAGGTGAGATTTATCTCACTTTCCAATGCATTTATTAAAAAAATGCATGTA
Source organism: Atherinomorus stipes (assembly GCA_023101725.1). Classification (NCBI taxonomy): domain Eukaryota; kingdom Metazoa; phylum Chordata; class Actinopteri; order Atheriniformes; family Atherinidae; genus Atherinomorus; species Atherinomorus stipes. The sequence goes on from JALJCO010000034.1 coordinate 93,905, forward strand.
CATTCACCGGAACTCCGGGATTTTCAGACTTCCTGCAGTCCTCCTCCCTCTACCACAGTTAATCACCCCACTTACTGCCTTTTTCAAATCAGGTAATCTGCATGTTGGTTTACACACTTGAATTTCTAGTGCAAAAAAGACATTATTGTGCAATTTTTAATATTTTAACTATTTCTCATCACAATGCACTGAAAAATCTCCAAATAAAAAAAACAATATATTTTCCTTTTACAGTTCTTGTATGGAGGTTACGTTAAGTGAAACATACAAACCAGGGAATTTATCGTGGATTCATATGTGCATTAAAATGTAATAAAGTTGTAAAATAAATCTAAACAAACATCAGGTTTTACATCTAACATCATTTTTATGTCATTCTGTCACCTGAACTTGAGGTGAAGAAGACGACATCATCAATGATCAGGTGGTTTTACCCTGATTGTTTTTATCAGGTCCCATTTCTGACGTTTGGACGCACATTTTTGGCCACAACGGCGTTCCGTACTCATCCTCTCATGTCCGCTTGAAAAGCAGCAGTAATTACTGTCCTCCTGTTTCTGGTTTAACTGTGTGGCTTAACTAATATCCCAGATAACAAGGACAGAGCTTCTGTGTGCTGCCCCGGTTCGCCCCGTTCACGAAGCAAGTCCAGCTTCGTCTCCTTTTACTCAGATCCGCCTAAATACAGATCATTCATTTACTCGCCCGCATCGCGCTCGTGTCCACAGCGCAAAGCCCAAAAACTTTATAGGTTAAAAGAAAACTGGTTGGAATTCAGTCGCACTTTTATTCCCATTAAAATGATGATATGATTTTACAGATCAGATCATTTTTCACTAGACTGTCTGATCAGCTGATCGCTGCTGGCGACTAAACTGCTGAGTCATGAAATCTGACGGCGCAGACAGTTCAGGATTATATTTTACTGAACATTAAATTCCCTCATTTCACGAAGCGGATCAACACACAGAAAGAGGCAGCAGAGGTCTGCAGCCTCTCTACAACAACGGAACGGAAAGTTAGAAACTGGATGAAGTTCTACCGAAGCCGTTATCTAGTGTAAAGATTACACAGCAGGAGATGCCCATCCCAGCCCTGAAGCTGATTGGTTAGCTGACCTGTCCATGAGTAACATTCCGCGTCTGATTGGTCAGCTTAGTTGGCTGGTACAGAGACATGATCGCGTGGTCTGAAATCGCAATTTCGATCTTAAAACGATAAATCGTTCAGCCCTAAATGAGACTGATCATTATAATGGCAGCTGAATGAATCATGATACTCATAATAAAAAGGCATAATACGTAATAAACCTAACCTGATATTCACTGTAAAGGTTTTTTGGTTGTGAAATGGTCATCAAATGAAGTGATAAATAAAAAAGGCTGATTTTGACAGTGATGTATTTGCTGTTGGTCCCCGACATCTCCATCTACCAGCTGGTGGTCTTGTTTTTCTGTTTTTTTGTAGCAAACTGCAGGAACGATGTCAAAATGACATTACTCCGTGTACAAAGAGCACGCAGGTGTGAACCACACATCTACACACACACCACCTGTGGGATGGAAGTGCTGCTGTATCTGAGTGGAACTAAAATAGTTAATCTCCTTTTTCCTTTCAGAAGACGTATTCAGCTCCAAGCTGCAGAAGCAGCAGCTCAAGGCTAACTTTTCTCCAGGTAAGTGTATGTGGGTAAAAATCCACACCTCAGGGTGCCACAGCTGTGTAAGTCATCTCACTATCGACCCGTGGCACTGACATCCCATCTGGGAAAGACCCTGGAGAGGCTGGTGTTGGAGATTTTTCTATTTCACTACCAACATTAATTATAAAGAACCACACATTAGACACGACGGTCTTTTACAGCTTCTGCAGAAGGGGAGAGAGAGCTTCTCTTAAGCTGCTCATACAGGTAGAGATAACCAACTCTCTCCGAACTTCTGTGAGCAGAGGCCTGTTTTTATTAAACATAGGTGAGGTCAAGTTGACATTCATTAGAAGGAGTGGTAAGCTTGTGAAGAGGAGTATACAGGACTTATACTTTGATGTGTCCCGAGCAGAGAATTCAGTGACAGGTGCAGACCAGCACAGCTCATTAGATAAAATATGTGAATACCTTAACATTTCCCTCCTGTTTATCAAATGAGGTGTGCTGAATACAAAATATCAAACTAAGACATTTATATACAAATTGTATGAAAATGAACCTTAAACATCATCAGGCTATCACTTGTTTGGTAACATTTTCGATAGCTGAATCATCAGTAGGAGTTTTCACACAACGTCATCACTTTGTGGGAGTGGATCATAGTCAGAGTCCTTCTGAGCTAATAGCTGAAGTTGTAATTGGATCATAGTTTGAGACATGGCACGTGAAATCATTGATTTGACACAAGGAATGATACAGGATATAAACAGACAGAAAAGGATCAAAATTGCAATTAGTGGTGTAGCAACTTTTAGCAGTAATTGCCACCAGGAGCCACTAGTCAACCAAGAGAGAAGATCCCAAGACTGTGGGCGACCATCATTATTCATAGCAGTTTGCAGACTTTTTAAGGCAGACATAGCTTCGTTAATATGTGTGTCATTTTCTCCAGGTATGTATGTACAGCAGGAAGTCCCAATAACACAGCAAACGCCACCTTGGGCTGCAGTAAGCAAGTCCAACACCATTCTGTTCTGCAGTGTCATCAATCTGAGGGCCTCAATTTCTTTATTTTGCCCTTCATTTATTTCAATAGACAGGTTTACAAATGAGTGAAACCTAAAATTCAGAGTCTCAATGTACAAAGAGTGTTTCCCTACACCTTCCCAAGGGAAGAGAGAATGAGTGACTTTTCCATCGATGCTCCAGATCTTGTGCTCGTCCGGGACATCAGAGCCCCAGATTGAGTCATGAGGTTTGAAGTCTGGCACAGTTCTTCGTAGACGGTGGTGTTGCTGATGTTGCAGGTAGATCTTATAAGTGTGGTCAGACACCCACACCGGTGCACAAACACCAGTCCAGTTCACAGGCAGCATGGAGTACACATTATGGCCACACAGCCACCAGCCATTTTGGATGAAGTAGGTGCCGTTGGAAGGTGAGCTGAGGTTTGTGGGGGAGCCCTCCCCAGAGGAAAGAGCCCTACCTTCAGTACAGTCAGTTGTGACGTTCAAAGCCCCCATCCAATATCCTCCTTTGGGGCAGTCGTCTTTGTCGCACATGTGGGTGTGGTTACCTTGGGTATAGCAGGTGTACTTCTGAGACTGTTCCTTTTTAAGGTATGCCACCTGTGGAGCAGGGGGGCCTGCAACAGTAACATTCAGGTTAGCCCAAAACATCTTGTCACAGGTGCCGTTTGCCAGTCCTGGGCTGTGAAGGGCAGTGTCATTTACAATGACCTGCCTGTGCTGGTAGCCCACCCCAGCCATGGTGGCCATGCACTTGGCCTCGGTGACATTCATCCATCTGGCCTCCAGGTGGACTTGAGTTGAAGAGGGTGGCAGTTTGGAGCAGACATAGCAGCCTGTAGAATTAGTCTCTTTCATGATGTGAACAACGTACCGGTACCAGGTGTTGGTTTCATAAGGGTGTTTTGGGTCCCACATCCAGTCACTGTGGGCCTCACCACCGGTCCATCTTCTGGTGTGGTGGGTGGATGGGGATTTGTGGTGTCGGTACCAGAGGACAAAACACACTGCAGTCACAACACAGCAGAGGATCCACCTGAATTGTGGAGTCCCCATTGCTGCTTAGTTAACAGAGATGCTCAACCCTCAGGAGCCTGTCAGGAAGGGGATCTGCTGGTTTCTTCACTGACGTTGAGACGCCACACCCTAAACGGTGAGGCCCCTTTGTAGTCAGACTTCCCCACCAACCTGAATTTCTAAGGGTCTAACACTCTCTGCAACTTACAGTGACTGAGGTGTATCCAGCTAGGTCGCTGAGCAATTTTCACTGCAGTGGGGGTGGTCAGCAGAACTTGGAAGGGTCCCTCCCAGCGTGGAGCGGCCCAGTTCTTCCGTTTGATGACCTTTATGAACACCCAGTCTCCTGGTTTGATGGGGAGGAGTTTCCTGTGAAGGAGGAGAATCAGAAGGCAGTAAATTTGCATTGGCAACTTCTCTCTGTTTCAGTGTTCTGACCATAAAATCTGCTAATGTCTGTTCTTCAACAGCTGTTTCTAGGTCAGCTGAAAATATGGGAAGTCTGTATGGTCTGCCATGAATTATTTCAAATGGAGTCAATCCATCAGGTGTTGGTGTGATATGCATATACAATTTCACTAAGTCCAGGCATTCTGGCCATGGACGTCTCGTGCTTTCCATGCATTTTCTCAGTCTGCTTTTTACAGTGCCATTAGTTCTCTCTACCAATCCTGCACTCTGAGGATGGTAGGCACAGTGATTTTTCAGCTCAATGCCCAAGTGTGAAGCCATGGTTTTCACTACTTCATTCACGAAGTGAGGACCATTATCACTGTAAATGGTCTGAGGGATGCCATGATTGGGAATGATGGTTTTACAAATGGCTTTTGCCACTGTCAATGCATCAGCATGCTTTGAAGGGGTTAATTCAACCCATTTTGAGAAAGCACAGATCATCACCAGAACATATTTGTATGGTCCACTTTGTGTTAATTCAATGAAGTCCATGTGTATAGTCTGGAAAGGGTACAGAGGCTTAGGAAACTGGCCTCTTTTTGGTCTCATGTTGCCTTGTGGGTTGTGTCTAACACAGGTTGGACATGCTTTACAAAAATTTTTTAAGAATGCTTCTATTCCATATGTCGTGAAATGGAGCTGGATGATAGATACCATCCTTCCTGTTGACACATGGCAAGGCCCATGTGTCACAATTGCTGCCGCTTTAAAAAGAGACTTTGGAAGAATAGGCTTGTTAGCAACATGATAAACTCCATCTGAGTTCAGAACTGCATGTTTTGTAAGCCATAGTTGTTTCTCAGAGGCTGGTGCATTTTGTTGCATGTCTTTAAGGATGGACAAATCAATCAGAGATGTGTCCTCATTCTGGAATAAGGTGTCTGTGTTGTGAAGACCAGCAGCTGCATTTTTAGCTGTCAGGTCAGCAAAACGGTTTCCATTCGAAACTTCATCAGTTCCTTTAGTGTGGGCTGCGCACTTGCAAAGCGCAAGGGCGGAGGGAAGTTGGACAGCTGCCAGTAGATCTGTGAGCAGGGAAGCGTGAGTCACAGGCTTCCCTGTAGAGGTCACCATTCCCCTCCTTTGCCATTGTGCAGCAAAGTAAAACACAGTAGAGAAAGCATACTGACTATCAGTATAAACTGTCAGAGGTTGGCCTTCAGCCAGCGCACAGGCCCGTGTCAGGGCTACTAGCTCAGCAGCCTGAGCAGACATGTGAGTTGGGAGTGTACCAGCTTCAACAACATGATCAGGGAGTTCCACTACTGCGTAACCCGTCAGGTTTACGCCAGTAGGGCTCTTTGAACAGGAACCATCAACAAACCAGACATAACCTTCAGCCAAAGGTGTGTCAATTAGATCAGGTCTTGGCAGCTGTAGCTGCTCAGTAGTGTCAAAACAGTTATGAGGACTGCCATCATCAGGCAGTGGGAGGAGAGTAGCTGGGTTCAGAACTGTGCAGCGTTTTATAGTCAAGTGAGGTTGTGATATCAGAGTGGCTGTGTAGGATAGATGCCTAGCAGGTGAGAGAAAGTTCATCTTACTTTGCAACAGCAGTACATCAACAGCATGTGGAACCCATAATTCCATCTGATGAAACAACACAATGTCTGCACTGGCAGACACTGCCATAGCTGCAGCACATATAGCTTGAACACATGGCGGAAGGGAGAGTGCCACACTGTCAAGGCGTTTAGAATAAAACGCCAATGGTTTGAGTCGAGCACCATGTGACTGCAATAGCACAGACGTCATAAACCCATTTTTACAATCAACAGTCTGAACAAAAGGTTTAGAATAATCAGGAAGCACGAGGGTAGTGGCCTCCATTAGGGCGTGTTTTAAGTCTGTGAACGCTTTCTCAGCTTCTGCATTCCACTGGACTGGGTCCGACATGGACATGGGAGTGGAATGAGTTATCTGCTGGAGGGGTTGTGTCCTCTCAGCATAATGAGGGATCCATGCTCTACAATAATTACACAAACCCAGAAATGACATCATCTGTTTCTTTGTAATAGGTTTTGGAGTGGTAGCAATAACCTGCTTTCTGGATTTTTGTATCTGTTTGCCTGCTGCAGAAATTGTGTGTCCTAAGTAATGAACTTCCTCTTTCACCCACTGAAGTTTACTTTTACTGACTTTGTTTCCTGTGTCATACAGATGTTGTAGCAAAGCGAGAGAATCAGCTCTGCAGGCATCTGCTGTTTCTGAAGCAACCAAAAGATCATCTACGTAGACCAAAAGCTGGCTTTGGTCTGACATAGTGAAGTTAGACAAGCATGCCATCATGGCCTGTGTGAAAATTGTGGGACTGTCGGCAAAACCTTGGGGCAGCCTCGTATAAGTATATTTTTGGCCATTGTATGTAAAGGCAAACCAAAACTGAGAATCGGGGTGAATTGGGATTGAAAAAAATATGCATTGCTCAGATCCATGGTCGTAAAGAATTTACAGGTAGGCTTAAGAGAATTTAGTATCGTATGAGGGTCTGGCACCAGAGATGCGCGCGTCTGTACTGCATCATTAACTGCGCGCAGATCTTGAATCATTCTCCAGTCAATACCATTTGCTTTTAAAACTGGAAAAATAGGCGTGTTACAGGGTGAGTCAGGGCAGGGGCGAACAACGCCCCCTTTCTGTAAATCAGATATCACAGGTGCTACACCCTGGATTGCTGCAGGTTTCAGAGGGTACTGTTTGATTCTGGGTCTCCACTCAGATTTTGGTTTTATTTGAACAGGGGGAATTGATGTGAGCAATCCTACATCTGAAGGACCAGTAGACCACAATGCATCCGGGAGGACAGACAACTCAATTTCTTCCTCCTGGGTGAGATATGTGTCCACTTGTCACTCCAGAGGGTGGACACGTGGTTCACCAGTAAGAAATTCACATCTGGCTGCTCTGTACATGTCTGTGCTTGGGCTGTATTCCCAGCCATCATGACTTTTTGCATAGTCTGTAGCTTCAGAAGCTATTTTAACACGCATGCCTACATCTGCCCATGAGATGTTATGGGGTTTGTACAGAGAAATATGAGGAATAGTCTGTAATTTATACAAGTGTTTCTCAGGTGTTGGCAAAATTACATCAAGTGCTGCTGTGGAGCGCAGATCAGAGTACAGATATGTGGTGGCTAACACCACGGGAGAATGAGTCAGAAAACTCTGAATATAGTCATCCTGTTGGTCATCTAGGATGTTCATGGTGGCATGGAGTTGCGAGGATCGCATAACATCTTGGGGATCACTAAGATGTGTTTTTGCCTCCTTCAGTATTTGGGGTGGCACATGTGGATTCTGTTCAGGCAAGGCATCAAGGGAACAGTAAACTCGTTGGGACATGTTCGCCATGACATTAAAATGAGGGACCCTACAAGCTCTCATACCACCTTGTGTTGGAATGATTCCAATACCAAGTTGTGTCATTAAATCTCTACCTAGGAGATTGGTAGGACACGCAGGAGACAGGACCACTGAGGCTGAAACAGAATTTCCTGTTTCTGGGTCTTGTATGAGTGTGGGCTTGGACAGAGGTTCTTTGTTAGTTTGACCATCAGCAGATTTAACCCATAGATAATTTCGAGAAGGGATTAATGAGGGGATTTTTGTTTTCACTACTGTTTTACAGGCACCAGAGTCACATAGAAAATCAACAAGAGTTCCTCCCAAGCGTAGCTGGATGTGAGGCTTTTCACTCAGAGCATTCAGCACCTCCCATGCTGAAAAAAGATCAACCATCTCCTCTTCAAGAGGGGGAGGTGTGGAGGAGGGTGGGTCTAGTCACACAGAGGAGCGAAACTCTCCTCCTACCTCTGCCTCTCCCTCCTCCTCTGGGCTGGTTTTGTTTTCTCTTCAGACATTCCTTGGCCCAGTGCCCGTTACTCCCGCAATTCCAGCATGCGTCTGGACTGTATGAGGCATTACGGTTGGGCTGGGGCCCCCTGCCTTGCCCACCACGGCCTCGGCCGTGGCGACCACCTCGGCCTTGCCGGAAAGCAGAATAATGTGCCACTAATACATCAGGGGGAACATCAGTAAGAGGGATATAATCATCTTGGTAAAAAATGCCTGCTCCTCCAGTGCCTCCAGCACTCTTTGCATTTTTCTCAGCATGGCGTGCCCATAGCAAAAGGGTCGCAACAGATGCAGTGTCCAGCTCCACTAAATGCTTTCTAATCCATGCAGCCGTGGCTGGACGGTAGCCGACAAGCAAAGCATTTTTCAACTGCTGTTGGTAAGGGGAATTTTTATCTTCATCAAATGGAATGCCACTGTGAATCTTAAATTCTTTTTCAAAACGAAGATGAAAGTCATCAGCACTTTCATCTGCCTTTTGTTTGACACCAGACAAGTGAATATAATTAGCTTTTTGAGCAAACTCAGTTCTCATCCGAGCAGCAAGACCTGTCCACTGAGTACTGTAATCTCCTGCTAGCTGGCCATCCAGAGGGTATGGGAAAGCATGGCCTGTTGCAGCATCTCTGCCAGTGTATGCACCTCTCACCCGGGCCCAGTCTTTTCCCAACAGGGACATAAGGGCCTGACCAAACTCAACACCATTCAGACCATAGGAGTGGAGGACTCCAGTTAGATCTGTAATACACTGTTCAATATCCTCTTTTGGAGGAGTTACACCTTCAACTGCTTTCCTGGCCTCCTCCAGTGACCAGGGGCGGAAAACAGAAATAGTAGGTTGTTGGCCTGCACTAACATTAGGATTAGCTACTTGAATCATGGGAAAACTATGCACTACATCTCCATTTTCTGTTTTAGCAGACCTTAGCTCATAGCCATGAGAGCTAAGTCCACTAGGATGTGGAGTAGGGGACCTTTCTGTACTTGGTTCTTTTTTAGGACCTCTACCTCTCTGGGTTTCTCCTGAACCACCTGCAGCACCATCATGTTTAGCATCAACCAGTTCACTTCCATCAGCTCCTGCTCCTGCTCCACCACCACCAGCAGCCTGTGGTGGGGGCCTGTTACCACGCTGAGTTTCATTATCTTCAGGATGAACAAACAGCGTAGCTGCTGTACCAGCCTGTTGCAATGCTCTCATTGCCTCTGCATACGGGCCGGGGTATGGGGGAGGCTGCAAACAGGTAGTATTAGGCTGAGCTCTCCTGTTCTTGGCATCCTGGATGCCTTTCTGCCTGATCTGAGCTTCAGTGAGCCACACCTTGGCCTGCACAAGCTCTTTCTCCTTCTTCTCCTTTCTTTGTCCCTTTTTCTTGCTCACACTTTGTTCTAATGTGCACACAACTTTCCTCCAATCTTCCACTTTCAACTTTCCATCAATATCATATTTCTTTTTCCATTTTGGCAAAAACTGTACACTGTCTGGGTGCTTTTTAACCATATATTTTTCATCTCCTTCTAATGCCTCAGCCTTAGAGGACTTACAACAACTGCATCCCATTGTAGTAGTACTCTGCTTTTATTTATTTATTTATTCATTTATTCATTTATTTATTTATTTATTTATTCAATTAATTAAAATATGATCCTTAATGTAGGACTCCGGGGGACCTACTTCAACAGACTACTGGTTTGTTATCACCGTTAGGTTACCACCAGTACTGCTGCTTCAGTCCGTCCGTATCCTACCAGTCATTCACACAATCACCATTCACACCAAAGAGACTCTTTTTGTTTTATTATTTTTATCCCTGCCACCAGGAGTGTTTAATTAAAAATCACTCCAATCCAGAGGGGGACTCTAAACTACCCCTCCTTCCTTACTTTTTAGGCCTTTACTCTTTACCTGGTTTTAAAGAAAACCATTTACCTGGTTTTTAAAGAAAACCATACGTACGTTTCCCTGTGGTTCGTTGTTTCTCCGTCCGGATCCCGTCAATCCTCCACTGTCAGACGAAGATGACCTAAAACGCTGGCCCAGCGAGGAATTTACCCCCCGGGGCTTTGTCTTCCCCGATCAGGCTTGATGCGGGTCGTGCACGATGTCAGCGTGTCGTCCTCCGTCCGCCAGTAGATGGGTATGTTGGGATCCGGGTCACGGCACCAAGAAATGTTGGAGATTTTTCTATTTCACTACCAACATTAATTATAAAGAACCACACATTAGACACGACGGTCTTTTACAGCTTCTGCAGAAGGGGAGAGAGAGCTTCTCTTAAGCTGCTCATACAGGTAGAGATAACCAACTCTCTCCGAACTTCTGTGAGCAGAGGCCTGTTTTTATTAAACATAGGTGAGGTCAAGTTGACATTCATTAGAAGGAGTGGTAAGCTTGTGAAGAGGAGTATACAGGACTTATACTTTGATGTGTCCCGAGCAGAGAATTCAGTGACAGGTGCAGACCAGCACAGCTCATTAGATAAAATATGTGAATACCTTAACAGCTGGTTCTGTGGTACGACCCTCAGCGGATCCTCTGCAGTTTGCAAACCAGGCAAACACTGAAGTTGAGGATGCTGCCACCTTCCTCCTGCAGAGATCCCTGCCCCACCTGGAGAGGCCTGGAATCACTGTCGGAATCATGCTCTATGATTTCTCCAGTGCTTTCAACACCATGCAGTCAGAACTCCTGAGGGACAAGGTGAAACATGCAGGCACCAGATGACAGCACGGGTCCAGGACTTCCTGACCAGCAGGCCTCAGTTTGTGAGGTCCAGGGACTGTGGGTCTGACACCATGGTCTACAACATGGGGGTCCTTCAAGGGACAGTTCTGGCTCCTCTCCTCTTCACCATCTACACCGCCGACTTCACTCATCACACCCTGAACTGTCCCTCCAGAAGTTCTGGGATGACTTGGCCATCGTCGGTCTCGGTCAACAATGGAGATGAGGCTGAGTGCCGGAAACTCAACCGGAACTGTCGGCTGGTGTGAGGAACTGCCTCCGGGTTAGTGCCGTAAAAACCGAAAAGCTGGTATTGGACCTCTGCTGGCACAACAGCAGCCCTCCTGCAGCAGTGACTATTCAGGAAACGGACATGGAGATGGTGGACTCGTACAAATACCATCAATACCCAGGCTCTTTAATAAAGTCACCAGTGACACGTCGAGATATTTTCTGGTCATATTGGAAACTTTTAGAGACTGACGTGAAAGAATGTATCATTTACTACGTGCCGCTGCAGGCCCCTCCCCCTCCCCTAATATTATAGCTTCTTAAATTGCTGATGACAAGACCGTAACTTCAAGTAATTTTGCCATACAACAACACACCAAGACAAAATCAGTAGTTCTGTGCAGTTAGAAGTTAATCAGACGTGTATTTACGTAAATATCCGATGTTTAGGAGGCTTGGCTAAATTCTAATAGCTTTTTCAGTCGTTAACCTAGCCGCCATGATGTGGCGTTGGGGTTGCAGTCCGCCCATTGAGTTACATGTATAATCTAAGCTGTGGAAAACATGAAAGATGCTCCAGAACAGCTAGATTAGAACTGGTTTGTGTGGTGGGATCTTAAGCCAGTTCAGAAAAGTGTGATAATGCTGAGGAATTTGGGGAAATCACATTTTACAAGCTAGAACCAGAGTAGAACTGTAGTCAGTTGCCTACAGTCTGTCTCCCAGCCCTCAGGTCCACTGGTTCTGCTAAAAGCCTGGGAGACCACACCGAGGAAACTCAGAACTGTAAGGAGCGACCCAGAACAGCACAAGCAGACCCACAACTGTAAAGGAGCTGCACTGGTTTGACATTAGAGCCAGGCATGACAGAGACAAGGCACTCGTTCCCTGCGTTGGCCCGTGGCTAACGGCTAATGGCGGTAAATAATTAGTCTTTTAAAAATGAGAAGATAGCAATTTACATGGTTCCAGTGGAGTTTTAAATAGTTCCCGTTTCTAAGGATGAAGATGGAGGGAAGGATGCATCTTTGGAAGCAGCTGGAGGAGATCTGATGACCGGAGACGTCCTCATATAACCTCACCGCAGCTGTATGACTGATGTGATGAAGCAACGATGGTTGGAAGAAGAATATTCCAGAGGACATGATCGCAGTTTCATTGTGTTAGAAGACTCAATGCTTTGGTGCCTGAAGCTCCAGTAAACAGACGCTGTAGACAGGAGAGACGAGCAGACGAGCTCCTACCGCTGCTACTGTTTCCCAGTGAGTCCAACTCTGACCTGCTTCTTTATCCTCTTCAAAAATAAAATTCTAAATCTGTAGGAAACTTATATACTAATGCTGTACTTACGAGCTTTTAACCATTAACTGTCAATACAATTTGAAGGCTGAGTTGTTACTGTTTGTCTGTAAAACTGGAAAAGGAACTTAAAAACCGCAATGAAGCCATTAACTTCAATGTTAAATCGCTGAGAGACTCTTGGCAGACGTTACATCCGGTTTCGCTCACAGCGCCCAGTCTGGTCATATGTGCTGAAAAGCAGCCATGTTTTCTAATAACTCATCTATGCAGCTACGCTTGTTTCTGTTAGATTATCATGAAGAACGGTTTGGTTTATAAAACATGGCAAACAATGTCAAAAACTGGTCATCGCACTTTAATGCTTCTGTCCTGATTTTGCACAGTTTTGAACCATGAGCGAGGTGAACAGTGTAGTTTGAACTGTAAGCCCCGCCCCTAACTGTTTCTCCCAGTGAGAACGCTCCTGCTCTCCCTTATACTCTCCTCCCACTCCATATGCATGAAATAATGTGCACATTTCTTGCTCATGCACAAGAAAAACTTGCATCTTCCACTGAATTTCTTGTTTTGGTTGCAGTAAATGGCTGCAAATCAGCTAAATGACTTCTCTGTCATTAATTCATAATCCGGTAGCTTACCATACTACAGTTATGTACACAGATGCGCAATTTGATGTGTTATGATGTTGACGGTGACATTACAACATGACAACCTAATAAAGTACCTAACCGGTTACTGCAGGTGAAAGTGGTGTGATGTAAAGCTTGAACGCGTTACATAAATGTCATTGTGTAATTTATACGGTAAACCAGCAGAGGTAGCGCCATGAGCCAGGACACATAAAATGCTACTAAGAAAGTGATTTAACAAATACCTGTCTAATCGGATTACAGCCAGGTTTCAGTCCGTTCTGTCCAAAATCTAGCTGCTCTCTACCCTCAGTACAAATCCACCGAGATTTACATAAACTTTTATTCCTTCTTTGGTCTCTCCTGCGTTTTAAGTCTCTCTTCTCCTCAGTTTTGATCCTTTCAGGCTGTGTCAGCAGTAACAGCCGGCAGAAGTTTCACAACTTTCCCTTTGGTAAACGCCATGCAGTTCTATTTACAAGTGTTGCCATGCACGAGCTGGGGAGGGTGCCCCTCGTTAGGAAGCGTTGTTAGCGGCCGATTGGAAACCGGAACTTCTGTAGAATGAACTCCATTGACTGGTAGCAACCGTGTTTACGGGAGTTGGGGATGCTGCGCATGCAAGCTGCCATTGCTACTCATGCTTTGCCTGTGATTGGCCTGTACTTTTGCAGCATGTAATTCTCCTATGGGATGCCGCCTAGTCAGTCCTTTGATGTGAAATGTCATTTGTACTTGATCAGAGTGTGCAGGTCACGAATTGTAATTGGAAAAAATCTCAAGTTAATTAGTTCACTTTCATCAAGTGGTGTAATTGGAACCGCCAGATTTCAGCAACTACGCTAAGCTAAGCTAAAGTCAGTGCTGCCCGATTCAGAGAATGTCTGGGTCGACTAGAAAACGCTTCTGCCCACTTGTTCAACTCAGGGGATTGTGGGGGGAAGGCTCAATTTCACCCACGGGTGGCATATGCCAGTAAGAGTTTGACAATATTGGCATATCGGATACCAAAAAAAAAAAAAAAAAAAAAACAATATCGTACATCTCTTATATAATAATTCCTTTAATTCACTGATGGCTGACATTATAAGAAAAACAAATCTCGCATGGAGATCTTTCATGGTCTCAGAACGTCTCCAAAGGGGGATAAATTAAATGAATGCAAACATTTGGTATAACCATGCTGCATTATGCATTTATAAAACACCACACAGCTACCTTACTGAATATAGTGGTGGGGGGTGGGGGGGGGGGGGCCGGGGCGGTCTGTCGCTTCCGCCCCGTGGCGCCCGCCGGGGGGGCTGGGGACAGATAACAAAAAATAAATAAATAAAAATTCAGCTGTAAATTTTGATTCTGTCTTCTTGGAGCATCAAATCCTTCACATGTAATGAAGCATCTTCCGATTATAAAAGGCACACCTGAATGAACTCACGACAAGTGTTTCCACGCAACAGAACAAAGATGCATTTGATCAAATTAGGAGCCTGTGAGCAGATCTGGTTGGACGCCCTCTCAGCTGCAGGAAGAGGTGGGAACAAACACACTGCTCTCCCAATTAGGTGAATTTAGAAACCGTAAACATGAAACTAAAGAGATAATGAGCCCACGGTGTTGAGACACCGCGCCCCCTCTTTCTGTCCACAGGAAGAACCAACTGTTGGGCCTAATTTGACAGTTTAACAAAAACACGTATGAATGCTGAGGAGTGACCTTGAAGCTTGTATGAACAGACCCTGTCTGTTGTTTTCTCTCTCTCTCTTTTGAAATTATCTCTCCCATCTATTGTTTACCTAATCGTGCAGTTAGATGGCTGTCAGGACAATCTGACAGAGAGCAAAGATGTGTTTGAATACACGTAAATCCACAATTGTTTGGAGTTTTGTGAGAGATTTGGCCGCTTCTAAACAACATTTTCACACTTGGATGACAGAACATTTCATGTGTTTTATTAGGCGTGGAAATGCGGCCAAGCGTAGCTAACATCCGTCTTCTTTATGCTCTCCTCTTCAGCCCCGTTGGCTCAAAGCAAGACTATACAACTATGGAAATAAAGACCTTCCTTAAAGCTGGCTTATGAAAGGTGACAGGGCTAGTAGGTCGCTGCCCGCAACTTCTGGAACCCCCTTATGAAACACGTGCGTGACACCACTGACCCCACCACTTTCAAATCACAGTTAAAGGCATTATAGAAGATGTTTCTTTCAAAAAGTTTTGCAATATTCGGTAAAACTGGGTTCACTACCCCATACGCTATGATTAATTAAAAGCTTTAAATATATAAATATAATTATACATCAGCTGTGAAAGTAATGGGGCTGAAAAAATATCCGCCAGTCATCTCTGCATTCCTTAACTTTTTCATTTGTCTACTGGCTCGTCAATCACTTTTACTGCTGTAGGGGTAATAAGCGAGACTGATCAATGAGTGATTGATTGGCGAAAGAAATGCTGTGACCCGGAAGCTGCGCACACTCGTCTGACGTTTCCAACAGGTAGCTAACATCATTCTGCTAGCAGTTAGCGACGTTCAGACAACGACATCTGTTTACTTGCGTTTGTGACGATACCTGCTGTCTGCTAAATATCGGAGTGGCTCGTTCACGTTATTCTGTGGCCGGAGGAGGGAGCAATGAATCTAGCAGGCATGTGCATTATTCAAAAACTCGCTAACAGTCTCTGCTTTCTTAAATGCCGAAACATCTTCTATAAACATCTTCTAGAACGCCTTTTCACCTGGACCTTATTTCTAGGAGTTAATACATGTTTTTTCACTCACCGGTAAAATTTCTGTATCATTTTGACTCCTTCGGCGTACATCCATATAATCAGAGAGACAAGGCAGCCTCTATACTATATAAGGCATTATCGACAGTAAAACTCCTTGATTTTTGTTTATACTTTAAGTAGAATGAAAGAACAAACAAGTACTCTTGTCCTGTGATTTCAGATTTAGCTTTCTGTTAGTTATCAGGGTGTTCTCCACACTTTTCGGGGCTGTGCGTTCATGATGCGCGCTTCCGTAATACAGCTGAGAAGAGCAGCTCGCTACCCAGACAACAACAAAAACACAATTCGCGAAGCTCTGAACTCCCAGGACAATAGTACTCATTTGTTCGTTCATTCTACTTAAAGCATTGATGAAATCAAGGAGTTTTATTGCAGATTATGTCTTATATAGTGACTGCCCTGTCTCTGCCATTTTACAGGATGTACACCAAAGGGCAACTCAACGTAATATCTTCCGAAGGAGTCAAAGTGATGCAGAAACAAGGTCCAGGTTGAAATAAAAGTAAATTATCCTTCAAAACACCAGTTTCATCTGCCTGCAGTACACCCGCTCAAACTTGTTAACTTTTTAAACTTAATTCTGGTCTGTATCTTATTTGAATAAGTCTATTTTCTACTTTTTCATATCTTTATATCAGTTTTGAGATCTTCTGAAAGCACTATATAAAAAATTATCAATACTATTAACATTATTATTATTATTTGTACCAGTAGTTGTAGTTGTAGTAAGTTTAATAAATTTCTGTTTAAAGAGCCATTTGTTGAAAGCGTAATTATTATTTTAAGGATTTTGTTTATGCACAAAAAGCAACATTTATAATCTACAGTGAATTGAGTGAGAGATGAATTTAAGTCCAGGTAGATGATAATGTAAAGCTCACAAAGTAACCATGAAATTATTTTCATAAAACTGAACTGATTTCAAAATATGTTTGTGTGGCTAAATTAAATTCAAGGCCCAGTATGTAAAGAATTTTGAATCTAGATCAAAATGATCTGGATTTCCAAATCCCTGGATTCAGGCATAGATCTCAGATTGATATGTGGGTATTTCAAAACTTTGTTGGGTTGAATCAGAATGATCCTGATCCTGTTCGATGGAGACTTACAAATCTGTCCCTCCCACTGGATTATAGACAGGAAACAGGAAATGATGACATAAAGAACTGGGGTCTGTTGCACGAAGCAGGTTTAATGAAAACCCTGAGTTGTTTAACCCTGAAATTAGGGAAACTCTGGGTCTGTCCCAAAGGGGGGGGGGGTGGGGGTGGCGGGTGAGGGGAGGCCGTGGCGTGTGGGGGGGGGTAGGTGATAATGGGGGAAAAGTGGGGGGGGGTGGATGAGTTTGGTTTGTGGGCTGTGCCGGGTGGGGGGGGGGGTGGAGTGGTTGTGTGGGGGTGGGTGGGGGGGGGAAATAGGTGAAGAGAGGGTTGTGGCGGTGGGGCCGCCTGGGGTGGTTGGCGAAATGAAATAGGGGTAGGGGGGTGTAATGGGGGGGGGGGGGGGGGGGGTTGCGCGGGGGGGGGGAAAAATAGTGGGGGGGGGGGGGGTGGGGGGGGGGGGAGGGAATGGGGGTGCGTTTTTTTTTTGGGACCCGGAATGGGGGGTAGATGGGGAAAAAAAAAAAAATAAAAAGAAGTGGGGGGGGGGGGGGGGGGGTGGTGGGGGTGGGGGGGATGAAGAGGCGGGGGGAATGGGGGGGGGGGGTGGGCCGGGGGGGGTAAGGGGGCGGGGGGGCTCGGCGTCGGGTGGGGGTGTGGAGGTGTGTATAAAAGTCTTGGCTTGCTGGTTGTTTTTAGTGGAGGTGTGTGGGGGGGGGTTTGCTATGTGAAGGTGCGTTGTGTGTGTTTGGGAATAGGATCGATTAAAATGTAGGGTGAGCAACATAAAGAAGAAACAAAAAATGAAGGTTTAAAAATGAATAATTTGATATAAAATTTTTGTGGGCTGGTTCCCAAAAATTTCTGTTTTGGGGGGTGTTTTTGGCTGGTGTGTTGTTTTGTGAACTTGTGAGAGTTTGGTTTTGTATGATTGATAAAAGTAATGTTGGTTGGTCTTGAGTTTGCTCCTGTGCTTCTTTTTTAAAATCTTCGTGGGGCCGGGCGGTGCTGGGGCGCCGTGGTTGCGGGTGGCGTGGGTAGGGTGTGATGTGTGCGTGTGTGCGTTTTTTTTTTCTCGTCTGTTCTGATATGGGTTAATGGTTTGGTTTTAGGTCTGTAAAAGAGGGGGGATGGGTTTTAGGGGGGATGATTTTGTGTTTTTATTTGGGGGGTGCCTCCCCTCCCGTGGTTTGCCGGATAGTGTTTTTGAGTGTTTTGTGTCAGTCTCTGCTTCCATGGGGTTGTGAATTGGGTTGTTTTGTTTGAGAGATGGTTTGGACTGATTTTTGGCCCAGTGTTTGTTTGGGTAAATGGTAAGGTGATATCTGTCCAAGAAAGTGGGGTTCAAGATGTGCTTTTTTTCTGTTGTCATGCACTTTCCCTTCAAGAGATAGGTTTTGTTTTTGCCCTGTTTTTTCCCAAAGATTTTTTTCTTTTTGGAGTGAGGGATTTGAGAAATGTGACTGTTTTTTTTTAAGGTGTCATACTGTGTTTTTCTCCTCTAATTATTTAAATGTATTATAGTTGGGTGGGAGGAAATTTATGGTTTTTTCTTTTTGTTGCGGAGATCGTAAGAGAGCGTCTGTGGGGTCCGAGGAAGTAGTAAAATAAAGTTTTATGGAAGGGGTGAAGGAAATGATGAGTGATAAAAGTAGGGGGGGGGGGGAGTAAAGGGTGGTTGATGAATATAGGGGGGTTGCGTGAGTTACAAGTGTTGTGTGGGTGTGTGTCGGCGCAAAAAGATATAGTCGCGCCTCCTCCTGATAAATATTCCCTGGGCGGTAACTGTCCTCCTGTGGAGCATCAAAAACTGCTAAATTTCTGGGGCAACTCAGCACGGCTATCTCCCCACTCCTCCTCCTCGTTGTCGGAGTACCTGCCATGGTCTTTCTGTGGCCGGTAATCAGCTGCCTTCAGCTGTTAGCATCATTGAAGTACCGGCTACAAAGAAACATGCTATGTTGTTTATTATAAAGTTCGGCCCTTCACCCGGCGAATTGCTTTGATCCATTTCTTCATTAGTATCACTTCAGTCAGGAATTCATTAAAATTTAAGTAATGTTGGCGTTTGTTTAATTTACGAAGTGGAACAGAGTGGGGACATTGAATTCAGCTACTGTTGAACTGTCCCGGAAGAGAAGCGGCTAAATGTTTCAAGTTCCGGAAACCGGAACATGGAAGCGTGATAATCCCCTATTGTGCGCACTTCTGGAGCCATCGCTTTCCAGAAACCACTTCCCTACTCTTCATTCAGCACAGCGCATGGTGCTGCAGCTAGGGATGGGTACCGAAATCGGCACTTTTATTGGTACCTACCGAACTCCGTCGGTACCACCGGTTACCAACTCACGTAAAATCAAACGGTACCATGTTTCGGTACCTAAATGCATCCTTTTCAATGTGAGGTAGTGGAAGAGTTTGTTATTTCTGTGCCGCACGTGAACGTTGCATCGCAGCATGACATCAGCAGCAGCGGCCGCATGCTCAGTCAGAAGCATTCCTGCTTCACTTCTCTAAAACATCAAGTTCGCTGCATTATTTGTGATGCCAGCGGTGGGAACACGTCTGATCTGAGGAAGCAGCGGATTAAACACAATATTCTTTTCAAAGCTCCGTTCCCGTCGCGTCCGCAGCCCGCAGAAAAAAAGAGGGAGAAGTCCGTCAGCGCCTCGGCGGCTGAACAGATGTAATCGGGGGCAGATAATAACCAGCAGGGTTCACAAACTGCCGTTCAAGAACTTAATACGATGTGATTATTTACTGAGTTTACCATCAACCAAGACAGTAAACCAGATCTGGAGCGACGCGCATGTCACGTCTCTCCCTCCCTCCCTCTGTCGCGTCCCACATCTTTATTAAATTCTTCATCACAGCGGAGTTTCCGCACGCGAGTGCACCAGCCACCATACTTACATCTGATAAATAAGAGTCTGCGTCTCTCTGAAACAGCTTGTCTGGTTTAACCAGCACGGCAGAAACTGTCTGCATCAAGTTAGTAACCTGATCCCTGCAGCAGGATTACAGCCTCCAGACCTGCGCAAAACGCCGCCACAAAATCAGTTTAGTGTCGGAGAATATTCCATCTTTTTTCTCATTAAATTATTCTGTCATTATTATTATTTCGTCTGGAACAAACTCCCAGAAAGTCTCAGATCAGCTGAAACACTTGTTCTCAGCATTCACATAGATTTTACTCTAAAGTTCAAATCTTCACGGCTCTATGCTCTCTTTTTAATCTTAAATATTTTTAATGTTTATCATTTTAAAATCATACTTCTACTTTTTGTTCTTAATCATATTCCCTTTTACACCCCGCTGCAATGCTTATGGTTTATCTAAAGCACTTTGAATTTTCCTGTAGGCTACATGAAATGTGCTGTATAAAAAACTTGAGGAAACCGTTAAGTTTCCCTGTTACCAGACGCTCTGACATCATAGAGACACAGCTGGATTTTGCTTTAATATAGTATTAAAAAATACTATGTTGAGAATGAGAAATAAATCTGTTATTGCCATATAAACATACATAAAAGTACCGGTACCGATTCACAGGTACCAAAAGTTGGTACCGTATCGATTCAAATGTGAAAGGTACCCATCCCTAGCTGCAGCTGAGCTTGGCTTTACTCAGCGCGTCACACACTGGCACGCAGATACAGACACACCAGCACTCCAAACACTCCGAAAACCTGCAAAAGTTCTGCAACATGTCTTCAAAATGGGTTTAGAAGAGGAAGTTTTCCTACTGTGGGTCTGTTATGGGACAAGTGCAGCTCAAAATCTCGACTCCTGATGATGATTGCATGTTAATTCATCTGTTTACCTGAACCTGCCTTCGCTGAGGCTGGTGGGGCAGGTGAAGAGGCTGAGAGAGGAAGTACAGGGAGATGGAGATGACGGGTATAGGCTGAGACAATAATGCCTATAAAATGATTTACATGGTTTGAAGGAGCCTACAGGAGCATGCACACACACAGAGCACACAGTGCTGTTGTCTCATTATGAGGGAGCACATGCAGTTTGTCTGAGCATGAATATCTAATTAGCTTGCCTCCCTTGTTCACCTACTTCATCATGTTATATGTTATCTGTTAGTGGAAACCAATACGCCGGCCTCCATCAGCTCTATATAACCATTAGTGTCTTTGCTAGCTGTCATGTTGCTTTTTTTTTTGTCATGTTGCGATATTCAGCGCTTACTCTGCCAATAATGCAAGTGTAGAAGAAAAGCTGAGGAAGGAAAAGAAACCATTGCTGGTAAGTAGTAGACAAAATGCTATAAAAACTTTATTAAAAGAAAATAAAGTCCTAAAATGGCTCTGGTGACAGCATCTGGCTGCATCTCCAATGCCTGTGCCTCTCGGTAGCAATGTGCCCAATGAAATGAGACACCAAGGCATGCACCGCGGAGTTTGTGTTGGCATAATAATAACACCAATAACATATACTTTATCAATCCCAATTAGGAAATTTGTTCTCTGCATTTAAACCATCTCAGGTTGAACCGGAGAGCAGTGGACAGCCAATTGCAGTGCCCAGGGAGCAGTTAGTGGGGGTGAAGGACATTGCTCAGGGATCCATGGTGGTTCACCTAAGTCAGGGACTCAAACCCGTGTCTGTCACAGTGCTGCGCCAAAGCCTGTGATATTACCACTAGGCTACTCACTACCCTAATGATATGGGGCGACATGGGAATTGTGAACAACACAAAAAGAGGCTTCGGTTTGTGCAGATGACATACGTGGTGGTCTGAGTATCACGTAAGAAGTGTTCGGAAGTCACTACATTAAAGTTGACAGACATTTATCCGAGCTGAAAATACAAGCACAGAAAGATCCTCTGACATATTGGGCACAGAAATCATCAGTATTATCAGCTTTCCCACCGATATATGTACTCCTGCATCCCATGCCCAATGACAGAGATCATTTGATGAAGACCATTTGTCTAAAAAGAAGTCACCTCAACATCAGCACTGTGAAGAAGC
This sequence comes from Atherinomorus stipes, assembly GCA_023101725.1. Lineage (NCBI taxonomy): Eukaryota > Metazoa > Chordata > Actinopteri > Atheriniformes > Atherinidae > Atherinomorus > Atherinomorus stipes. The sequence goes on from JALJCO010000034.1 coordinate 115,672, forward strand.
TCATATTCCTCAATAAACAGATTTAAATGGTAACTTTCTTTTTTTTCAACCTGGACCTTATTTCTAGGAGTTTAAATGTGTTTTTTGATTCACCGGTACAATTTCTGCAAAACTTTGACTTCTTTGGAAGATACTACATTGAGTCGCCCTTCAGCGTACAATATATAATGGCAGAGATGGGGCAGCTTCTCTGTAAGTCATTATCTGCAGCAAAAACTCCTTCATTTCATCAATGCTTTAAGTGGAATAAACAAACGAATGAGTACTATTGTCCTGTGAGTTCAGAGTTTTGCAAATTGTGTTTTTGTTGTTGTCTGGGTGGCGAGCTGCTCTTCTCAACTGTTCTTCGGAAACACGCATCATGAACGTGCAGCCCCGAAAAGTGTGTAGAACTACCTGATAACTAATGGAAAGCTAAATTTGGACTTACAGGACAATAGTACTCATTTGTTCATTCGTTCTACTTCAAGGAGAAAATCAAGGATTTTTACTGCAGATAATGTGTTATGTAGAGGCTGCCCTGTCTCCGCCATCATACTGGATGCACGACTCAACATAATATCTTATGAAGGAGTCAAAGTGATGCAGAAACTTTACTGGTGAGTAAATGCACGTGTAAACTCCTAGACATAAGGTCCAGGTTGAAAAAAAAGAGTTATCCTTTAAGCTCCATGTGTCCTCATGCATGCACTCAACACAAAAGTAATTCTCACTATCACAATAGTTAATGCATTTTAAATATAAAGCAATACAATTGGGGCAGTGGATAGCCCAATAGTACTGTCGTGGGCTTGGGCGCGGAGGACCCGGGTTCGATTCCCCGACCCAACTCCTGGGTGTACCATTGTGGACCCCTGAGCAAGGTCCTTAACCCCCCACCAACTGCTCCCCAGGCACTTCAAGTAGCAGCCCACTGCTCTCTGATACTCACAGTACAGAGATGGGTGAAATGCAGAGCCCTAATTTTCCCTTGGGGATCATACAAGTATAACAAAAAAAAAAAAAAAAAAATATGACAAAGGAGGAATGCTGTCATTTAGTGTCCCATAGATCACACGCTGTGCTGAAAGGTGTTTGTCTCTAGGACAAAGGTTGGCACGCCCAACTTTTACACTGGAGTCTGTCAATCAAATCGTGCCAGTGTCTTCCTATTTACCCTGCCACCCTAATCTATTATTAAGTCAAATACTTAACAATACTCCACAATTAAAGCTGCTCACGTACAGAGATGGGAATTGTGGCGTCAACAAGTCATCTCCATGCCATGTTTCTGTTCATCCCACCCACTGAATGAGGTGAGTCCAATCAGCACAGTTGAATTCATTGTGCAGATTGGACTCATCTGGTTCAGTGGCTGAGCAGAACAAATACATGACATAGAGGTGACTTGTTAACTCCACAATTTCTGTCTTTGCTCACACAGGTATGTGTTACCAAACAGAGCACTGGAGCAGCTGGGAATAAGAGCTGGGACACTGTGGTGGAAAGAAACTTAGACTCATACTTTCCTCTCAGTGTGTTGCTGCTTTCACGCCCGCAGGCCTTGATTGACATGACTATGCAGAAGCAAATACGACAAATCCCAGTTCAATCAGGGGTTCGGAGATTTGTGTTCAGTATGTTGGTGGACCAGCTGTCACAGAAATAAACTGCAAGGCCGCAACATGGGCTGGGAATGGCCCATGGGCCTTGAGTTTGACATGTGCTGTAGGGTGTATTTCAACATCTGACTCATGGCTGATGAGCGTAAAATGGGTCTCCTTTTCATGTGTGACATTCCTGCGTTTCAGCAGGAATCCTGGACCAGATATCCAAGCAGTGCTGTGAAGGCTGCATGTGGTTGCTGATGGAAAGCCATTACCAGCTGGATCAAACTTTGTGGGACCTTGCTGTATCTGAGATGACACTTCCTCTGCACATGCTCATTCATGTGTGAAAAGAACTACCTGCTATCATTACAGATGTACCCCAGTACAGCTTTGCTGTCAGTCTACAAGATGCCAGATGATTTTGAAGTGTTAATGTAAAGTTCTTGTGAAAACTTTACAGCCATTTCCAAAAAAACACAAGTACTTTAACACAGAGTTTGAGTCTGAGAAGAGTTGGCTGTGGTGTAAGAGTAAATTTCAGCCTTACCTCGGATATAATCACTCTTATACACTGCCTGGCCAAAAAAAAAAGTTGCCACCTGGATTTAACTAAGCAAATAGGTACGAGCCTCCTATTGGATAATTACTGCATGGACTATTATCTTTCAGCTGGCAACAAGTTATTTTACCCCAACTGGTGCAATGACTTGCTTCTTATTTCCTAAACAACCATGTGGAAAGACACATCCCGTGGTCGTGGAAAAGATGTTAGTCTGTTTGAGAAGGGTCAAATCATTGGCATGCATCAAGCAGAGAAAACATCTAAAGAGATTGCAGAAACTACTAAAATTGGGTTAAGAACTGTCCAACGCATTTTTAAAAACTGGAAGGATATTGGGGACCCATCATCTTCAAGGAACAAATGTGGCCGGAAAAAAATCCTGAATGATCGTGATCGGCGATCACTTAAACATGTGATGAGATCAAATCGAAGAAAAACAACAGCAGAACTCAGGGCTATGTTTAATACTGAAAGTTAGAGTATTTCCACACGCACAATGCGAAGGGAACTCAAGGGATTGGGACTGAACAGCTGTGTAGCCATAAGAAAACCACTAATCAGTGAGGCTAACCGGAAAAAAAGGCTTCAATTTGCTAGGGAGCATAAAGATTGGACTGTGGAGCAATGAAAGGTCACGTGGTCTGATGAGTCCAGATTTACCCTGTTCCAGAGTGATGGGCGAATCAGGGTAAGAAGAGAGGCAGGTGAAGTGATGCACCCATCATGCCTAGTGCTACTGTACAAGCCTGTGGGGGCGGTGTGATGATCTGGGGTTGCTGCAGTTGGTCAGGTCCAGGTTCAGCAACAGTATGAGCTCAAAGAATGAGGTCAACTGATACCTGAATATACTGAATGAGCAGGTTATTCCATCAATGGACTTTTTCTTCCCTGATGGCACAGGCATATTAAAAGATGACAATGCCAGGATTCATTGGGCTCAAATTGTGAAAGACTGGTTCAGGGAGCATGACACATCATTTTCACTCATGGATTGGCCACCACAGAGTCCAGACCTCAACCCCATTGAGAATCTTTGGGATGTGCTAGAGAGGGCTTTGCGCAGCGGTCAGACTCTACCATCATCAATGCAAGATCTTGGTGAAAAATTAATGCAACACTGGATGGAAATAAATCTTTTGACATTGCAGAAGCTTATCGAAACAATTCCACAGTGAATGCGTGCCGTAATCAAAGCTAAAGGCGGTCCAACAAAGTATTAGAGTGAATGACCTTTTCTTTTGGTGGCGACTTTTTTTTGGCCGGGCAGTGTAGGTGACCTCATTGTGAAAAGTATGTTTGACAGTGGTCAGACATTCACACACTGAACTCAGTATACTTGACATATGAAAAATGAGATGAGAGGGAATATTGCAGTTTTCCTTTTTTAAATGGTTCATTTCTTGAGAGAAGAGATTATCCCACTGAGGGTGATTGTTTGAAAGCTGCTTGAGAATAAATATTTCATTGTCACTATGGCACTGGTGACAATGCCGTAGGCTCAGAAAAGATTTAAGGGCATCATCAACATCAAAATCCTCACTGCCACACCACCTTCATGAGTCCTTTGCTATTTTTCTTTGTCCAAAAGTTGTCACAGCTGGAGAAGGTTGGTTACTGAGGTACTGAGGTCATGGGGTAGTCAGCCATGTCTGTTCGTACCAGAGAAAAGCCACAAAAGCCACCTACCTTTCCTACAATGCAGGAAACTGTTGTGATTGCTACAAATGTTGGCAACAATATTACCTCCATGGTGGAGGTCAAACAAACGGACAAACAAAGAAACAAACAAAGACGAATAAGCAAGGTTGTCCTTGAAAGTTGAAACTCAATCACTCAAAGTATTTTTATCAAAATGTGAAAGTTTAAATGGGAAAGATCACAATTTTTTTTTTATTACAGCCAAATCTCAAAATGTACCCATAATTCTGAAATGACCAACTGAAATGTTTTCTGTGTTGCTTCTGTCCAACGCAACTTCTCTCTGAGATAATGCCAAATTTAGATAATTTCATTCAACTATAAACTATTTAGCAGCTTTGCACCTCTTACATTAACAACTAACGCTGACATCGTGGGCTCTGCTATGTTCAACAGAGGTCCGTTTCATGAAGCAGGTTTAACAAACTCTGAGTGAACTCAGAGTCGATCTGCTCTGAGTTAGGAAACTCTGAGTTTTTGGGTTTAGAACAGCTGATCTGAGTTGGTTTAATCAACTCAGGTTAGTTCAACTCGGGGTTTTACACATGCACCACAAGGATAATAAGACAGCATCAATGGAGCCTCGATTCAAAAAGTCACCATAGCAACTTGGAAGTGAGGGCGAGGCTGTGTATGCCATTGAATGGAAGTAGAACTTCTAAAGCCTCATATAGTGAGTTTGAACTGATGCTACAAAAGAAAGAGAGATGACATGGGAAAAAAAATTAAGCTTAAATTCTGCCTTTTACAGTCACAATGAGATTACAGGGTAAAACTGGTTAAATGGCAGTGTGACAGTCCAGGGTCCTGTAAGTATGATTCCATGTGCTTTTCTGGACTGAAGCCTATTTGGTTGAATGGTTTGCACACCCTCCTCCCAACCTGGAAGTTGGTGTTCAAATCCTGCTCTGTGCTGTCACCATGCCCCATTTCCACTATACCTTTTCTGCTCAACTCACCTCACCTCGCTTCGGTTATTGGGCTTTTCTCCTGGGGGTTTTCCGAGCTGAGGTGATACATTTTCTGTACCTCCTCTGGCGAGGTTCTGAGCGTGCTGAGGCGAGCTATGTCTGACGTCATCTCACTGCATGCCACCTATTGGCCAAGGGGTTAGCCAATCAGATGTCAGGGTCAGGGAGTGACATCATTAAATGAGCGACAGTTCACACGCCCTACCAGTAGATGACGGTAACGCAACTCATTAATTGTTAGTAGCCGCCGGTAAAAACAGAAGAAGAAAAAGTAGGAGATATCATTATTTGTGTAGTTTGATTGATAGGTGGATTCAGATTCTGCTTATTCTTATGGTTGCTGCCTCTTGGCCAGGACTCCCTAGTAAAAGAGGTTTTTAATCTCAATGGGACTTTTCCTGGTTAAATAAAGGTTAAATAAATAAACAAAAAGATTCAGATTCGGAAGTCTTTATTGTTAATGTACAGATAGATAGATAGATAGATAGATAGATAGATAGATAGATAGATAGATAGATAGATAGATAGATAGATATGAGCTCGTGAGGGAATGATTTCAGATTCGCAACAAGTGGAGAAAAAAAATTATTTCATTTGGCTGAAAAGGGTTTTGATCCTGGGATCATCAGGTTGTAAGGTGAAATTGCTAACACTGATGCCACATGAATTCTTCCTCAACTTCTGTCAGTGATGGTATCATCCATCCCTCCTACGTTACTTTTTCCTCATACTTCTTCTTGTTTTTTTCCCTCTGTTGCTGTTTTTACTGGCAGCTACTAACAATTAATGAGGTGCGTTACCGCCACCTACTGGTAGGGAGTGTGAACTGTTGCTGCTGTTGTTTACGTTGCACAATCTAGTACGTGGCAGCAGCGTCATTCTTACCCCGCCCACTTGTGGTCAGGGTCATGGATTGTAGATGAAAAGCCACCAAGCCAAGTTGAGTTGAGTTGAGTTTAGGTGAGTTGAGCTGAACTGCGCTGGTGGAAAAGGCCCAATTGACTTCTTATTTATTTAACTTAGGTGTAATACCAGGGGGGAGAAGCATCCTTGTCTGCAGCTTTAAGATGAAAACTATAACTGTTGCATTGCTCAAATGCCCTTCATCTCCAATGAAAAAAACGCAAGGCAAGAAACAATATCTGCTTTGAGGGGAAAGCAAGACAAGTGTGGCAATATGAGAAAAAATCCCACCTGGGTTTGAACCCCAGCCTACTAAGTGACAGACACAAACGCTGACCATACAGCCAAAGACACAGTTGTGAGATCACAAAAGGGCAAATCTAAAGCTAGTCTGGCTAACGTTACGAACAAGTGTGTAACCTGTACATTTGAGTTTTCTTCTCCGAATCCTTTCGTTCTCCGGAGGTTGCTGTTGTTGTTTGATTTGTAATGACATGCAGCTCTCTAACCCTTTTTTCTGGCCCTTCCTCAGCAAGTCAGCATCTGGCGTCCCTCACTCTGAAGGGGTAGATTCATACCCCCTAACCCTTGTTATGGCCACTACCCCTACATGCAAAGAGGAACTGGGACAGCACCATCTTCACGGAAATGCACGAAATTTAGGGGTCAGGCTAAAAAGTAGGGCTATATGTGTGTACTGGGACGCACCCTTGGTCTCATCAGATCAGAGAACCTTCATGTGTTTTTTGGTAAACTCCATGCGGGCTTTCATATGTCTGCACTGAGAGGCTTCCATCGGGCCACTCTGCCATAAAGCCCGACTGGTGGAGGCTGCAGTGATAGTTGACTTTGTGGGACTTTCTCCATCTCCCTACTGCATCTCTGGAGCTCAGCCACAGTGATCTTTGGCTTCTTCTTTATCTCTCACCAAGGCTCTTCTCCCACCATTGCTCTGTTTAGCTGGACGGCCGGGTCTAGGAAGAGTTCTGGTCGTCCCAAACTTCTTCCATTAAAGGACTATGGAGGCCACCGTGCTCTTAGGAACCTTTAGTGCTGCAGAAATTCTTTTGTAACCTTGTCCAGATCTGAGCCTCGCCACAATTCTGTCTCTTAGCTCCTTGGACAGTTCCTTCCACCTCATGGTTCTCATTTGCTCTGACATGCACTGTGAGCTATAAGGACTTATATACTGTAGACAGGTGTGTACCTTTCCTAATCAAGTCCAATCAGTTTAATTAAACACAGCTGGACTTCAATGAAGGAGTAGAACCATCTCAAGGAGGATAAAAAGAAATGGACAGCATATGAGTTAAAAAATTAGCATCACTGCAAAGGGTCTGAATACTTTTTACCATGCAATATTTCATGTTTTTTTTTTTTTTATAAATTTGCAAAAATTTCTACATTTCTGTTTTTTTGATGGGTTGCTGAGTGTACATTAAAGAGAAATAAAATGAACTTTTCTATTTTAGCAAATGGCTGCAATGAAGCAGAGTAAAAGTTTAAAGGGGTCTGAGTACTTTCCATGCCCATTGTTGTTACAAGTTTTCATCTGAAAACCCTTTGTTTGAAGGAGTATACTGTATACCCCTACCCCTCTGTCCTAACAGGATTGAGACATCCCTACTCCTACATGTGAACATGCAGAATGGAGGGGAAGGGGTAAAAGGGAGAGGTGAGATTGGGCCGAAGCATTTTATAGAAATAGTGATCTGTGAATGTTTTTTTAAATAGGTCTCACATAAGCCGCTTTCAGACTTGCATTGCGGAACATGAGCGGTAAAGTCCATCCGCTCTTAAAACAGACTTGTCTTTTCAAACATGCCGCTTCCTTGTGGACTTGTGTGCTTTCAGACATCAGGAAATGTTGCGGAAAAGTCAGCACAGGCCCACTGTCCCTTCAACTCTGTCCGGAACATTTTCTTGTGCGTTCAGCCAAAACAATGTGCTGCAACATTTCCGCTCTTATGGAGTCCAGCTGGTACATGTCTGCTACATCTCTGAGGTAAAAGACCGGAATGCATGTCTGAAAGCAACCGTTAGAAAAACAGAGTCCCCAATATTATCGCTTTCCAGCGCAGGTCTATACGTGGAACTGAATCGATAACAAATCAATCAGATTTAATCAAAATCAAACAGAATTAGGCTGTTTTCAATCGAATTGCATTGATTCAGGAAGCTAGTGGTTATACCCTGCCCTACTCATTACTTGTATCAGGAGACCTCCTGTTACTGGGGCCAAGAACATCCACTCTGGTCCTATGGCTGATGTGTTTGACAAGTCATGGCAGCAGATGCTTCATTGGACTGCTCAGGTTTAGGGTGGTAGTGATGTGGATGGGCAGAACTGGGAATGAATGAATCAGATGGACAGCTCAGGTTGAACCACTGGTGGATAATGTGGATATTTATTCAGATACGAAAGAAAAATGTCAGTCGTTCTTAGGAAATAGTGACTGAAATTGGAGGCAGGCAGAAAAGAGAAATTTTATGGATGTTCTGAGAGTTAAGAGGCAAGGAAGATTAAAAACTGATGTCCCAAAGAACAGCAGGCGTTTTGCTGACCCTCATAACTGGAGAAACTCATCTCTAAATGTTTCCAGAAATTAATGACTACAGTTGTCTGTAATTTCTCAGACGATCTCAGTCACAAAAAATGTTTTTTTTCCTTATTTTCACACATTTTAAGTTATCTGCTGTCCTCTCACGTCATCTTCTTTTGTTTCCATGTCACTGCAGATAAACATTGCTGCCATGCTAGGACCACTAAATGTAAGCAGAGTAGACAGGAGGAAAATCAAAGGTGATAGCAAGATGCACACATCTTTCTCTCGCAGCCTGCTTCCAAACCTGAACCGACAGCCGTAGTTTGTCACCTACACAAAGACACCATTTCATCCCAACACTGCACACACAGGTAAGACCTTCAACACAAATCAACTGTCTCATCTGCTCTGGACTGTCTTACTCGCAGAAACAATGAAATTGGCCAAAGCAGAGAGAAAGAGAAGAAAGAAAAACACTAATTGGAATAGCCTACATATACAGCCCAAGGGCTCACTGCTCGGTAGTGACGGTACACGCAGTTCCTTTTATTAACTCCAGTTTGAATGAATTGCTCACCAAAGAGAACTGGGTTTTTGAGTCAGTCACGCAGAATGAACAGAAATTCATACATCAGCACACCTGCTCCCAGTTCCAATAGATTTACACCATGAAGCTAAAACCACTGATCTGAAACAAGAAAATAATCTGTTTCTTTCTGGAGGAAAGAGTTAAAGATCAACAATTCTCGCAGGGAATTATCTATCTTTTCCCTCTCTGACAATATAAAAATAAATACCAATGAAACCAAGCAATATCACAATGAATGATACTTCAACAAGTGCAACATTAGAATAAAATAACTGTGCTATATAGTTATGCAAGTGTAAATTTCCTTTTTATAAATGAAGCCCATTGATAAACAAATGCACATTAACCGTCATTAGGACGTTTATTCTGCTTTCCTTTTGCTGCTTGGCGTCTGTTGACTCACCAACGTCATGGGCCATTGCAGCAGAAGTAGCAACAGTAGCAAGAACTTTGGTAATTTAAGGCATTTTGATGTTGTATGCATGCCTGTTGTTCCTCCTCTGATGTTCAGACACCAGCTGTATGTTGGGCTATGATTTTTAATCCATAGCTGTTTAATTATTAATGCTATTTCTCTCTTTGGTTTTTGTTACACATGCTGCTCATTGGTATGTGACGGGTTGCAATGATGCTGAGACCAGACTTTACCCTGTGGTACTATTTGTCATACTCTCAATCCTTCACCTAACAGCGGCCGCCATGTTGAATATTTTGTCACTGAAGCTGGAGTTGTACTTGCGTCCAGCTGTGTAGCTGACACAGATGAAATATGCGTATATACTCCAGCATAGGGTAATGGCGTTGTGTTGCAGTTTCTTTTCTGGATCAGCATAGCAATAGGGAGAGGGACCCAACTGCAGTCACAATACGTCGCCATATATCCAATCGACCCCAGAAGTCCCAAGCGGAAGTTTGTTCTTCATGTAACTCACTAAAATCTAACCCTAACCCTGACCCTCCCCTAACCCTAACCACCGGACTACACCACATGCATCTGGGTTGCAAGCCGCTGATAGTTTCTCTTGGCGTGTTTAACAAACTTCCGCTTGAGACTTCTGGTATGGATTGAATGTATGGGGGCACTCTTGTCAGCCATTGTAACTGCAGGAAGGTACTCTTGGCAATAGGACTGGTATCAATGACTGTTTTTTTATCACAAACACAAAACTACAAGATAAAACAATGAAGTATTTTATATATTATAATTTCTCACCTTGGTCTGGCATAACCTTCACTGGAAGCAAAAGTCTGTTTGTAAAAATGATTCCGTCTTGTAGAACTGTCAATACAGAGACAGACATAGTTTTGAAAAAGTTTTAAACGTAGGAATTTGCCAAAGCATTCTTGTTATTTGTTCGCTTTAAACAGGCTGTGGTCGACTTCCATGGATAGTACGCTTCATTTAGTGCAGTGTGAACACTGACCACATTATGGGATGCACCAAAGAAGTGGACTCTGGTCCATTGGAAAGCCCAGGGTCTGGGTTCACTTGGAGACAGACCAAATATGAAGTGATGTATACCGACCATGATTAAGCACAAAAGAAAAAGAAGGAGGACGTGTGGTAGAGTATTGTTTGTGTAGGAGGAAAAACAAAGCTAAGAGCACATGTTCAACATGTTCTAAGAGGCCGAGCTCAAAACAATGAAAAAAAAGGAAAATAACGATTGTCTCGTGGACAATCACAGAGGTAGGTTTTCTGCTTATCCCTGCTTTTTCATCAATAGCTGTGTTTACATGGTGCAACTTTGAACCGATCAAACGCCAATCAGAATAAAAATGCATCATGTTAACATGTCAGTTGATCCGATCGGAAAAAAATTTCAATCTGATCGAGGGTATGGTTTAAAGGGACTAGAGGCAGGAATTTGAAAAAAAAAAACCAAACATGTATGTCCATTTTTTTTAATACTAATGGGTGATGAAGCGCTAAATACCAAAAATAACGTTTCCACCCACGTTTCTCTGTGTTGCCTTGAACAGGCTGTGTGCTGCAAAATGCACTGCAATTCGGTGTCCGAATGTCCCGCGCTGCCCTGTGGACGTGACGTCAGATGACCTACATCCGCAGTTTTGATACAGGAAAAAGACGGTCGCGTTAAATTCAAACACTGTAAGCGATAGTTATGGATTCTTCTGCCGTCAGCAAACGATCCGGATCAACTGAAAGACACTAAAAAGTGGAACTACGAAGAAAAAGCTTAGTAAACAATATTATAGCTTTCCAGCACTGTCCTGCGGGGGTGACGTCAAATGATGCTACATCCGCAGTTTTGATATAGGAAGAAGACGGTCGCAGTAAATTCAAACACTGTAAGCGATTGTTATGGATTCTTCTGCCATCAGCAAATGATCCAGATCAACTGAAATACCACTAAAAAGTGTAACTACGAAGAAAAAGGTGAGTAAACAACATTATAGCTTCAGTTTGTGCACGCTCCTGTGACGGCTTGGCTCGTGGCTGCAGTTACCTGAAGCGCCAGTCTCGAGTTTTGTTTCTTAATCTTGCCTCAAGCCCCTTTAAAGGGACTAGAGGCAGGAATTTAAAAAACAAACATGCATGTCCATTTTTTTTAATACTAATGGGTGATGAAGCGCTAAATACCAAAAATAATGTTTCCACCCACGTTCCTCTCCGCTGCCTTGAACAGGTTGTGTGCTGCAAAATGCGCTGCATTTTGGTGGCCGAATTTCCAGCGCTGCACTGCGGACGCAACGTCAAATGACGCTACATCCGCAGTTTTGATAGAGTTAAAACTATTAAAATCATATTTTTTAATCCAATAATCAACACATGAATTCATACATAAGATTCCTCATGAACAGCACGAAAAGTGGGAACATTATTTGATACAAGCATGTGGCTTACACTTGTCCATCTTGGAAGTGTTTTGATGTTCTGATTAAGGATTTGAGCAATACAGAATCATCTGTTTCACTTAATTTTTCATAACAAAACATGGCTGTTTGTGTGTGTGCGTGTGTTGGTGTGTGTGTGTGTGTGTGTGTGTGTGTGTGGTGGGGGGGGGGGGGGGGGGGGCTCGGAGGGTGTGTCTCACCCAGGGAGTAATTCAAGTAGAACCGCCACTGCTGCCATTGCAGGTTGCCAGATAACATAGTGTTGTGTGGCAACAGTTTGTTTGGCTCAGTTAGGCTGGCATTAGGGGAAACAGTGGAGTTGGCAAGTCAAGCAGCTGCTTCAGAGCCCCGGAGATATTGTTATCCATGAGAGGAGTGATCTTAGAAGCGCAAAAACTGGAGTAAATTTAGTTGAAACTACACTAGATGGACCCACATAAACATTTTCCACAGCATCAAAACCTGGAAATGGCGACTTCCCTCCTGCATCGGTAAGCTAACTTGTTTGCTAACGTGGCTAACATTAGCTGTCAGTTATAAACTCCTTTGCATTACTTGTTTGACATGATGCAGGCTGCTGGTCACTGACTTATCCGCAACGAGCCTGGCAACCCAGCAGCTGGAGTTGTTTTTCTGCTGTTGCAACTACAACCTAGACACACGCGATGTTATGTCTGTGTTCCAACCTTTAAATCTACAGGTAAAAAATAAAAATGAAAAATACATACTTTCAATCAACTGAACTATCAGTAATATTAAGATTATTATCTAAACTAGAATTCGATATCCTTGGCAAGGCTCTGGGCCCTACGTTCTGCCCACCCTGGGTGATAGGGTGTCCGGGAGGGTTGGTGGCTGCCAATCTTAACTCACTGTGGCCTGTGCCTTTGGGCATGTGGGGCACTCCTGCTAGGGCTTTCCCCTGCAACTTTTTTGGGCAGATCCAGGTTTGTGCCTATGGTGTGGTGGATGGTATTCCTACTCCAAGATTGCTGCTGACCATCAAGGTCTTTGCCTCCCCCCCTTATCCTTGTCTTCCTCTGGCCTTTGCAAAAATGTGCTTGCCTTCGCACAAGCGTATTCATCTGTACACACTTAACTCCCCATATTCCATATTCTGCATGCTGACTCAGTCCCTGTGTTGTCCTGTGGGTGTATTAAGTACAATAATACCCACTTCAGTTTTTGGGCGGGTTTTCATGCTTTAATTGTTTTGATTCCGGTTTTCTCAGCTTGTTAGTCTCCTGGCAATTATCAATTGCCCTGCAAAGGCCGTAGGAGGTTCTCTTCCTTCTTTTCTCCACTCTCCTTTTCATTTCTGTTCATTCTTTATCCTTTTTTGATGAAATGAAATAAATAGTATTTAGATTGTCTTATATCTGTAAAGCTCAAAGCAAATTTGTTTAGCACAACATAGCAGCCAGATTATGTCTGTTGCTTCGATGCTGGACAGGACAAGTTAAAAAGAATAAAGGAAATAAAAGGAAATGCTTGATTTTATTACAATTGTTAAATTTTCCGTGGCTGTTTTTTTTTTTTTTGTGTGCTAAAATTGAACATCAGACCTATGTGATGCTTCATGAAGCACCTGAGTTGTGCAGCACAGTATCTTGTGGAAAGGAAAGTGGGTGGGCTGTGAAGCACCAACACAGTTCTGCTGGACTCTTCCACCATTCTTGAGTGTGATAGGTATCAGTATGAACAGATAGGATCAGTCATTTTACCAACCACGAAGATGAATGTGCCACAATGAACTCCACTTAGGATAGCTTTATTAGAGGAGCAGATGCTCATATAAGAGATCCGTCTTTGTGCATTTCATTATTACACTCAAACATTCATTTTTGTTTATGAAAGCCAGTATTTAAGTAGTGCATGTATGCAGTAAGCCAGCAACATTGTGGAGTAATATCAGCTGTAATTACGCCTTTTTCTTTGGGTTTATTTTCCTTCATCCAAATACATTAGCTCCCCCTGTGTGTTATTTCTTAGGGGAAGAAAAGGCAAATCACAGAGTTTAAAAGTGAGCAAAAGTGTGTCTTTTTGTGCCACAGCCTCATGCATGGCTGTTAATTTGCCATGTGAGGCAAGATTATGTGGCCATTAGAGGCTCTTAAATTGGATTTAAGCAGGAAACTCATTATCATCCACATAAGGAAGTTTTTTTTTCTTTTTTTATTGAGATCGCTTCATCTCATATTAGCTATAACTACCATATTAGAGCAGATGTTGCATTGGCTTCTCAGACAAAGATAATTCTCTCTTGCTGGATTATATTTATTTCTCTTTAATGAAGTTTTTGGATTCATTTATGTCCTATTTCCCTGCTGAAACTGTAGTTATATATTTTTTATCCTTTAAGCAAAGACATCAGTGTAATATTTCCATATAATGGGGATAGATTCTTTGAACTAGCTTGTGTTCCCTACTGGCAATTCTTTCTAACTCGTATATTGCATTGCTTTAAACAGTGAGAGATAGTTTATACACGGCCTCAACATTATGGATGCTTGTGTGATATTGCATCATTCTTCTGTTACCTGCAGTTAAATTGGGGACCATAGAAAATCCATGAAGTATTGTGAGTTGGGAAGTTAAGTATTGGACTCATTCGTCCAGCACATCCCTTAGATGTTCAATCGGACTGATTTGTGAAAAATTTGGAGGCAAAGTTGGCACTTTTCTGGACCCTTCAAACCATTCTTAAAGGGGACATTTTATGCAAAGGTCACTTTTTATTTACTTGAAAGCATCCTTTTTGGTGTTCTAAGCCACAAACAGACCAGAAACTCCTATAAAAAAAATGACTGGCACTTGTTTAGGGTCTTCCTGAGTTTAAAGATTAGTAATTAATGGGCCTGTTTGGACTGTGTAGTTGATTTATGTCACAAAAGACAAGTAATCGCCACCTGCTGGTTAGCACAAAACAATATAGAAAAAAAGCATATTGATTTATAAAAAAACCAAAACACTATGTTGATCGATAATGATCAATTTAAAATAATTTATGACTATAGGGCCAGAATGTGAGAGGCTTAGATGGTAAAACAAGTTCTCGGATATTTCAAATAGTACCAGAGAAAGCAGAACTTTGTTTCTACACCTGATGATAGATATTCCAACTGTAACTCTTAAATACTGCCAGAATCTCCATAAATGAGGAGGAGAAAGTGGATTTTGGTGGATCTTGTCCACCACTTAGACAAAACACAGACATGCCCAAAATCATCTTCTCTCATTGAGATATGGTAAATGGACTGTACTTATAAAGCGCTTTTCCAGTCATACTAACTGCTCAAGGTGCTTTACACTACATATCACATTCACCCAGTCACACACACATTCAAACCCCGATAGGCACATCAGGAGGCAACTTGAGGTTCAGTGTCTTGCCCAAGGACACTTTGGCATGTAGTCTAGGGAAGCCTGGAATCAATCCCCCAACCCTCCGGTTCAAAGATGACTGCTCTTCCACCTGAGCTACAGCCGCCCCGAGATAAAGCCGAGATAAAGCTGATTCTTAAATAACAGCAGTAATAACTTTGTTTCTGGGCGCTGGATGATAAAAACAAAGAAGGGGGGGGAGAGAAGGGGGAAAAAAAAAAAACTTAAGTCTAAGGCTTGAAAATGATCAAAAACTTTATAAATAAAGAGGAAAAGTGGATTTTGTTGGATCTGGTTCACCATTTCATATGTTAATTTGTCAGTAGTCAGTCACTTTCTGTCCGCTTATCCAGTTCAGGGTCGGGGGTTGCTGGAGCCTATCCCAGCTATTATCAGGCGAGAGGCGGGGTACACCCTGGACAGGTCGCCAGTCATGTTAATTTGTTTAAAAAAAAAAAAAAAAAAAGGTGAGCTTTTTACAATGTTGAATTTTCCTTCTGGGATAAATAAAGTATTTTTCATTTCATTTCATTGGAACAAGGCACCTACAGTACAGGCTTAAACTCAGCTTCTCTGGCTGAGATGGAATCAAATTCAGATTTTTATTTTTCATGGCATGTGTAGTTGTTCATGTTATTTGCCTGATTGTATCAGATGGCTGTAGCAGAATGTTTTTGGTAGTAACCACATTTTTTGACCATGCAAACGTGCACTCATGTATATGCGCATGCACATGACTTGAGAAGTCGCAGTACAGACCTGAATGAAAGGCACCCCTGAAAGTGGAAATACAACGCTCAACCAACCTAACTTAATTAATAGACTGAGTCCTGGTCTTATCAATAATTATATACCAAACGTGAAAAATATAAGCATATAAAAGAAAAACATTGAGAAGTTTGACGTTTTTAGGACAAGAGCGCCGCCATCTTGCAGTACTCTAAGCTCTGACGTCACCGGGTTGGTTTTCCCTCTGACTCCGCGTTAAATCAATAGAAATAACCAGCTACGCTGCACTATAATTAACAAGCTGGAACATGTTTTAGAAGATTAATACGATGGAAAGCGAAGCTGGGAGGCCAGTCCAGCGTCCAGATCCTGTACCGATGCTTTCCAGCCATTACACCGTGTGACTGAGGAGAGAGGACGAGACGCCGGTCCTGTTGTCGGGAGGGGCAGCTTGGAAGCACCTGTAGGTGTGGCTGCTGTTCAGATGCTGGTAGCTGTCTGCTGTCAGGAGGTCCACATGGACCAGATCATGCGTGAAGGACTTTGTATAACAATTTGGATTACACATGTGGATTACTGTACCAGGAGGTGGACGTTTTGGAGGCGGTGCTGTCCCAGAAGGAGATCCGGGCGGGGACATGGGAGGGTCCAGGAAAACAGCACGTAGGCTAACTAAGCTAACGGTAGTAACCAGCAGGTATGCTAACTGAGCTAATGGTAGTAATCGGTGGTTTAATGTAAAATAAATTAAATGCTATAGCGAGACAGGGATACGATGGGAAAGATGCAAAGCATCCAGGCTGCAGAATGATGGGGGAGCAGGCGGTGTTTGGTAGAACCGGACCCCGCCGTGGGAAACTGGGAGTCCCAGTTAGAAAGTTTTTATGACGATCATTTCACATCAACCTGCTACAGAGCTCTTCAGTTCATCATCAGGCTGTGGGGAGGATTTATGAGTGTTGCTGTTTAATGTGTGTTTAATAAGCGGCTCAAAGAGGAATAGAGGCGGAGAGCTACGTACTGATGTTGGTACAGACTGATGCTGCAGACCGGCTGGTGAGTGGATGTTACCGGCGGTGATATTAAAACACTCAGAGCAACTGCAGACTTTCGTCTGCGGACCTCTAGCTTACCAGACTATAAGTCTCCTGATAATTTTCCTCATTTTCTCTAGAAAATTCTCACCTCATGATCTGGAGTCAGGGAGGTTCCCATTTCAGAGCCACCAGCAGCAGCAGGACCGGTTTCTGGTTCAGCTGGAGGTTGTTAACTGTTCTGCCTTCAGCTTAAACTTCGGAAAACTTGCGTTTAGACCCAGGAGGAATACAGTAGTGGTCCCCTTTTGTCTGTTCTTCTCCTTTGGCTCACCAGTCTCCGTCATTCAGCTGTTATCTTTATAATTGTGGACCGGACCAGAGGACTTTCATTCAGGACCGCAGCAGTAACCAACCCGGTGACGTCAGAGCTTAGAGTACTGCAAGATGGCGGCGCCCTTGTCCTAAAAACGTCAAACTTCGCAACATTTTTCTTTTATATGCTTATATTTTTCACATTTGGTATATAATTATTGATAAGACCAGGACTCAGTCTATTAAATAAAGTTAGGTTGGTTGAGCGTTGCATTTCCACTTGAAAGCTCCAGTGTGATTAGAACCTTAATCAGTATCTTTATTAAATGTCAATTATACTTGTAAAATCTAAAGTGGCTTGTTACGTTTAATCTCTCTGGACTCCACACGTAATGAGCTTGTCAGATGGAGACTTCTGGGTTGCCAAAAATTGCATTTCCCCCCTCATCCACTAGGGGCTGGTTCCAGAACAGAGCAAATCCTCGGCAGACCCAAATGTATCTATCTGCGGCTGGTGGTTTTTAGCCAGCTAACAGCAAGTCCAAGCGTCCCTTACCAAAGTCCGCGGATTAGGGGGCTAGTCTTTGTTAGCTCCTGTTTGCTTTGGGTTAGCTCAATTAGGATTAATCCAGGAGTACATTGACTGTCAATCATTTGCCCCCTGGCCGCTCTTTGGCCATTTTTGTATCTTCCTGGGAGTGATGAAACACGTGGCGCATCAAAGATGGCGACAGTGGGAACGCACACCGCGCTTCCCTTTCAGCTCTTCAGAAACCAATGGGTGACGTAGCAGAATGTTTGTCCCTCTTTATTAATGGTCTATGGTAGCGCTGCTGCACTTTTGGTGGTAGCAATCCAGCTTCGATTAAGACATGTTGAAGTGCAAGTGAAATAGTTTAATTTTCAGCATTTTGAAGACCTGTGGTCCACCATGACTGAGTCAGTGTAGGGGAAACACTTCTTTTTTCAGAACAATTTCCTCTATCTCTCCTCTGCAACATCACCTGCAAAGCATGCACCCTACATTGTGGTTTTTAGAGGGGCTGGGCTTGGTGACAGAGCCTATCAGGGTCTGTGTTCATGATTGGTTGTGAAGAAGTAACTGTGACTGTGGTATCAAGCTATATGACAGCTGATGAAAAAGGAAAGGAAAATGTTTTTTTTTTTTAATCAAACTTTTTATCAACCTTTTTTTTCTATTGCACTACACTTCTATTGTTTACGTATGTTATTACTGAATCCCAAGTTGTTCCAGGCTAGCTGACAGACGTAGTCCCTTCAGGGTGTCCTGGGTCTTCTCCAAGGTCTGGTCCTGGTGGGGCGTGCCTGGAACACCTCACCAGGGAAGCGTCCAGGAGGCATCCTGTCCAGATGCCTGAGCCTCATCATCTGGCTCCTCTGGATGTGGAGGTGCAGCACCTGAGTCCCTCCCGGATGACCGAGCTCCTCACCTTATCTCTAAGGGAGCCACCCTGCGGAGAAAACTCATTTCGGCCGCTTATACCCGCGATCTCGTTCTTTCGATCGTGGCCCACAGCTCATGGCCATAGGTGAGGGTCGGAATGTAAACCGACGGGTAAGTCGAGAGCTTTGCCTTCTGGCTCAGTGCCTTCTTCACCACGACAGACCGATGCAGTCATCCCTGCAGACGCCGCACTGATCCATCTGTCCATCTCCCACTCCATTCTTCCCTCACTCTTGAACAAGACCCTGAGATAATTGAACTCCTCCACCTGGGGCAGGACATTTCCTTGATGTATGCAACATTTGATGGAGACTTGCATTGTTGGCTCACATTTGGCCTCAAGGATGGTGCTGCAGCCTCACTGAGTTTGCAACAAAGGCTCATAGCAGGTTTTTTCCACATCTATAAAGTGCCTTGAGATGTTTTTTTTGTTTGTTTGTTTTAAATTGAATTGAATATCATCAGTGGCAATGCTATCCAAGAGTACAGCAAACAGGGTTAGAGATAGTGTTGTAGTCAAGTAGTCAAGAGCCCACCACCAAGACCAAGACATTATTGAGGCCAGGAACCGAGACCAAGGGCCAATTCCAATTCTTATCTTAACCCTCAAGCTCAACCCTCAATCTTAGTAGCCCTCACAACCAAATGTTAAGGGCTTATTTTGTGACTTAGAAATGGGACACCCCTTCAATGCAGATACGTCTTCAAACTGTGGGGGGCAGCATTACGCCAAAGCCACGTTCAGTCTGTCCATTCAGAAGAAGAAGAAGAAGAAGCATTTACTTTATTTACATTTATTAGCACTGTTAACTCTGCCTGTTTAATCATAAGCCACAAACACAGCTATCATTGACAGCTCCATCAGATCCATGTTTCTGAAATTTTTATGGACTATCTGTCAATTATTCTTTCTGTCAGATTTGTCATACAATAGTCTGTATAAATAACTCCACCATGGATATATTCAGCTGTCATCGCATACCACGGCTTATTGAAAGGTAAACACCAGTTATAACGAAAGTTAAATAGGTAACAGTGGTTCTGTAAATTCCTGGATGACTGTCAGTCAGCTGGCCTACACGTCACATGATTGACTTTGTTGTCATTAGGACTCGACCTGCGAGGAGTGCAAGGAGACATATCCACTTTGTTTAGTCCCACTGGAAGTCATGAATGAAACAGAACTATTGTCATATAACTCTGCGGCTACGGGAGATGACATTAGCCCGGTTGTCTTATACCGTTATCGGCACAAGCATATTATATAGGCTGTCATCTTGATAAAACAACAACATTAGCACAGAGAAAAATTACCATTTTGTAACGTTAACTAACTTAAACAATAGCAACATGGCTTAACCTCACCGGCCACAAAAAGACAAAAGATCGTAAAATAAAAATAAATATTATGCAACAATGAGGTAACTAATCCATAACATGGGCCTAAACTACGATAATACAATGGTTTTCGTAATATGTATATCTCCATTAACAAAGAAAATACTTAAGATTTGTAGCTAGCCTTCTTTGCCGTTGCATTCTGGGTAGCCCTTACTCACAAGGGTGGTGTTGGAGAATTTCAGCATTGAGCGTCATTCAGCCCTCAAACTTGCTCCTCAACTTAACGTTTTGAGAATTAGGACAGCACTTGCACTTCACGGGAATGCACATTTTTGAGAGTGAGGGTTAAGACAGGAATTGGAATAGGCTTTATGCACAGCTCCACTACTTCCTGAACTTAGTACTGCACCTTTGTTTCCTGTCTTTCAAGATTGGATGAACTGATTAATCCAGCTGTGTCTGATCTCAGCAAATGGTCAGACACACCTGGATTAATCAGTTCATCCAATCTTGAAAGACAGGAAACAAAGGTGCAGTATTAAGTTCAGGAAGTAGTGGAGCTGTGCATAAAGCCCATTCACCCCAAGACATTGCACAAGACAGGGTAATGTTTTTGTCTCAGTCCCTGGTCTCAGTAATGTCTTATTCTTGGTACTTGGTCACAGTCATGTCTTGTCTTGGTGGTGTGGTCTTGACTAGCCTGATACACCAGCCTGACTAACGCCATGTATGAGATACAGGGCCAGTCGGTCTGGTGTACCAGGCTAGATCTTGACTTCAACACAAGTTGGAGAACTTCAAAATCTCTTAACAACTTCTGCAGACAGTTGAAATGGCTGTCACTGAGACTTGTCCAGAAAAAGCAGATTGTTCGTCATAAAGGACACCCTCAAGCTGGAACTAGTTCAAAGTCCTGCCCTGAGACCCAAGCTCAGAGAAGGAGACTGGGTATTTTTTGCTGGTTTTTTTTTGTTTTTTTTCAGTATCCAAACTGTAAGAAACTCATAATACATGCAGAAAAAGAAAGTAAATAAATTACACTTTGAAGTAAAAAAATAAAAATAAGTAATTGAAACTTAGTTCTCACAGCTGGATACGAGCTAACAGATAGTTCATTACTCAGAAAATAAGCTTCTGAAACAGTAGAGCCTTACTTTGCTCTCCCATACCCATAGATGACTTGTTGAATAATGACCTGAAAATCGGGGGTGACTGAAAGTTGATGATAAATGTGACCATATTCCATCCTCTGAATGTGGGCTTTGGTTCAATAAAAACAGATAAGCTGATGTAAATTTATTGTTGTACAATATTTAAACTAAAGTTCAGTGTATGATTGATGAGATTAAAGTTTGACATTTAAACTATGAAGCTGTGTAAAGGCAGGACACGACATGATGATAAGAGAGGCTTGGAGCCTGTCCTCTGGCTTCTAACCTGTCTTTTAAACACACATCACCTGCAGCTGCACCTCCTCTGCTGGCGTTCTTTCTTCCTCTCACTTCCAAAAGTTTAAGCATTTTGTTTGTGGGCTTCCTTGAGTTATGCGTTGCCCTTTTGCTGCCAGTGTCAGACGTATTGATGTTCCTGCAGAGCTGCGCCAGGGTATAAGTGCAGGACAGGATGAGGTGCCCATCACCCAAAGCCATTTAAGGTATATTTTTCCATTTGTTTGCTGATAAATGTTGTGTTCTGCTGCTGCCCCGAAAAACAGCAGGGAAGACATTGTAACTTACTGGAGGTATTACAGATAATGAACAACTTTAAGCCATACTTTAGTTTTGGGTATGAGAGGATCTTTGATCTAGAAACAGTTGTTCTGGTGGAAGTAAGAGGTGCAAAGACAGAAGCTGGGGGAACAGAAAAGCGAGCATGTGCTGCAGGGGTGGAGCCACGGTTAAAAGAGATTCCTTCTCTTTCCTTGCTATACTGTTATCAAAGAAGATTGGCACGCTTACAAAGGACTGGCCTTCATGAGCCATGACGTTTATCACTGGTGGCAGCTTTTTTTTGTGTCGGGCTACTTGTTTTTGAACTGATCCGTGTTTTATTTGTTTGATCATCTGCAGAATTTTCTTTATTTTCCTCTGAAGCCACACTGGATGATAATGATGTTTGGTGGAGTGAATGTTTGTGTGTGTCGCACAATGCAGCTTAAAAAGATAATCAGGGTGCTGCTTCCTGCCAGAGTGCTTGAGAGCTTTACTTAGTTGCATGGTAACTGTTAATTAAATGAAAATGTCAAGCACGGTGCACATGCTATGTGTGGTCATGTGCATATGGGCATGTCTGGGTTTGATTCAGAGCCTGTACCTCCACAATGTCCCTTTCATCAAGAAAGGAAACTCTAATACAAACATGACTTTGAAAAAGATTTAGGAAAAGCTGCTGGAGAATGACAGCATTCATTTTATTAAGTAGTGTTCTCAGTGAGAGGGATTCAGTGTGGTTCAGATGCAAACAGAAACACTGGCTTTTCCCAAAGATTTCTCTACTTTAACCTAACCGTTAGGTTGGGCCTGTTGGTTAATCTAATTGGGTTATTTTAGTAGAATTGGTTCTTCTGAAAATCCAGTTTGTGAGGTTATTTCTGTTGGGTAAGTTTTTGGCTGTTGGGTTGTAATTTCAGTTAAGTTTTGTTGGGTTGTTTTGAATTGGCCAACAAATTGGGTTGACTTCCAGGCATACGCAACCGAGCCCCACCCACTACTACCAGATCTTCGACAGACTAAGAACAGTCATGTCTCCTACAATAACGCAATACCGTTGTGTGAAAAAGTGTTTGCCCCCTTCCTGGTTTCTTTTTTTTTTTTTTTTTTTTTTGCATGTTTGTCACACTTACATGTTTCGGATCATCAAACAAATCTACATATGTGACAACGATAACACAAGTAAACAGAAAATGCAGTTCTTTTTAAATGAAGATTTTTATTTTTAAGGGGGGGTTCCAGACCCACATGGCCCTGTGTAAAAAATTGATTGCCCCCTAAACCTAATAACTGGTTGTGCCACCCTTAGCAGCAACGACTGCAATCAATCTTTTGCGATAACTGGCAGTGAGTCTTTTACAGCGCTGTGGAGGAATTTTGTTCCACTCATCTTTGCAGAATTGTTGTAATTTTGGTCTACTTGCTTCCTCAGGCAGGTCCTATTTAAGTGATTCCTTGATTGAGAACAGGTGTGGCAGTAATCCAGCCTGGGCGTGGCTAGAGAAATTGAACTCAGCTTTCCAAAGATGTGATAACCCACAGTTAATTTATGTTTTAACAAGGGGGCAATCACTTTTTCACACAGGGCCATGGAGGTTTGGATTTTTTTTCACCCTTACTAATAAAAATCTTCATTTAAATAATAAGTAAAAAATGTCTTCTCCAATTGACGAGTTTATCCCCAGAGAGCCTTTAGCTCTATCTTTGGCTGGAGACAATACATAATTCTATGCCCAGAAACGACCCGAACACACCAAAACAAAGGGAAAAGATGAAATACAGTCGGGGAGGGTGAATTGCAAAAAAACTCACCGCCACATGAGGGCCAAAGGTGAAGATTGAGCTGGGTTTCACTCACACAAGTTTAGCGTTTATTTTCAGAGGGAAACTCCAGATTCTACCTCAGATGTCCTGTTTTTGGTGAGGTTTTGGAGGCTAGCGTGGATCACCTTCAAGGGCACAAAGTACAGACCAGATATGACAGTTTTCATCTCCCATGACCCAGATGGTGAACTCCACCTTGGGCTTGTAAAATCCACCATAGATCTGGGTCAAACAAACAAAAAAGGATAGAACAGATCACAGTAGACATTTTTTTCTGATTTTCTTAATTTCGTGGACACTTCTCTATTCTATTAACTTTCTTAAAATTCCGGCAAAAATTTACAACAAAAATCACTGATATGGCACAAGTGTTGAGAAACGAATTAATTAGTATGTTTGTCAACCAGATTTACAGATCAATCTGTTTGCTGAGAGAGGTGAGCCACAGCAAGGTCATTCAGAGCAGTGGAGATATGCTCAAATTCAGATTTTATATCCTCCATCCACATTACCGTTAAAACGACAAGGCAGACCAAAGTGCTGTAAAATACAAATATAAGAGTAGGATAGAAATAAAAATATATGTATATAAATATATTGAACAGTGTCACATGATAAGAAGAATATGAGCATGACAATCACTAAAAACTACAAACAGCCTTGGTGTTTCATATTGAAATCAGACACATTCACAAAACCTGTACAGGACATTTGGCTGCTTCAACAAAGTAACACAAAATGTATTGTAACCCACATGTTATTTCGTTCAAATAAATATGAAGCATAACTCTAGGTTACATAAACACGGTCAAAAATTTCACAAATCCTCATACCAGTGG
This sequence comes from Atherinomorus stipes, assembly GCA_023101725.1. Classification (NCBI taxonomy): domain Eukaryota; kingdom Metazoa; phylum Chordata; class Actinopteri; order Atheriniformes; family Atherinidae; genus Atherinomorus; species Atherinomorus stipes. The sequence goes on from JALJCO010000034.1 coordinate 140,029, forward strand.
TAACTCCTGTGACATGGCTTTGTTAAAAGTGTGATATTACATGTATTGTATGATTAATACAATGTAAAATGCATATGATGCAATAGAAGCCATAATACTTTAATTCTTTTATCTTCCACCCAGGCAAGACACTGACAACCTTAAAATCAGCTCTGCTTCATGATGTGTTCATGAACTGTGTAACAGACCCCGCCACTAACAGCATCAGTGTTCATATGGCACATGACATATAAATCAACATGTGACAGCTTAATGCTCTGACGGCACGTTACATTTCTGAACTTCATCACAGAATAATCATCAATAAATGACTGAAACGTGGTGATTAAAAAACCCCACTTATGACAAAAAAAGGTTGATTTTTGTTTTAAAATCCTAATGAAACAGTTTCATGCAGTGAAATCTCGTTAAATATCCTTAAAGTTCACATCTCAGATATCATGCTGGAATAAACACCTACAGCTGATCCATTTTAAGCGACTACCGCGATGTGCATTCTCCATGTGCAGGAGAAAAAACTCCGGCTGCTCCTCGAGGAGCGACTGGTTCCTCCTCCATCTTACTAATCAAACTAAAACAGACCTGTAGACCTCCATAAACTGCTGTTGGTTCTTACACCGGAGAAGACATTTTAAACCGGCCGGCGGCCATGAACAGGACAGAGAAACGAGACCTAAGGTGCAGCTCACAGCCGTGCTGCGTTCAAGACAGCTGGGAAGAAGCGCGATCATTATCAGCGCAACAAGGATAAAACTGTTAAAAGTACATGTGGGCTTCGTTGCAAAGCCAATAATGAAATATATTAAATCTAGGATATTTTAGGGGGTTAAGAATGTTTCAGGGGCTCCAGTTTCTCTAAAACAGCCTAACAACATCTTTGTCCCTGGTAGAGTTTAAAAACACTGATATTAGTGTCTGATTTTGAAGTGGTTAATGTGTTTTCTGACGTGAGCCTCATGTGAGGACGCGGGGGGGGGGGGGGGGGGGGGGGGGTAGCGAGAAACTCTGAGAGGAACACACACCTGCAGCTATGATACTAGGTGGGGCAGGGGGGCTTCTTGTCCATGTAATGGATGGAAACACTGAAATAGAACCAAACATGCTTTATTTCACCTTTTTGAAGTTTATTACTTATCTCACTGGGTCTGCGCGGGCCGCTAATTGGGGACCGCTGGACTAGGACACAGAGCAGGTGTCCGTCATGCAGAAGTTTGGGAGATCGATTCCAGGTTTCTCCAGGCAAAATCCAGCCAAAAAACCTAAAAGGATTTAGGCTACGTCAATATAAGAAGAACTGTGGATCGCATTTATAAACTGAGTTGATATTAAAAACGTAATATAGTCCGTATTTTTGTGCACAAACGACCAAATATGGACTTTACGTGTCAGTGACACGTAATTTGAAGCAGTTACGTGTCGAGGACATGTATATGAGTAAAACTGTTGGTGCTCATGTCACATATTTTTGTGAGATCAGGTTGCCTACAGTCCCATCCAGGGCAAGGTTGATAAGAACAGGCCAAGGCCGCTCTCGGGGAGCCAAATTGAGATAAGAGAGATTGTTTTAATTTCAGGAAGAGCATGATGAGTCTTCCTTGCAGTCCTTCAGCAGGTCTCACAATGGCATTCCAGATCGTCCGAATCATGTTTGTTACCCCCAATCCGAGTCCCCCAACTTCTCCACAGTGGGACGCACATCCTTCATGCTGTCAGACATCATCCCCAGTTTGCCCCACAGGGCATCCGGCCTGCGATTCAACGTGCACAAAGTTTGAGTCTGAGTGTTGATGGCTCGGAGTAACAGCTGAAACAGCAGCCTGCGAACAGCTGCCGTCAGCTTCCGAATTTCCCGATAAAGCAGGTACCTGACAGCTCCAATCAGCAGGAACCCAGTTATCATAAATCCAAATGTGTACAGGTCTTCAATGTCTTCCGCAGAGAGAACAGCAAGGTACAGAATCCTCCAGTTCTTTCAAGAATCCCTTGTATACCCGACAGGATGAGTCTCCTCTGGACAAGTTGCTGCCCCTGCAACTTGTCTCTGGGTTGAAAAAAAAAAAGGTAGATTTATAAAAACAGTGATGGAAGGAGCCTGTCTGATGTGCTGTAGAAGGTCATTCCACAGCTTCCAACCAATAGGCTAGCCCAGTGGTTCCCAAACTTTTTCTGTGGCAGTTTTCATTGGCAGTTATAACACCAAGCCCCCTCCCATCCCACCACCACTACCACGTGTACCCAAACATAAGACGCATGAAAAAGGTATTGCATTTGGAGGGGGCGCAATGCCTTTTGTTGAGTTATCGACATTTGTTCATTTGGGATGTCCTGATACCGAAGCCATTATCGGTACGTGCTCCGATACTGGCCTATTTTGCTGTACTCGTAATCCTGAAATACTCGCTCCCAACAGTACACGATACCAGATGTCACGTGACTTGCTGTGTTAACGCAGCCATGCTGGCAGAAAATGCTCAATATGAGTGACAGGGGTTTTGAGTTTACCTCCTTTTTTAAATTGGAAGACACTTTCCATTACACGAGGATAGAAAATATATCTGACCCGTATCATGTTCCTGGGATACTTTTCAAAACGTTGGCACCGGTCAGAGTGGACTTTTTTCCTCTTTCCCTCCCTTCCATCGGACTTGCGGTTCCTCCACATAAATACAGTTTCGGACATTTCATTCAGGATTCTCTTTGTCTGTGGTACTTTACTGCTCATTCCGTGTCTTACGCTTTCCATGTTTATGTTCATTAAGCTGGTATGAGTTCAAATATGTAAAATTATGACGATGCTGCTAATACAGCAAACCGCCGCTGCATTAGAGGCTGTTTAAAAGCTTCTAACGACTTATTGTAAGCTTTTATTTCTTTTATTTCCTACGAGGTAGTATCCTGCTTATACCATGGCCACTTACGAAAGTAAGAAATATTAAATCAATGTCCTTTTTTTTTTTTTACAGTTAAAATCGAAAGTTTCTCACAAGAAGCGGCTGAGCGGACGAATTACCGTCTCTCGTTGTGATGCTGCCAGCTGTGGCCACAGCACCTGCAGCTCGGTCGGTCTGCAGCTGTTAATCAGACCTGATTAGATAAGGAAAGTGACATGATTGTTTAATGCAGGGGTGTCCAGCTCCGGTCCTTGAGGGCCACAATCCTGCAGGTTTTCCATGTCTCCCTTCTCCAACACACGGCTATCTCAAATTCATAGGCTTTTAGATTCATTTAATTTGAGTCAGCTGTGCTGGTGCAAGGAGGCATGGAAAACCGTCTGGACAGTGGCCCTTGAGGACTGACCATAACGTAATACGGTTTTATTTCAGAGGACACTGATGGAGCCCAAAAAGCCTGCAGGCTGCTTTCACGGCGATGCGCCATCACAGACATGATCTGGCGTCTCCAGCCCAGCGTCTTAACCCACACGCACATTGTTGCCAACTTAGCAACTTTGTTGCTATATTTAGCAACTTTTCAGACCCTTCTAGCAACTTATTTTCAAAAAAGCGCCTAGCGATAAATCTAGTGACTTTTCCTGGTGATCATGGAGACAGATAAAAGTTTATATCGCTCCATCCTGGCTGCAATCAGCCCCTCCCTGTTTCCCAGCATTCACCCACTGCTCTTGCTGTCCCCTTGTAGACAGCAGCCCTTCTGAGCTGCTGTGAGATGACCACGCCTCCTCATCCAGATTATTTCCCATGATGCCTTGTGGCACAACTGGGTCTTCTTTGCACCATGAGTCAAATGTGTTTTTGATTGTTAATGACCAATGTAGCATGTAAAAAAAAAAAAAAATAGGATGCCAGTGTATGGTACTACGCATGAGCAAAAATTGATTGTTTAGTTTGGTGACGTAATTTAGCGAACTTCTGGGCTTCTTAGGCCAGCCAATAGCGACTTCTCTCGCTGAAGAATTGGCAACAGTGCACACACAAGCTCTGGAGGCTATGGGTAGAACAATCATTGCCCGCAACAAACAAACATGCCTGCATTACACCGGAGCATGCAGAGATGCTTCTCTTCACTTACAATAAATAACTAAACCAAAAGAAAAGAAAGAAAAAAACAGAAAAGAAACACCTTGCACTTATTTCACTTATCCCCATTAATCTGGTACTCGGATCGGTACTTGGTATCGGCAATTACTCAAATGCAGGTACTCGTATTTGTACTTGGTTGGCAAAAAATGGTATCGGGACATCCCTAATTAGTATCTTTAAAAATATGCCCATTTTTTGTTAGAAGTGCAAAAACTATACTTTTTTATCCTGGCTGAATGACCAGAGTGAAGGACATAACAAAGGGGGGCTGGTATACCCTTTGATGACAAGACGAGACGACAATGTTACAGTAGTGTGGCAATTTGTCCCAGTGACCCAGCCAAGCAAGAAAGAACTGTATGCATCCAGACTTGTGTAAGCTTTTAGGTCAGCTCCAGTGTGAGCAAATAAGCTGATTATGGCTAGCATAAATCGTGGATCGTGAATTCAGGGAAAGCTGCAAAAGGTAAGGGTCGGTTTCTAGGCTTACTTTTTCTCATTTCTGCAATTACCACTGCATATGAACCCCAACTAGATGTGCTACTCCCACTGACAAATTAGCTTGACTTGAGCTAGTAGCAGTCGTGACCATATTCTCAAAAAAGTTGTAAAAACCAGTAAAAACAATCACAATTGCTAATTTTTTTCTTCCGTTCTGTCATTCATTTCTGTCATCCATCATGGTGGTCCTACGTGATGATGCAAATGGTCAATATTCAATCAGATACCATGGTGTGAAATATAGCACATTTGTCTCCTTTAGATTAAAGCATTTATATTCACGTCAAAAATAGGGATGTAATGATATGAACATTTAAAATCACGGTCATTGTGACCAAAATGATCACGGTTATCATTTTTATCGCAGTATTATAGAAATATCCCCCAGCATCTTTAAAAATATCCAAAATGGTCTAAAAGTCTACTTTGTCCTTTTTAAATGGGGAAAAAATGTCCATATGGGTGCCTTCATTGTCTTCCGCCATGTTTTAATGAATTAAACATTTCAAACTGCGACTACTGCTGCTTTTCCAGCCAATGAGCCGCAAAACAGGGAGTTTTTTTTAAGTGCAGTAATCATTCATGGTTTTATTTATATTTAAAATGTGAAATTAGTATTGGTGATCGTTGGGAATTTTATCACGGTTAACCATTTTACCAGTAATCGCTACATCCCTAATCCAAGCAAGTACTCTGTAAATTTAGCCCCTACTTGGCTAAAACCAACATTAAACTGGAACAGTATGGAAGTGGAGAAAAAAAGAGCAACAATGTGGAAAATAAATGAAGGAAGAGACAGAGGCTAATTATTTCAAAGAAGAAAAAGCAAGAGTAAAATGAGCGTGAGAAAAGAAAATGAAAGTCTAGGAAACATGAGTCACTTCATTGCCTTCCCAAAGGATAAAAGGCCACAATTACCAAAAGGCTCTGTAGACCCGCCCTTTCCTTTTTTCTCCCTCTATCAGACATCTCCCCACCCTATTCTTATTATCACGCTCTATCAAGATGGCAGCTCTTTCTTCTGTCCAGTCTGAATGTTAAAGGTCAGGCTGGTGATCAAGCCAGTAATTAGACAGACCTGGGCAGAGGAACTAGATCACTGCATGTCACCCTCTTCAAATGATCAGGCAAAGAGCCCATGTCCCCTTCCAGCTACGGCACAGATGAAGCCAGCGCCTCTTTTCATTTAAGAGGAAAACGAGAAAAGAACACAGTGAGGTGGCTTGCCTCTTTCTTCACTTAATCCACTGCTGGTGGCTTCTAAGCCTATTAGTGTCTGGAAACTTTAAGACAGAGGCTAACAGAATCAGGACCTCTGAGAGAGAGGAAATGGGGATTGGCTTTTAATGTGTGTGTGAGCGCATGTGCTTTAATCTTTTGCTGTATATACTCCTGGGATGGACCCGTTAGTGATGTAATTCAGTACTATAGAACAAGCTGCTGATATTGAGGCTTTGGATCATCTGTTTGTTGAACAGTTGTGGTTTTTGCACCACCACCTTTTAAATTGGAGTTTCCTCAAAGAACATGCACAGTTGATGCACTTGCAGGGGGCCCAGTTCGTGCATCGACAACATTGAGCTGCATGGACTCGAGCAGATTGATACTGATGGGCTGTAATGGTTGGATAATTTTAATAAACAGTCATTCGTCATGCAAATAACAGCACGATGTTAACGTAGGGCTAATCATTACAATACATAACTCGAACATCAGTAAGAAGCACCAGGCACCAGCACCATTTGTGGAATGTCAGGACTTATTCTCCAGTGATTTTCTATCTTAAACCCAGACAACGCCGGTGGATTGCCACGTCAGCCCTTTATAAGCCTTAACTCTTTAGAATATCCTTATTTTAACACGGATACTCCCGAATTCATCTATTTTTTTCCACATCCTGTCTCTGCTGTTATAAACTGGTAGTCTATTTTCCAGAATGTCACCTGTTTATTTCTACAAGTTGAGAGTTACAGCTTTATGATGCTTTTTTCCTGATTATTAAACTTTTGAAACATTTGCTTTCATATATATATTTATATGTATACAGCTGTGTGAAAAAGTTTTTGCCCCCTTCCTAATTTCTTACTTATTTCCACGTTAGTCACACTTACATGTTTCAGATCATCAAACAAATTTAAATGTGAGACAAAGATAACACAAGTAAACGTTTTTAAATGAAGACTTTTATTTTTAGGGGGGGGGGGGGATTTTCACACAGCTGTATTTATATATATATATACATTTAAATTTTTAAAAAATCATCATTACCCTTATAAAAAAGATTATTTGAAGTGATCTTACAAAGATGCCGCATTAATCATTGAAGCACAGGTACACTGAAGCACTTTGAAGCCATCATTGAATTTTGCTTCGCGCAGTACGACTCTGTGGGTTTAACTTTTGCCCCTTGTGTGGAGCAGGCGTAAGTTTAAAATTTTGACTTGTAGCTATGAAAATTTCAATGGAATCACGCAGCTAGGAAAGACAAATAAGAGCAGGACGTTACATTTACCAGATGCACTTAGAAGCAAGGCCATATTATCTAATGCAGTGATTCTTAACCATGTTGCCGTGGGCCAAGCTTGGGCCTCAAACGCCACTTAGAGGGCCTCAAAAAATTTTCCTTTTCCACATGTGGGCCGCAAGGGCCGTATATTTTCACTATTTATGACTGGATGAGTTGCAATGTAGCCTCCCCCCACATGATGACGGTAATTTGTCAGAGTTCAACAAACAAGCAGGAGAAGACACTCAGCTAGCCGCTAGCCTGTAGCAAATGTTGTGAAGAAGAATTAAAACTAAATAATGAAGACAAAAATGGTCCCAAACCGACCCTAAAAAGGCAAAAATCCACTCCACTCCTTGTCTCCCACTGCTTTGAGCAGAGGGAGACGAGGTGCAGCTTTACGACAGTGAAAGGACGCCACTCGGGGAAGCCCCGAGCTGAAGTTACTGAGTTCTGCTTTAAATATTATTTCAAGGACAGATCAGCGGAGAAAATTTTTTCAAAAAGGCTGCAAAAACGTTTTTTGAGGTTCACAGTCTATCAGACGCCGTTCAAATGCGAGGCATGTTTTCACCCCCTGCCTGCTTTGTGGTCACGTGAATTCCGGGTGGTAATAGGCTCGCACTGATCCATATCCATGTTTTAACAAGAAAAATGCCGTTTCCCGGTGATGACATCCTTGCCAAGTTAGTAAAATGGTAATAGAAACACAGAACAGCAACGCTGCGCCAGTATTTTTTTATTTGTCATCAAAATACAGATTTATACAATAACATTTAAAACAACACCATCTCTGTTTGTTTCGTCAGGTTACTTTACATTTTTATGAATGATATGAGTGTGTGTTTGACCATAAACTGCAGTACAAACAGGCTTTTTGCCCCCTGGTTGTGCCTACAACTGCCAATGTTTGTAAACGGGATACCCGTCTATGGCCATTGATAGTTTTCAGTCACGTGACCCTGTCGGCAGCCCTGGCGGGCAAAAGATGACGGGCCGCCGCAGACTCTGTGCAGACAGACCACAGAAAAGTCGTTTAAATCAGCTGTCAGTCGCCAAGAATGAAAGATACAGGAATAAGATGGAAGTGTTGGATTCTCATGACCCGTAGCCTATAGAGAGCCTCGTATACAGCCGTTAAACGTCACCACGGTTCTGCTGAGCTGCAGTCAGAGATATTTACATCTGTCTGGTTGAGAAGCGTCACCGTACACCGCTGCCAGAATGAAGATATATATAAGAGCACCGACAGTCAAACAGAAATAACAGAAATTGAATAATTTCCTCTCATTTGAACTTATTACAACATCAGTTTTAGAAAGGATGGAGTGCTGTGAAGATTTAAATAAAAAGCATATAGGACCGGTATGCAGGAAAAACAAAGAATATCATTCTAAACATCAGCGCTACGTCTTGTCTTTGTGCTATTCAGCCAGCTGAACATGAGTGTAAGGCTTTGATAGACGCGGGCGAAGGACGGCGGACTTATTGTGTGTGGTCCGCCGGAAGGGTCGCATGGGGAGTCGCGGCGCGAGGGGGCGAGCCGCCGCGGTGGGTGACGCGCTGGCCGTGAAATTTTAGGGGAGCGCGCGGACGACACCTAGGCGTAATAGGAGAGGCCAGTTCAGGGAAAGTGCTGTTGCCTGAAGTACTTGGGGGTCTGTGTGAAAGAATGCAGCTCCCGGACGAGCCTGAACTCCCCACGTTCTGCCTTGTTATCAGGATCAGGTGGACCCCCACCGTTTTATCTGCTGCTGATCTCCTTCTCCTCCTCTGAAGCAAAGCTCTTTGCTGCGACCATGAGATGTACATCTCTCACAACGAAGCGTGCCGGGGAGAAAACACTTCCTGGTCTGTCGCTTAGCAACACGTGCCTGACGTGCTCGCTGCCGCTGTGCTCTTTCGCTGCCGCTGCGCCCTACCCCGCGGTGAACGCCGCGAAAAACGCGTCCTATCTGAAAGGGCCTTAACACGATCTCCACGTCCCTCCTTTAGGAGTTTATTTGCGTTACTGCATCTCTCCGTTTTAGCTAGCAGCTAACATCAACTCATGCAGAAGACAGTGGGCGGCTGGTCGCCTCCATATGACAACAAATCACGCCAACATACACGAGGTATATGGCTGAAAGTACGCTATTTATATACGGATAAATGCAGGTGTGGGCATTACTGACCGTTGATGAAGTGTTCGCTGCTAAAATTGGGATAGGGGCTCGTGGAGGAGCTGCATGGTTTACTGTACCCGAGGACTGCGGGGCGTTTGGTAGAACTGATCCACAGATTTCTCCTCTCAGGGTGTCTTTATAGGATGGAATGCCGTAAAAACCAGGTAAGAGCACAACCCCAGCTCTTCCCCCCTCCTGGTGGTTTGTGCACCCGATCGCAAAACAGCCATCTGGTATTTTCCAGCAGCGTAAATGTGTGTTTCTTAGGGTAGTTCTTAGCCTGCAGGTGGCAAGCTAGAGTGTTTTTTGCCCGCCAGGGGAGTTTTCCCTTCAGACCGTGATGTCACAAAATAACTATCAATTCAAAGTGTGTCCATAATCATTTTGTGTCTGACCACCAAGCAGCAAGCGGCTTGGTTGATGCTGCTGCCTCACCTGCGGGTCTGACCGCAGGTGTGTAGTCATATGTGAGCAGAGTCCTGCAACAGTTCGAATACCAGACGGGTAACCCGCAAAAGCGCCGTTTAGCAGGTAGAAATGACAAAGAATAATATCACGGTTCAGGTGTGGGCGGAGAGTTATGTTTGGGTGGGTCGGGTGAGAATATTTTTTTTTTCTTATGTTTGTGGACATGACGTGTTTAAACATAGGTGCCGGGATGCCTGATTTCCAGGCAGCTGGAGACGCTGCTGGAAATGCGAAACAGGAACGTAAAACAAAGTTAAAACCAGGGATGATGTTCCCATATGCAGGAATCTCTGAATCAAATAAATAAAGCACTTAAGTGGCAAAATGACAGTGACTACAATGAATTTGGAACTTAATATGTTGACATGCGGGACAGGGAGGGCCGCAGTTAGTGGGTCTCAATTCGGGTTTGGGTGGATGCGGATCAGTAAAACTTGTGCAGAACTCTGATGTGCGCTGCATGCCAGGTGGTGGTTGGTGTGCCCAAACAAGAAGAGGATGCAACAAAAAAAGAAAAAAAAGAGGATGCAACTATTTTTTATGCTTTTGACAGACCAGACACCAACATTTTCATCCGGTCTCGTCTTGTCGGTGAAGATTCACACGTCTCGTCGTGTTTTTGTCATCATAGAGACACGTTTAGCTCGTTATCGTCTCATTATCATCATGAAAAAAGGGGCATCAACTAAATGATATCGTCATCATTAACAAAAACACCACTCATCTCAACCAACTGGGTGGTCCATGAAAATGGTCCATGTACCATTATGCAGGTTTTTTTTTCATTTGAAACAAAAAAACATCAGTTTTTCCTGTTACTGCTTTTTGACCTAAAACGAAAAAATCAGATAACAGTTATAAAAAAAAAAAGATAAATAAATAGCGCTGTTTGTTTGTGTTTACACTAACTGTAACAGCAGCAGGTGGCGATCGGACTATGTTGCTGCGTCATGTCATGTGGCACTGTTCTTAGATGAAGACAGTATCCGTGGAGAAAAAGAAAAAGTATTTCCATTTAATAATCCATATCTCCAGGATATCATAACGACTTTGAAATACTTGGAACACAGTTCTGGATGCTTAGTCAACACAGAGAACACGGAGTAGAGAAAATATCCGGGGCACGTCGCTGCCTAAAACAAAAAATACAAAATGGGATCTGAGCACTTTTTCCATTTTAGTTTTTGTGCAGACAATCAGAAAATGGATAACGGCCCGTTATCTGTTTGTCAGTTTTGGTAAAAAAAAAAAAAAAAAAAAAGGAAAAAATAAATGGTTTTTAGATTTTTTTGTTTCAAATGAAAAAAAAAACAAAAAAACAACTGCCTGAATGTACACGGACCAAAAACCTGGACACACATTTTAACTGGTACTTTCTACTGTGTATAAAGTTTAACTCAAACCTGCAGACTGCACATAAATATCAGTGTAAAGCAGGGACTTTTCTGTGGACTAATCCGAAGAGTGTTTTGTGCGTTGTGGCATCTTGCGCCGCCGCCAACATGGAAAGCAGCGTGAATATCTGGATTTACAACGTTGGACAGTCGTCTAAGGTCATGATAACCTATACGTATGTTATCCAGAGACCTCTAAAGTATTCTGACATTTATTAATTTATTACATTGGAGCATTAAGCATTTAATCTATTCATCTCTGGGACCTGGGATTGGCTCCACCAACCACCGCGACCCTGAACTGGATAAGCTGTATAGAAAATGACTGACTGCTGTAAGACAGGACAGAGATATTAAAGGGATCCCCGGCAAAAATCTAGAACATAAAGTACTTCTTTATGCAGACGACGTACTGCTTTTCCTCCAGAACTCATCAACATCTCTCTCCCAGACAATCATATTGATCAATAAATTTTCAATGATATCTGAGTACTCTATTAACTGGACCAAGACTACAGCTTTATCTGTTGATTGTACTTTACAAAACATTCCTAACACCACAATACAGTCTGGTAATATCAGATATTTAGGAATAAATATTTCTCCACAACTTTCAGAGTTAATAATAAAGTTAAATTATGTCCAGCTATTAAAGTCAATAGAGGAAGATCTCACACGATGGAAGCACTTACCCATATCACTCATGGGGAGAGTTGCTACCATCAAAATGATGGTTCTACCGAAAATTAACTACTTGTTCTCAATGATACCCACCAAACCTTCCTCCAGTTGGTTTAAGTCACTGGACTCTCACATTTCCAAATTCCTTTGGAAAAACAAGCCATCACGTATCAGTTTAAAAACCTTACAACAGGTAAAAGACCGGGGAGGGTTAGACTCACCCAATTTCAATTATTATTTCCTAGCAAATAAGCTACAATTCATTTCCAAATGGCTGAAACCTACCCATCTAGATGAACCGTGGCTAGACACAGAACAAGCATTATGTGAGGATCTGGATGTCTCTGATTTGCCGTTCAGCAGTTCAGCAGTCAGATCTCATAAATGCTTTAAAAGTATCAACATCTGCTCTACTCTGAAAGCATGGTGGGAATTCCTGAAATTAACCGAGTCTTCTATTATTCCATGTAAACTCACACCCATCTGGAATAACCTGGATATTCTACAAAACAAGAAAATGATTAATTTTGTGCATTGGAAAGATAAAGGAGTAAAACAATTACAACATATCATTGAAAATGGAAATTTCCTGTCATTTAATACACTCACCTTACAATACGGGATCAGTAGTACTAAATTCTTAGAATACCATCAACTTAAATCTATATTAAGCAAAAAATATACCTCTAACCAACTGATCCTGCAGACTCTGGTCAGGGTAGCAGAATTCCTGAATCTCTCTGTCCCCAAACTACTGTCGAAAATATATAGATTATTATTAAAACTGGATGATTCAATTTCCCTTCCAACTTCGAAGTGGGAGGCTGACTTGTCCAGAACCCTTAACCAAAACACATGGACACAGATATGTTTAAACACGTTCCTAATGACTAAAAACTCAAATATGCAGTTGATGCAATTCAAGGTTTTACACAGAGTACATTACACAGGACAGAGGATGTTCAAGATGGGTCTGTCACCTTCAAATATTTGTTTACACTGCAATGAGAATACAACAGACAATTATCTTCACGCCTTGTGGTCTTGTCCACCTGTCCAGAGGTTTTGGCTTCAGGTATGTGATGACCTGTCAACGTGGCTCAGGTGTAACTTTCCTGCAAGCCCCACACTGTGTTTACTGGGGGACTTGGATGAGATCAACACGGTAACCAACTATGCACATATGATACTTACTGTATTATGTATTGCAAAGAAAACTATCCTGGTAAACTGGAAATCCAAAAATAATCTGAGCATTAGCCAGTTTAGGAATTTCTTAGTAGACCATATCAGTATTGAGACGATGTCTGCCTCCTCTAAGAACCAGTTAGATGAATTCCACTCCCTCTGGTCCCCTGTGAATAGCTCCATCACTTAACGTTGGTGTAGGAGAGCCGCCTCGGCCATGTGGGGGTTGGGTGCTGGCGAGTGCTTGATGGCTATGGATCCCTGGCGGGTGACTTGAAGGGGGGTCTGGGCTGCCTCGCCGCTGGGGCGGGGCTGTATCCAGCCCGATGGGGGGCATGGGGGTCAACGGTTGGGGCTGCTCTGCGGCGGTGGGCGGGTCGCTGGTGGGGCCCTGGCCGGTTGCTGTCGGCCGGCGCCGGGTGGCCGGGGCCGTCCCGGGGCGGGGGGTCCTGGGCCCCGGTGCTCGGGGGTGGCCCCTGCCTCCGGGGCCGGGGGACCCGGCGCTGGGGGGGGGGGGGGGGGGGGGCGGGCCGGCGGGACGTGCCTCCTCTGGTTTTGGCCGGTCCTCACGACCTGGTGTCTAGTCACTGCGCCGGGGGCCGGGGCGCCTCTGCTGTGTGCGTGCGGGTGTGTGTGCCGGTGGGGGGTGTGTGTGTGGGGGTGGGGGGTTGCGGGGGTGGCCGGGTCTTTTCCACGCCGGGTGCCTGTCCTGCCCAGCCGCTGTGTCGGTTGGGGCTGGCCTGCGCGGGTGGTCTTGTGCGGGTTGGTCTCGTGTGGTCCGGGGGCTGGGTGCGGTGGACTTGTGGCGTGGGGGGGGGGGGGGGGGGGGGGGGCTGGTGGCCCCGTGGTCCCCGTCCTTGGTGTGTGTGGGTGGGTGTGTGACTGGAGGGGGGGCGTGAATGCGGGGTTGGGGGATTGTGGGTGTCGCGGCCTGGGTGGGGGTGCGGGCTTGGGTTCGAAGGGAGGGGGGGCATGGGTGCCGGGGGGGCGGATATGCGGGGACTAGCTGGCTATGCAGGAGGGGCAGGAGGAGGATGGGGTGGGGGAGTGTTGGCGGGGGGTAAAGTTGTGGGTTAGAGAGGTAATCTTGTGATTAGTCTTAAAAAATGTTTTAAAAAACAAAATGACTGTCTGACTGATGACTGATCTCCAGGACCTGGCTTTAATGACAAGCCAAATTAGAAAAAAATGGAAATATTTGATTAAAAAAATATTTTAAAAAAAAAAATATTTAAAAGGAGGTGATTTTTATATTATGTTATATATTTATTTAAATTGTTTTAAGGAAAAAAAAAAAGTAATTTTGAAAAAAAAAAAAAGAAGGAGGAAGAAAGAAAAATAAATAGTGATTATATATTATAAATAAATAAAAAATTTAATTTTATTGATTTTCATTTATTAATTTTTAATAAAAGATTTTATATTAATGGTTGGTCTGGTACGATGACATGATAATACCGTACCGTACCGTCTTCTTCCGCTTATCCGAGATCGGGTCGCGGGGGCAGCTGCCTAAGCAGGGAAGCCCAGACTTCCCTCACCCCGGCCACAGCCGCCAGCTCTTCCGGGGGGATCCCGAGGCGTTCCCAGGCCAGCCGGGAGACGTAGTCCCTCCAGCGTGTCCTGGGTCTCCCCCGGGGTCTGGTCCCGGTGGGACGTGCCTGGAACACCTCACCAGGGAGGCGTCCAGGAGGCATCCTGACCAGATGCCCGAGCCACCTCATCTGGCTCCTCTCTATACGGAGGAGCAGCGGCTCTACTTTGAGTCCCTCCCGAATGACCGAGCTCCTCACCCTATCTCTAAGGGAGAGCCCGGCCACCCTGCGGAGGAAACTCATTTCGGCCGCTTGTACCCGCGATCTCGTTCTTTCGGTCATGACCCACAGCTCATGGCCATAGGTGAGGGTAGGAACGTAGATGGACCGGTAAATCGAGAGCTTTGCCTTCTGGCTCAGCTCCTTCTTCACCACGACGGACCGATGCAGAGTCCGCATCACTGCAGACGCCGCACCGATCCGTCTGTCCATCTCCCGCTCCATTTTTCCCTCACTCGTGAACAAGACCCCGAGATACTTAAACTCCTCCACCTGGGGCAGGACCTCACTCCCGACCCGGAGAGGACATTCCACCCTTTTCCGGGCGAGGACCATGGTCTCGGATTTGGAGGTGCTGATTCTCATCCCGGCCGCGTCACACTCGGCTGCAAATCGCCCCAGCGAGAGCTGGAGATCACGGCCCGATGACGCCAACAGAACCACGTCATCTGCAAACAGCAGAGACCCGATCCTGAGGCCACCAAACCGGATACCCTCAACACCTCGGCTGCGCCTAGAAATCCTGTCCATAAAGGTTATGAACAGGATCGGCGATAAAGGGCAGCCTTGGCGGAGTCCAACTCTCACCGGGAATGGATCCGACCTACAGCCGGAAATGCGGACCAAGCTCTGGCACCGGTCGTACATGGACCGGACAGCTCGAACAAGGGGGTCCGGCACCCCGTACTCCCGGAGAACCCCCCACAGGAATCCCCGGGGGACACGATCGAACGCCTTCTCCAAGTCCACAAAGCACATGAAGACTGGTTGGGCGAACTCCCATGCCCCCTCCAGGATCCCGAAGAGGGTGTAGAGCTGGTCCACTGTTCCACGACCAGGACGAAAACCACACTGCTCCTCCTCAATCCGAGATTCGACTATCCGACGGACCCTCCTCTCCAGCACCCCTGAATAGACTTTACCAGGGAGGCTGAGAAGTGTGATCCCCCTGAAGTTGGAACACACCCTCCGATCCCCCTTTTTGAAGAGGGGGACCACCACCCCAGTCTGCCAGTCCAGAGGCACTGCCCCCGATGTCCACGCGATGCTGCAGAGGCGTGTCAGCCAAGACAGCCCCACAGCATCCAGAGCCTTAAGAAACTCCGGGCGGATCTCATCCACCCCAGGGGCCCGGCCGCCGAGGAGCTTTTTGACTACCTCGGCGACCTCAGCCCCCGTGACAGGAGAGTCCACCCCTGAGTCCCCAAACTCTGCTTCCTCCTCGGAAGACGTGTTGGTGGGATTGAGGAGGTCTTCGAAGTATTCCCTCCACCGGCCCACGACGTCCCGAGTCGAGGTCAGCAGCCCACCATCCCCACTGTACACAGTGTTGACAGTGCACTGCTTCCCCCTCCTGAGCCGCCGGATGGTGGACCAGAAACGCCTCGAAGCCGTCCGGAAGTCGTTCTCCATGGCCTCACCGAACTCCTCCCATGTCCGAGTTTTTGCCTCAGCGACCGCCAGAGCCGCGCTCCGCTTGGCCCGCCGATACCTGTCAGCTGCCTCAGGAGTCCCACAGGCCAGGAAGGCCCGGTAGGACTCCTTCTTCAGCTTGACGGCATCCCTCACCGCTGGTGTCCACCAGCGAGTTCGGGGGTTACCGCCACGACAGGCACCGACAACCTTACGGCCACAGCTCCGACTAGCAGCCTCAGCAATAGAGGTGCGGAACATAGCCCATTCCGACTCTATGTCCCCCACCTCCCTCGGAACATGGGTGAAGCTCTCCCGGAGGTGGGAGTTAAAGCTCTCCCTGACAGGGGACTCAGCCAGACGTTCCCAGCAGACCCTCACGACACGTTTGGGCCTGCCAGGTCTGACCGGCAACCTCCCCCACCATCTGAGCCCACTCACCACCAGGTGGTGATCAGTGGACAGCTCCGCCCCTCTCTTCACCCGAGTGTCCAGGACAAGGGGCCGCAGGTCCGATGACACGACTACGAAGTCGATCATGGAACTGCGGCCTAAGGTGTCCTGATGCCAGGTGTAAATGTGGACACTCTTGTGCCTGAACATGGTGTTTGTTATTGACAATCCATGACGAGCACAGAAGTCCAACAACAAAACACCGCTCGGGTTCAGATCAGGGGGGCCGTTCCTCCCGATCACGCCCCTCCAGGTCTCACTGTCGTCGCCCACGTGGGCATTGAAGTCCCCCAGCAGAACGATGGAGTCCCCGGAGGGCGCGCTTTCCAACACGCCGTCCAAGGACTCCAGAAAGGGTGGGTACTCTGAACTGCCGTTCGGTGCATAGGCACAAACAACAGTCAGGACCCGTCCCCCCACCCGGAGGCGGAGGGAGGCTACCCTTTCGTCTACTGGGGTGAACCCCAACGCACAGGCGGCGAGCCGGGGGGCAATGAGTATGCCCACCCCCGCTCGCCGCCTCTCGCCCGGGGCAACTCCAGAGTGGAACAAGGTCCAGCCCCTCTCGAGGATGGTGTTCCCAGAGCCCGAGCTGTGCGTCGAGGTGAGTCCAACTATATCTAGTCGGAACCGCTCGACCTCGCGCACCAGCTCAGGCTCCTTTCCAACCAGAGAGGTGACATTCCATGTCCCTAGGGCTAGCTTCTGCAGCCGGGGGTCGGACCGCCAGGGTCTCCCCCGCCCTCGGCCGCCGCCCAACTCGCAATGCACCCGACCCCTATGGCCCCTCTCGCGGGTGGTGGGTCCACAAGACGGGGGGCCCATGTCATCCTTTCGGGCTGAGCCCGACCGGGCCCCATGGGTAAAAGCCCGGCCACCAGGCGCTCGCCTCCGTGCCCCACCTCCGGGCCTGGCTCCAGAGGGGGGCCCCGGTGACCCGCGTCCGGGCGAGGGACACGTGGCTCCATTGGTTTTTAGCTCCATACGGGGTGGTTGGGCTGCGCTTTGTCTGGTCCCTCCCCTAGTAACCTGTTTGCCGTGGGTGACCCTGCCAGGGGCATAATTTAGCCCCAGACAACATAGCCCCTAGGATCCTCAGAACACGCAAACCCCTCCACCACGATAAGGTGGCAGCCCAAGGAGGGGGACATCATAATAGTGTCACAAAAAAAAAAAAAATTGAAAAAGAAAAATTTTTTAATATTTTAGAAAAGATAAAAATTAGAGAAATTATAATAATAAGAAATAATTTATTTGAATAAAAATTTTCCCCTATTTTCAAGAATTCATTTTCCTCATTCCCAATTCCCAATATCTCCATAAGGAGAGGGGTAAAACTATTCTTGTAAATAGCTGCGTCTGTTGTATGAGGAGACTTCATCCACAATACGAGACCTGGTACATTTGCTGAATTTCTTCAGCATAATCAATTCAGTTAAACTTTTGTGAGAATTTTTCTGTATTTTCTTGATGCCCATTCAAACAAAGACAGTATTACCTCCAAAAAAGCTTTATAAAACATTTCACTGTAAATAGGCCCTTTTAAAAAGTAATTTTTTACCTGATGTAGTTGTATTGTGCGGGGATAAATCTGAATCAGTGGAACAGCATTCTTCATAAGAACAGTTATCCACTTACTGCTTGATAACACAGTAACAATGAAGGACTGCAGTTCATGTAATTGAATTTTACCAGACAACATGCAAGCATACGGGATGATATGCAAGTCCACCAGCTCTGGGATGATGAATAATGTGCGCTGAGAAAGAGATCAGTCTCCTTAATAATTTCATCTAGATCCATATTCACTGAGAGCAAATACAATATTCTGCCCATGCAGCCAATATTATAGCTAATATTAATTTAATTATTCATGAGTTTCATGACAGTGCATTTTTAATCGTGCTGCATATTACAGCCAAGGCCGTTATTTCCATAACACCAAGACAACATAATGGTCCAACCCCCCTCTTCCCTCATCTTTTCCATTAAACTGCAGTGATAAAAACAACAGTGGAGGACCTTCAAGTACTGAATAAACATTTCTCACATCAGCTGGCAAACAAACACATGCAGCGTACCTTCACATAGTAAATCTGTGTTTGTTGTTTTATTTATATATTTACAATTTTATAATACCTTAAATTAGAAATAGTATAAGTAAATAAAAAATTAATTGCATAAAGAGAAGGATGTCATGAACTTCATTGGACTAGTAAAGTCTTATTGTGAAAATGGAATTTTAAATCAAAATATTTAGTATGACTGTCAATATTAGCAATTTTATTTTTTGTGTAAACTTTCACAATTACACAACATTTAAATGCAGGTGTGACTCATAACTAGGGATGTGAATCCCCACCAAGGAGGCCGATTCGATACGCATCTCGATACGCTACCAGCGATACGATACATTCACGATACAGTGAAGCTTCCTGCCGATGCGATGCGATTCACTAATGATTTGACAACGATTTGACTTTATACAATACGATTCGATTCGGTTCAGTTCGATTCAATTCTGCGATTCAAAACTACCGTATTCGACACAAAACAAATCATTTACAAGTCTCCATCTGGTTTCTAAGAATCATCACAATTATTTTACCTTCTCCTTTTCCCTGTGAAGGATGTTTTTAATACTTATGTTTTTGATTTTTTTCTATAAATCAAACTAATAAATCATCTTAAACTGATGCAGTTCACTCTGGTACAGAGATGCTGTCAGGAAGTCTTAGTTTTGTTAAAGAATAAAACGAGATCATTTTCACACCAGTTCTGCTTCTGCTCACCTCATATTTATGTTCATCTGAGGACGATGGGGAGGGGGGGCATATCCACACACCATGCCGCCCACCGCATGTTCGCCATGCTGCTGACGTCTTTTATACAGTCGGTTATACAGTAGCAGCGCGACATTGTTTACAAACCACGGATTTCTTGTCAAGTTTTCCAAGTATCGCCAAACTTTAGACGTGTCCTCAGAGATGCTAAACATGTCCTCTTCACCTGCTGCCTCCTCCCTCCGTGTTTGCTGTTTACTTGCTGCGGCTGCTCCCGTGTTTTAAAAAATAAACTTAAAAGATAGTGATGGTATGTTCAAGGAGCCTCGGAAATATGTGTGACGGAGACAAACTATGTAATAATCGGTGTAGCCATGAGTTTTTACCGATTCAGACACACCAAGAAAGATACGTTGCGCAGTTAGCTGCCAGTTGTATCCGATGCACACTAAAGCTGCCGGTGCAGTCGCATCACACATGTCTGTGTCGGATTCACCGATTCAGATCGGTGAATCTCTACATCCCTACTCATAACTGTAGTGTTACCAGCCATGGCTTCCCCTTTAACCTCCTTAAATCTTTCAGTTTTTGCCTGAAGTCTTTTTTCATGAATAAACTTGTTGAGGAGCAGCTAGTTTACTGGACCCTTGCTGATGTAACTGGGTCATTTCCATTCCACTATGATCTGCTACTGGGGTACAGAAGGGCTTCAAAGATAAACTGCATTTGGAACTGGTCTGAATACTGAACCATCGTGAAAACTAAGATTGCCTGAATGACTGAAAAATACGATTTTGTTTGCTTCTAAAAACTCTTTCAACTGAATATAAATTCTCTTCTCAAAAACCTTTTGAATAAAAGGAAGCTTGGAGATTGGTCTAACATTAGCCAGTATAGTAGGAACTAAACTGGGATTTTTTTTGATAATGGATGCACTATTGCATGTTTCCAATCATTTGGAACTACACCTGAGGTTCCAGGCTGCTACTGATAACAGCAAGGACATGTGGACCCTCAGTGGAGATAACTTCTTTAAATAAGTGAGGTGGGATGGTATCGGTAGGGGACCCAGAGGGCTTCAGGCCACCAACAATCTCGAGTAAAGTGTGTAACATAACAGGGTCAAAGTGGTGGAAGACAGCAGAACATCTTCACCTTCTCCCAGAAGAAATCAAGAAAGTTTTCAAACGAGGGTTCAGTGCCAACATTTTGTGAAGCATTAAGAACACTATTTAGAGTGTTGAACAGTACATGAGGCTTGTTGAAGCTTGACAGAATATTAGACAAATATCTTCTTTTGCCTTCTTTCACAGTAGCCTGATAGTGATGCCAGCAGTTCTTTACCATTTGAAAAGACACCTGGAGCTTGTCAGCTTTCCATTTACGCTCAGCCTTTCGGCATTCACGTCTGACAGGGCGAGTTGATTCATCTAGCCATGGCTCACGCTTAGTTTTAGGCAACCTGGGTTTCAAAGGAGCAACCACATTCAGTGCAGTGTGACGTGTTGAATAAAGCTAGGAACTGGGCCCATTTGAATCCTGATTCTCAGGAATGGCAAGGTTCATAAAAATAGTTTGAGAACCAAGAGGCAGTTGATGGGTTTAGAATTCGAACTTGCCAGACAGAAACACAAGGTTTCACAAAGCTACCAGGTAAGTTAATGTCAAATACAATGGGCAAATGATCAGAGAAAGCTACAGTATGTCACAAATCCTCAGACTGGAGACAGACAAACCAAAAGATAGAACCAGATCCAGAGTGTGTCCCTTTTCTTGAGTTGGGCCGACAACACTGAATAAGATTAAAAGAGTCAATAAGAGTCAGAAAGTCCTTTGTCAATGGTTTGTCAAGACAGCACACGCGTATGTTAAGATCTCCAGCAATGAGGACTCTGTCAAAAATAGGCATTATTATAGCTAGAAATTCAGAAAATTCATTCAGGAAGTCCTTGCTGTATTTACTGTATATGTATTTGGGTTGGCAATAGATTACCGCACACAATACAGAATGAGGGCAGATGTACTCAACGAGATCAAGTTCAAAGCTTTAAAACGAGGGGATATGGAATAATTAACATTTGTACACACTCACCATTCATCCTCCTTGACCCAACGTCCACCGTGACTTAAAATAGAAGCAGTTAAGAAAAAATACCTGACTCACCGGCCGTTACCCAGGTCTCCGTCACACAGAGAAAATCCAACCAGCTAGAGGTGAAGAAATCCTTCAGGATGAATGTTTTATTCGATAAGGACTGTGCGTTCACCAGGCCAAACCTGACAGTCACTGACGAGGCCGAGGCAATGACAGGTTGGACTGCCCGGCCAGGGACGCCCCCAAGGGGGGGGGGGGGGGGGTGGTGTGTACCAAAAAAGAAGAGCTGGCCACCCGACAGCCAAAACAAAAAAAATATTTTTTATATTTATTAAAAATTTATATAAATTAAAAATGAGGGTGTGGGGGTTTTTGTTAAATTTTTAAAAATTTAAAAAAAAAAAAAAAAAAAAAAAAAAAAAAAAATATACTAGAACTCCCACCTTTTGCCAATGGTGGTTTTTCGGTGGGCCCCCCGGGGTGTTATGCCTAATAAAAACAGCCTTTTTTATGAAAAATCATCCAGAAGGGGGCCCCCCGAAAGCCCCCAACAAGTTTCTAATGCCCCTTTCAAATTAGCCCCTATTTCCCCCGCCCTCTATGGGCGGAAACAATCTACCCTCATTTAGTTTGTTTATAATATAATTGGGGGGTCTTCATCTGTGGTGGGGTTTGAGGGAGGGAAAGGTAGTAAAGGAGAGGTAAGGGAAGATATTTTATTAAAAAAAAAAAAAAAAAATATTATAATAAAGGGAAAAAAAAGTCAAGCTATTTAAAAAATAGGAAAAAAAAAATTTTTTAAAAGAAATTTTCTTATAATATTTCTTGAAAAAGAAGCAATTGTCATAAAAAAGTTCTATATTCAAATGAAATTTTTCTTTTTGGTGGTTTTGTCTTATTTTGGGGGGGAGGGGAAAAAATAAAAAAAAAAAGAAAAAAGAAAAGGATATGTTTATAGAGATGTGAAAAGGGAGGGGGAGAAGAGGGGGTGTTTTTCCCCTTATATATAATAAAAGATAAAGGTAAATAAAAAAAAAAGGAAGGGGGAGGAGAGGGAGAGAGAAGAAGTAATAAAAGGTAAAAAAAACTTAATTTCCTTTTTTCTCCCCCCCCAAAAATTGGGCCCCTGCCCGGCGGACAGTCGCAGATTCTGCAGGTTCACTCCGTGCAGCTGGTGCCGAGGAGAGCGGAGACGATGAAGTCGGTGCAGCTCTGTTTGGCCCATAACAGGAACCAACCAGTGCTTGATGGACCCCACTGAGTAACAGAAAGGAAGGAAATTGTGGAGAACTCCATGGAAAGCCAGTAATTCGACGAGTGCCGCCAAAGAGTCGTCTTTTCTGCCAGCCTCTGTGCTTGCCGTGGCGACAATGGTGCTTCCTCTGAGGAGCTGCCACCACAGCAAGGCAAAGGTAGGAAAGGTAGGAAGGTATCCTTGACAGGAAGGGTGGCAGAGCTTTCTGACCATTAGAATCAAGCTCCACTAGGTTCCTGGTAGAAAAGCGTAGATTCATGAGAGTTTGCCGATCATACACAACCAGAGAGTTGCTATTTTGAAGGACAGTTAAAGGAAATAACACGAGCAGAAAGCTTGTCAAAGACAGACGACAAGCCAGACACTCCAGACACAGCCATCTTGTCCCAGTGGTCTCTGGTCTCAGGTGTTCAGAGAAGCTGGAGTCCTAATGCAGGTCCAATGGTCTGAGCAGAAAGCCAGACAATGATCTCTCAACCAAGCAGCAAAGAACGCAACGTTATTCTCTCCATTTGTTTGGCCAGCAAGGTGAAGAGTACTACGTCAGTGCTGTGTTGCCAGATGAGAGACACTGGAGCCACAGATATCACTAGATGCTGCCTCCGACGCTGCTGTCCATTGGAGCGATACGTCAGCTTAGCCGCCATCTTTGGCAAGGGGAAGCCGCGTCCACTCATTGCATTAGTGAATGTAGGCAGAGATCTATCCCCGATTAAATACACCATGACTGAATCAATTTTCAACCGATTTTCAAGCCGTTTGGTTTATATCTGATATTTATGACAGGGCAGAGATTATTTCATTTACATACACAC
Organism: Atherinomorus stipes; assembly: GCA_023101725.1. Lineage (NCBI taxonomy): Eukaryota > Metazoa > Chordata > Actinopteri > Atheriniformes > Atherinidae > Atherinomorus > Atherinomorus stipes. The sequence continues at coordinate 163,600 of JALJCO010000034.1, forward strand.
ATCCACATGCATACAAAGTGATTTTATATCCTGGCACGCCAGCGTGACCAGCACCATGTATAAGGCACATGGAAAGTCCAACTTGCCCTGTGTCTCATACATAGCACTGGTCAGGCTGGTGTACCAGGCTATTGATTTTATGATTATTTATACTTGTTTAAATATTAAAAAAAATCCCGATCTGTCTCTCCCTCTCTCACACACAAACACATATATATGTATTATACATATGTATACATATATATATATATATATATATATATATATATATATTTATATATATACATAGTTCAGTTCGACAGTAGGACTAGGTGTTTCAATCCCTTAAGACCATATACTTCACGCTTATGAGGGTCAGCTTTCCACTCCACCAGGTTACAGGAGAGCGTATTATGGGCAGGGGGTTACAGGCTTCATTGGGGTCATCGGGAGGGCACCCCCCTTCATCAGTGTTTCGATGACTAGCCCCCGACACTTCCAGAGGGCTCATCGGCAACACCTGGCGTCCCAAGTGTGCCCCCGTCTGCACTGGATCCCCTGCATACTAAGCTGCTACCGCTACTCCCTGGTAGCCCAGACACTGTCTTTTCTCTTGATCCAGAGCCAGCGGCTGGATTGCTCTGCAGCACTGGAAAGGGAGCTGATGGTCTGTCGCATAGCTTGACCTCGGATCCCCAGATCTTTCAGCAGCCTGGTTGTTGATCTGCCCACGAATCCCCTGCAGCCGACTTCAACTGGGTAGACCCTGGTCCTCCATCCATGCTGTTCTGCGTCCATTGCCAGCTCAGAGTATTTTGAGCTTTTCCGTTCATAGGCCTCCCCGATGGCATCTTCCCAGGGCACAGTTAGTTCAACTATGAAAGCTGAGCGAAGGGAGGAGGACCAGAGTAGAAGATCGGGCCTGAGGCTTGTTGCAGCAATCTCCATGGGGAAGCAGAGGTGATGGTCCAGGTCTGCTACCATCTTCCAGTCCCGAGCCGCGGCCAGCTGTCCAGGATGTGAGTTGGGTGCCTGAACTTTCTTTGGTGTTTTACCAGCACCAATGAAAGCTATAGAGGGTGTACATTGGTGAGGTGGAACAAGTAAGGCATTGACAGTGGACCTTTTAGCCTCTAGACTGCTCGCAAGACATCTCAACACCTGGTTGTGCCGCCAGGTGTAACGGCCCTGCAATAGGCTGGTCTTGCAACCAACCAGAATGTGTCTCAGGCTGGCTTGAGATGAACACAGGGGGCATGCGGGATCTTCTCCGTACCACTGTTTGAGGTTGGTGGGGGATGGGAGAACATCATAAACAGAGCAAATTAGGAAGCTAGTTCGATGTGCCTCCATTCCCCACAGCTCTTTCCATGAGAGTCTTCTCTTCTCAACATCCTCCCACCGCATCCATTGACCCTGTTTTACCTGCGCAACTGCTTTGGTGCATCTCGTTACCTGCTCTTGCCGACGCACTTCATCAACTACCAGCCTACGACGCTGTGAAGGAGTTGCTTTCAGCCAGGATGGTCTGCTCTCCCCAGTTCCAAGGCCACTTCTCCCCAGCTGCGTGCGACCCACAATCTCCTGATGCTTAAGAGAAGCTATTGCTTGCTCAGTCGCAACAGATGAAGACCACTTCCTTCCAGCCAACAAGGTGGGGATGGTTTGAGCCACCACCGGATCTTGAGACTCTGCCAGAGTCATTTCCAGCCTCACCTTGGAACATTTGTATTCCTCTGTGAGACTGGACACCGGTAGCTCCAGAATTCCATTCCCATACAGTGCTGTGTTGGTAATGCACCTAGGGAGGCCAAGCCATTTTTTGGCAAAGGAGCTGACTAACCGCTCCAACCCTTCAACCTTGGAAAGTGGGATGTTATAGATGGTTAAGGGCCACATGAGACGTGGGAAGGGGCCAAACTGGAGGCACCAGAGCTTTAACCTGCCAGGCAGTATATATATATATATATATATATATATATATATATATATATATATATATATATATATATATATATATGGTAGTGGAGCACAAATATAATGAATAAAACAGAACAAAACTCACAAATTGCCATAATAAAAGAAAAAGTAATAAATAAGACCTAACACATAAAACCTTTATTTATTCATTTTCTGTTGTAGTAAAAACTACAAAAACACATAAAAATCAGGTTGAATGTACCATAACAACAGAATAATCCATGTTTATCCATAATTTATTCATTCTCTTCATGCCCATCATCCAGTATGCTGGCGTGGCAGACCCGAACCCGGGTCTGCCACGCCAGTCCACGACGCTACCACTACGCTACCCACTCCCCCAATATTCCCCCCAATTATATAAACAAGAAAAAAAAGAGGGCCAAGAATGGACCCCTGAGGGACCCCAAGGTTTATGTTTTCCATTCCTGAATTCAACTCATTTATGTTCACAAATAACTGTCTTCCACAAACATGGTCCCCAAACCACTGAAGTGCAACGCCCCTGACACAGTAATGATACAACTTCCCAAGTAAAATTGTATGATCAATTGTATCAAATGCTTTTATGAGATTGAGAAAGACTACAATACCAAATTCTCCTCTGTCAAAAGCATCATTTATTTTTTCAACTAGATCTAAGATGACCGTACTATATGTCCTGAGACCATATTGTAAGATACCAGAATATTGTGTTTTTCCAGTTATTCTGTCACCCTTGAACAAACTGCTCTTTCTAATACTTTGGATAAAGTTGGTAAAATTGATAAGGGTCTGTAATTTTCAATGTCATTTTTATCCCCCGACTTGTATACTGGAGTAATTTTAGCCAATTTAGTTTGTTTTGGAACAATGCCGAGCTGTAAAGGTAAATTTATTAGGTGAGCAAGTGGCTCAACTATTTAATTTACAATGGCTTTTAAAATCTTACTACAGATTCCATCTGCTCCAGCTGTGTATGAGCATTTCATCTTGTTTAAGATATTAATTACCTGTGTTTACATGTAGGTTTGAGATAGCAAGAAGATGGAACCTGACCATAAAAACATAAAATATTGCTGTGTTTTTCTTTTATATGCTTATATTTTACGTTTGGTATGTAATTATCGATAAGACCAGGACTTAGTCTAGTAAATAAAGTTAGTTTGGTTGACCGTTTCATTTCCACCTTAAATATTCTGAGTTTTGTATATGGTTGTCTGCCATAGGCTGGGTGTGCCATCACCGGTCTGTGATTGGTCCAATTATCTGTTGTCCAGCTAACCCATCTCTATTTAACTTGCTACTTTAATCAATTATTGCCAGTTTCTGATGTGGCTTAGCTGAGCTTTAACAGGTCCTTTTACATAATTCACCGTTAATTTCAAGGTTGAGTTGCATGAGGAGTATTATTTCCTCATCAGGCCTTCTCCATAAGGGAGAACATTACAATAATGAGCTCCAGACATTAGCAAGTTCTAACTGCTAGTCAGCATGCTCCATCAGCTCCATAGCTGCTGGCTCCAGGGAGCAATGTGTGCTGGTTTGATGTAACGCATGGCATCATGAATGAAAAGGTTACCATAAAGAGTGGCTCACTCACTTCATGGTGAAATAAACTGTAGGACAGGTCAGTGAGATGACAATACGTGTGCTGAGAATCACCTGCAGTGACATCATCACATTACTTTAGATGAGTGACTTTTACATTGATGACGTGTTGAGATGTTTCCAAAGTTCAAGTAAAAGTCTGTGCTTCCAGCTCCCGTTGAGCTACACAGCAGCCGAGATCATGTAGTTTATAACTTTTCCACTCTAACACCACACTGCGTTGGTTTATGGTACCAGATGACAGACCAGCAACTAAAAAAACACTACCCCTAAAGCCTGGCATACACTGTGCGATTTTTGGCTGTTTTTGAGCCGATTTTCCAGTCGTGCAACAAGTTTGGTGATCAGGCCAACTCTTGGCCAAATTGTGTGTCCTGCTGTATACCAGGCGGTCACGAGAGGCAATTGGCAACTCGTGACGAGCTCCCGATCAGAAATCGTAAGTGGCAAGAAAATCAAACCTGTGTGATATTTTGGTCATGGCTCGTGAGTGAATCGTATGTTGAAGTGGCGAAAAAAAGAAACGCGTTGCTTAAAAGAAATGTTTCCAGTCATGGACAGATTCCTACTGAAGCCCAAACAAGATTCTAATACAGTCGGTAACAGCTGCTGTGAAGTGTTCACCAGTCACACTGTGCAACACTTCCCGTTATACAGGTCAGAATGTGGAAATAAGGAAGCATCGGTCATAAGTCCAGACTCTGAGAAAGCGGCAGTCGCAGAACAAGGCCTTCACCTCTCATTCTGTTTGATGACACATAACCTATCTAAAGTGTGGTAACTTGAAAGAAACTGTGAAATAGTATAAAAGTGTTTGCCGATGTCAGAGAACTTGACAACGTTTAATTTAAATGTGTGTAGCCTGTGTGTGCGTACAGTCGTCCTCAAAATTGTTCATACCATCCCATTAAAGAAAAGGCTAAATTGACAATAGTTATTCACATAACAAGAAACAAAATTCACTTCAATTCAACTTTATTTGTATAGTGTCAATTATGACAATATCACCTCAGGGCGCTTAACAAACAGAAAAATTTAAGTCAGATTCGTAATAGCCTAGCTGAGGAAACCAACACAATGGATCAAATCTTGGCTTGACACGGTCCAATCCCCCATCCTGAGCAAGCACAGAGTGGTGGCGACAGTGGGAAGGAAAACACCCTTTTAACAGGGAGGAAAAACCTCCAGCAGAACCCGGCTCAGGTAGGGCGGCCATCTGCCTCGTTCTCAAAAGAAACGAATGACAAATAAAAATGTACAATTATAATTTAGTGAAATAAAAAGCCTATTGTTTTTTAAATGTGGTTGAATATAAAAATTAAAAAACAAAAGTGTACCAAACAAATTAGAGCAGCTTGCACATGATCAGTGGACTAAAATACCTGTTTTCCCTCTTCTTTAGTGGGAGGGTTTGAATTATTTTATTATATGTATGTATGTGTGTGTACATTTATGTGTAAATATATATATGTATATATATGTGTGTATATATATATATATATATATATATATATATATAATATACACTTTACATATATATATATAATTTATAATTGTATACATTTTGGAAATATCACGTTTATTTATTGAAAAACTGTGATGGAAACAGCTTATGCGCTCTTCCAGTATGAAAGCTGAGCAGTGATTTATCTCCCTCACACTCGACGTTGGACTGGAAAAGCCTATTTTTGTCATTTTACTTTTCCATATTTTGTTCAACTTTGCTCAATTTAACAGCACCTGTTAAATGAAATTAGCAATTTCTTATCTCTTTTACCTTCGGGGTCCAGTTGTCCACTTCACATCCTGTCTGCTCATTCATACAGATAATCACCAGCTCTCCAGCTTCTGCCAGCAGGACAGATTACTGCCCCGACGCTGCTCTTGAGATGATTATGTTCCACCTGAATGTCTGTGATGTTGTTATTGAGGTGGTGGTGAGCAATCTCCATTGAAAGGCCAGTGTCAGACGTGGTTGTGACGATCAATAGAGAGGGAGAGCCTGAAGGTCACATGCTCTAATGAGAATGCTGTAATTGTGAATATTTATCTTTTGAGTACTCCCCTTGGAGATGTAGTCATCATTTCTACACAGACATGATGCAGTATAGCTGAAGAGTAAATGTACACCTGTTGCTTTTTCATGTTTACAACAAGGAATAACTTGGTCAGCCTAAAATGCACGTTTTTAAGAGAGAGAAAGCAGGCGATTCCAAATACTAGCAGTTATTTACAGGGTTTACAACTACTATGAATGAAGTTTTAATACCAGGAATGTGCTTTAAGATAACATTAACTCTACAAAAGGCATCAAAAGAATCACTAAGCAAACTATATAATGTAATTTTAGAAAATATGCATGCATTCACTTATTTCCCCTTTCTCCTTCTCTACCTTTAATATCAGATCATTTAGCTTTTTAACGTTTTCCCACAAATATTGAATATTTTAGAAAAAAATGTTTTAGATTAATTTTTCTTATGTTCAGAGCTGCAAATATAAACAAGAGAAGGCAACTACGAGAGATTTTCATTACAATACACTGGCCGTGCCATAGTAATTAAACGTTTTTTCTCATAGGTTTACTTTACAGGAGGGTTTTTGAGATTGTGAGGAAGAGGTGAGTGAATTTTGTCGGGCCCTGAAGTCATGGAAAACTGTGGAAATTAAAAATGTGTCCGTGAAATAAATCACTTCCAGTTTAATTCAACTATTAAAAACCCATTCTATTCATATTTAATAATATGACTGTTCCCTACTTTATTATGCTTTTTAACAAGCGTCTTTATAACTGATGGAGGCTCACTGCAGATAGCAGATTTCACTGTTGGTTTGCAATTTGCAGAGTGACTGACAGGTCTAGAGTCCAGAGAAGTGTCATGATATGTGTGTTTTAAACCCCCCTTAATTAAAGCCTGCCTTGGCTACAGTACAGGTACAGTAACAAAATCAAGGGTCAATGACAGAAAAATGTGATTTATAGGCTATTTCAAAACTTTGTTTCTATTGGTGTGTGCTTGGCCCACTAGAATAGCTGTTATGTGTTTATTTTCTTAGAATGAGTCATTTATATCTACTTGCTGCAGATGCGCATACAAGGGGGCTGCCATAGTTGTGCCACCATTTTTACTACGGTGTCTCTGAATGGACAAAACAATATGTGTGTAGTGAGAACCCTCTAAACTTTGAAACTGCTGTACCAGCTTTGTTTAATGGGAGTCAGAGCACTGTTTGGGATAAGTACATGTAATACCTTAAAAGACTTTAAAAGTGGTTACTGGTACAATCACAGCTGCACCTGAGACCACTGGATCCGCTCACATGAAAACATCTTCATGTCTGGGAGAATTTTGGCTACTGTACATTCACAACAGTGCTTGGAAAATAAAGTCATTTGAAAGAAAACATCTTTTCTTTAAAATACCCATCTTTACCCACAGTGTCAGTAGTTCTTCCACACTGTATCTTAGAGCTGAACAATTAATGGCATTTGCAATTAAATTGCAATTTCAGTTAGCGCAGTTTTGTAATCGTGCCATCATGCGATTTTCCCACACAGCGACTTCTGGCAACTTTGAGTCAGCGATTAGCGGCTAATCTCCATGAAGACTTGGCAATAGTGTCGATATTTCCCCCGATCCCCCCGGTGTCTCTGGTCTATAAGCAGCACTTGCAAGTCTGCCCGAGCAGACCCGACACAGATCCTGCGACAACAGAAACCGCTGTACGGCACTCACCTCCCCACCGAGCTGCTTCCAGTGCTGGTTCGGACCACAAACTGACGAAAAACTGGTTCTTTAGCTGTTTTTCTATCAGCTCAGATCTGGAAGCCCATGATCAGAGAATAAATTAGAAGTGTCACATGTCAGACAGTTCATGAAAAGCAGTGGCACACTGACAAGAGAAAGTTTAAAAGTAGTGTGGAACATGAGTACTGTTTTTACAGAAATGGATTTTAAAGTAACACGGCTAATATTCAAGAAGAAAGTCGCTGTTTTCAAAGCAGTATTATCTTCATGATATATTTTTGGCCTCATGAAGGTTTGAATTTATGTTTAACCAAATGTTTTTGAAGGCCTATTTGGATAATGAGTCATTTCAGACTGTAAAAAATAGGGTTATTCATTTTCCGCTTTACTTTGTATGAGGCTTTATTTGTGACAATTATGCTATCGGCTAAGCATGTTGGATTTCATACACTGAAACACCAAATTTTAGTTTTGACCCATGGCCATCTACTTTGAGTCATTTCTGGCCCTCCTTTAAAGAATTTGGACACCCCTGATTTAGCGGTAGATAAGCCTGGTCCAGAAAGTAAAGATCCTGTACAGCAGTTGTTCCAACTATATAGCCACTAAACCAGCTGAAATGAATCAGCACAGCTCCTCTGCAGAGCTCGTTAGGGAAAACACCTGTTCTACATGTGAAGGCAGATCCTGTTTGTTAGCACTGCTACATAGCCTCATGCTAACTTCAGGTTGCTGCCTGAAGCCACCAGGTCCGTGTGCGGTGCATTACGGCTGCGGTGCGACTTAGTTCCGATCTCTACAGAGCAGCAGCTCCCACCGCAACCGTGTCAGACACGGCGCGCCTGCGACTGCAGTCTGCACTACCACCAGATAAATCCGATAAATCACATTTGCACGCTCACACGATAATGATCAGGGGGGCTGGATAAATGTCCAGTGGTGTGTGTGCGTAATAAATGTCCAACATAAAGTCACTTTTCCAACTTAAACCAGCAGACGCGTTTCATTCGTAATATATGCTTATTTGTAGGCTACAGCTATACACAACATATTTACATTTTTAACTTATCATGCATAATCTATCCCAATAATTGATCATACCATCACTTTCTTGCTTTTTTCGCTGCAAACTCAGGAATAAGTCTTTAAAATCCAGATTGGATGTAGGCGTATTATATTTCTAGCGAATAATAGTGCAAACCTGCACAGTCCGCAAATAATTCTTAAGGTTAGTCTCAACTTTAAAAAGCTTCGCTTGCCCGATGCCTCCGTTACAGGGAGAGTAAATAAAATCCTGAGTGCAATCACACAGTTCCTTCAATCCAGTTGAGGTAACGAATTATTTTCAAATCACACATCAAAGTTGGAGATCTTGATCAGTCTTTTTCCTATATGTAAATCCACTGTGATGGTATTTTTTATTTAGTTGTTTTATGTGACCTGGACAGAGAGACAAAATCAAATGTAATAAATTTATTTATTAAAATGAAAAAAAAAAAACGCGCGCACACACACAGCGGGAATGCAGGCACGAGGTCCTGGATGCGCAGGTTGCTCAGTCCATGCTTGACTTCTAACCTGGAGTCACTGGTTACTGTAGTTAGTGTAGTTTATGCCTTCACAAGTCTCCGGGAGGCTTTTATTCTTAAATTTACAGGACGCTTTACTCTGTTCCCGTGTCTGGTTTCCCGTCTGGTCCGGTCTGCACTGCAGAGCTTGACGCGCTCTGGAAGCGTGCTGCTCCAGAGATAGACCTGACTTCTATATTTAGCGGAGCGGAGCGGCGCGGCGAGACGCACCTGGGACGGATCTGGGACATGTGTCGTGTCTTGTGTGAGTCACGCCACTGACTATAATGGCCGCGACTTGCTTCGGAACCCGCACCGCAGCCGTAATGCACCGCACACGGACCCGGTGGAAATCCGCCTTTACATAAATTCCCATAACAAAAGAATTTAGACTTGTGCTAAAGAAGCTGTATCTTCTGCAGTTTCTCATCTATGTTCCTTTTACCTTCTGATTTCACCTCCTGCCATCATCAATTTAATTTTCATCTAATTTGATAATAAAATAATGGTGGAAAAAAAGAATTGTCAGTTTTTAAGTATTATACAGTTTATTTCCATGCATGCCAGCACCATTCTGATTGTTTTACTGGTTTATAGTCTTTTAGCTTTTGAACTTCATCGTGAGAAGAGCACACCTCATGCAACATAAAATCCAATACTCCTTTTAAATGTCATTTTTGATGCTTGAAAATAGGATTCTGTTACATTCTTCTATTCATCTCCTCCTTTTCCAAGTATTACAAGTCTGATAAAAAAAAAACATGTTGCAGTAATTCTTCTTTTCCTTAAGTGAAACGGTCTGGCAGAGCAGCGCCACAATGAAAGAGAAGGAACAAGAGCGGGAATGACACAAAGCAAATAAAGGTCATAATGAAAACTATAAATCTAAATGCAGAGCCAGAGTGTGATGTTGTGATGATTTCCCAATATTCCGAGGAATACAGCTGTTCAAATGATGTGAGGAGAGAAGTGGCGCCTGGTGGTCGTAGAGAGAGAAAAAGAATTTTGACACCGCAATGTTAAAACCACATAAGCCACTTGCTTTGACCATTTTTGTAATTTCATTCTTGCACAAAGAAACATAATGTAATTAAAATTCAACAGAACAGAGTGCATGTGAGGAGGAAGATAGCAGGAAATTACACACACACGTATGTATGTGCATGTATATACCTGCATTTCAGGCTAACATGCATGCACATATCAGAATTTCCAACTAGAGCTTGTACAAGCTTCTTAAAAGTCATCTGCTGCTGTGATTGACAAACAAATATGTGGCAGGGAGGCAGAGGGACTGAATGGTAAGCTGGGTTGAGAAAGCCAGATAAGAGCATTGTTTCCCAACGCAGGGCTTATGGAGGAAGAGCAGAGTTCGCTGGGTTTAATGAGGAGGTTAACCCCTGCTGTGTCACCCACGGTTCAGCAGGGTAATCACACCGACTGCTGGCCTTTATTTGTCAAGTCCACTGATGTGATGAAGCTTCTTCAGGGCTGGATAATAGTATTTTTGAAAGTAACTCTCTAGATTTCATGACTATTGCCATCTAGAAGTATTTAGTTACTTTACTATATTTGACCTTAAAGCCAGAGTTGGTAATCCTGTTCAGAAACACTTTTTGTTCTACTGGGTGAAATGGTCCTTCCATCATAACAGTCAATACGTCATGTATTCATAAAAAGGAAGGAAAAGTCAGACCTCTGTGAGAGCCACGGTTCTGTAAAAACTCTGACCAACCCCTGCCATTCGCACCGAAAGGCAGGAATTGGTAATTCACAACGTATAGAAACAATGAATCGATGCCTTTATGTCTCGTCTCTGTCCTTCTCTCTCTCCATCCCCCACGTGACCCCCTGTGTGCCGCTCACTGTAAACAAATCCCGCTAACAGACTGCTAACTGCAGCTGCACCAAAAAAAACAAAACAGAACAAAATAACAGATAAGGATTAAGTCATGGAGGCATTGACGTTTGTAGTGTGGACTTTTTAAACCGCAGAAGGAGTTGGAGGTGAGTGGATTAAAGCTTTTAGAAACATAGTTTGTCAGCTGTCTACAAGCTAACGAGCTATCTACTCGGCTGTTATCGTTAACCTGCTCGTAAAACATCGGCCCACACGTCCCTGCGCTCTGAAGGCGTGGTTTCGGGTGGTGTGTTTTTAGCTGTCGCTTGCTCAAACCATTTTTCCAACATTGCCAACCCTAGCTTTAAAGGATAACTTTCCTTTTTTCCAACCTGGGCTCTCATTTATAAAACTGTGCGTAGGATCTTTACTAAAAGTATACGTACGCCCAAAACCAAAAGTTTGCTTCCGCCAGAAAATATTCAGATTCATAAAACCATGCGTACGCACAGATCCAAGCAATTTCCCCTTTTATAAATCACACTCTTCCTGGAAGTTTGCACAGGTGAATTTGGCTCATATCCCGCCCCCTACACACCCACATTCTAGCATAAATGGTCAATGCAAAGTACCTCATGGATGTTTCTGCGTATAAATGAGCTGATCTGAGGCATTTAAAAGCTGAATTCTGGCAACTGAAAAGAGAGTAAAACGTATTTTCGCGGAGACTGAAGTGGAGGTGCTTGTTGGTGAGTTGGAGGAGCCTCACAAAAATCATTTTACTCGGTGGGAGTGGATCACCGATAAGGAAAGTGCTAAGTGGCAGAACTCGCGCTAAGGTTCTTATACACTAATCCGACCAAATGCTGCAACTAGACAGTGGGAGCGTTTCTGTACATGTGTAATTAGAAAAGATGAGAATCAGACTTTTTTCTTAACAACAGGGAGGAAATCTGGAAGGACGTCACATTCCTGGTTGTTGGAACATCAGTGGAAAACTTTAATTGTGGTAATAAGTGAATAAGAAGATCACGGACATTTATTTCATCATGGAGATTTCTGCTGTCTGACAAAAGTGGACACTGCTGCTCAGTCTACTGATGTCGGTGTGTTTGTATCGGGGAGGAATCACTGGCTGAACGACTTGTCCCGCAAATACGGAATCACGTACGGTGTCCAAACTTTTTGCGTGTGGAAACATACTTGTTCTGGGCGTTTATTTATGCTCTCTGAAATTGTTCCCCCTGGGCACACAGGTGTTTCTCTGTGCGATTGAATTCGCAGACAAGTGGCTGGGAAGTGGCTGGCAGTCGGCTGAAAGGGGAACTTTTTCATGCCCAAATCTGTATAAGGTTATTTGCTCTGATTAGGGCAACGTTGGGACCTGAAAAAATAAAAACAGTTAGGTCAGAAAGGAAGAAGTATGTTTGGCGTAAAGCTAACACAGCTGATGATCCAGCTCATACCATCCCTACCGTGGAACAGGGAGGCGGGAATATAATGCTATGGGGCTGTTTCTCTTCCTCCGGTCCTGGGGGCTTGTCCGTGTGCAAGGGATTATGAATAGTGCAAAATTCATCAACATCCTGCAGGAGAACGTCTTGAAGTCTAGCGTGAAGCTTGGGAGGTAGTTTACCCTTCAACAGGATAATGATCCAAAAATACGGCTGAGTGACAAAGAATGGTTAGGAAGAGAAAGTGAGGGTTCTAGACTGGCTCAGTCAAAGCCCATATGTGATACCCAATAGAAAAGTGGAGAGGATTGAAGACTCCTGTCAAAGAAGTTTAGTTTTTAACCTGACTCAGCTTGAGCAGTAATCACGAGATGTGGGGTGTCGTACTCCAGGACCATTGCACAAAAACTCATTGCTTGTTATTAAAGCGATTGGCAGTTATTGCTCCAGAGGATGCAACCTAGTACTGATTGTGAATTAATGACTTAGTCTGAATGCTTTTGTAAAAATGAAATTGTCAGACTTATACACCTATTCATAGTAAAGATCTCCTACGAACAATAACAGTGACGTATTGTTATGTGTGTGTCATTTCCTTTCATATAAAAGAGCTGAATCCCACTTTTGCTTTGTTCTGTTCTGAGCAAGTGAGTTTTGGACTGAATACTTATGCAAGCCACTATAGCGCTTTTCCAGTCATACTAACCACTCAAAGTGCTTTACACTACATATCACATTCACCCAGTCACACACACAATCACATACACATTCATACCCTGATGGGCACATCGGGAAGCGACTTGGGGTTCAGCGTCTTGCCCAAGGACACTTCGGCATGTAGTCTGGGGAAGCCTGGAATAGATCCCCAAACCTTCCGGTTGAAAGACGACTGCTCTTCCACCTGAGCTACAGCCGTTGTAAATCCAGACGTTCACGCTGCTTTCCATGTTGGCAGATAGGAGGTGATTGGGACTAGTCCCCACCTTAATGGCTGCGCCGCAACATGGCGCCACACACAAAACGCTCGTCGGATTAGTCTTTTGTTCTGGCTCAACTGCAGCATAAATAATGCTGCTGGTTTGAATCCTATGAAGTCAATCTATGATAAAAAGGGGGGATATAAAGGGGGAATTCAATGTTTGTGTGTTGCAAGACATAAAGAGAGTTTGGACCGGGCACGATCCCCAGTCACTTGTTTAAAAATCATGCACTTCTAATAGTTCTTGTCATGCCACAATTGTCTCCAAAATGTTCGTAAGCAAGGGCTGTAGTTTGCTTAAAGTTTTTTTATTTATTTATTTTTAAATTTTTATTTCACCTTTTATTTAACCAGGAGGTCCCAACGAGATTATAAATCTCTTTTACAAGAGAGACCTGGCCAAGCAGCCAATCAGAATAAAAAATACACAGTTCAGCAGTACGAACAACTAAAAACAGAAACAAAGCTAAAAGAGTTTATACACTAAAAAGACGTACACGTACGCACTTCCAAGCCCGGCTTTGTGCATAAGCAAGCTTTATAAATGAGGCCCCTGGAGTTTATACGTGCATTTACTCAAGTCCTTCGGATGATATTTAGATTAATTCACATCCATATGATGGGAAGAGATGGGTCAGCAGGAATGGGCCTCTCTATAAGGCATTATCTGCAGCACAACTCCTTCATGTCATCAATGCTTTAAATTTTCCACAGATCTGTTGTTTCTAACAAGCAAACACTTCATTTAACCCTTAAAATCCACAGATATATCTAAATGTTACACTCGCAGCTTTACTTCTTATTCCCTTCCATTCTCATTATTATTCTTATTATTTTATTTTAGTTAATTTTTTCTGCATTCATCTTATTAGAAATCATTCTCAGACAGACAGAAAAGGTGTGAAACACAAGCAAGGAAATAAAATGCAGAAGACGTCTGGTTACCCCTGAGTGTTTTAAATCTGTCATAACACATTTGGGGACTGGATCACTGTGGATCCCATACCATTTAATTGATCAAATTTAACAGTATTTCAAATACTTGCATTTGACAAAATGAAAATGTTACTCAAACATGGCTGATTTTGCACAACATACAAATTGCACATACTGTTCATAAAAGCTGGCGAATACACAAACAAGCGCATGCTGATGCACTCAAACCAACCTCAAAATAAGGAAAACGTCTTTTGCTGTTAGGACCGAAAAGTGCTGTTCAATAGCAGATCTTGAAGGGAAAGCTTGGCTAAGAGGCTTTTTATTGATTTGCCTGCCACATCTTCAAAGAAACTAACAAAACAAAGTAGATGTTTGCCTCTAAAATGGGGGAAAAGGAAATTGTAAAGTGAGTGAGAATAGTCAAAGTAACATCACCTCAAAGCTGCAACAGAGGAAAGAGTCTGATGAAAAGATATGTTTATACAGATTATGTGCCTTTAGCGACTGCAAGAAAATGATCAATTAACCGTCTTTCCACTTTGACTCATTAGAGGTTTTCATGAACATTTTTACCAACAGAAGGGACCCATGAAGACCATTAAAAACAACTTTGACTTGCAGCCTATTAAAACTCATAAAGTGTATGAAAAACTAATTGAAAAAGGTGATGCTGATAAAAAAAAAACACTTTAAGTTGAAATAAACTCATTTCTGTTGGGTCAGATGGATCCCACAAAATGAAACTCATCTGCTTCTTAATTAGCTGATGGGGTTCATGCTGTGAGGAGGGTAAGCTGGATTCAGCTGCAGACTTTATGAGTCAACTGAGTTTTCCAGCAAGTGTTCAGTGATGAACAATCAACGAGGTGGTTTGTCCTTAACCCCGCCTGCAGCTGCAGGTATGCTGTTTAACATCTGCTGAAAAATCTCACTGCAGTTAATGACTTTTGGCAAGTTTAAAATCTTGGTCATCTAGTTGGTGACTTTAATCACATCTGCAAAAGATGCCGATATGGTGCAAAAATAAAAGACCTTCAATCCCAAACTCTAAGAAAAAAATTCATTGGACGAACGCAAATTAATCATACCACCAAAATTCCATCTAAACAAACCAAATTAAAGGGGAATTTCGCTTATGTTGAACCTGTGGTCTGTTTTCATATGTCCTTTCATATATGTGAGTGATGGAAAAAGGAATTTTCAAGATATAGCTCCTGCATTTGTCCAGGCAGGCAGCCTAGCAGCCCGGCTATTGATAAATATGGGGCAACTGGCCCCACAATTAAATTCGTCCTAAAAAACGTGCTTTTTTCCACACTGATGGGCTCGGATAGTCTCAATGAGTGTCCGACAACATACTAGCGAGGAGAAATGAACGAAAGTATCTACATTACTTAATGGACTTCGTGGAACCTCAGGTAAGTTTTTTTCACAAGAAGCAGATGAGCGGACTGTTCATGTAACACGTGATGCTGCCAAATTTCTGTGGACACAGAAACAGCTGCTCGGTCTGTCTGCAGCTGTTAGTCGGGTCTGATCAGGGCAGGGAAGTGAGATGATTTCTTCACTTTATGTGATACAAAGTTTTATTTCAGAGGGCAATGACAGAACCTGATGAGCCGGCAGGCTGCTTTCACAGCGATGTCCCGTCACAGACGTGATCCGGCGCAGAGACCTGTAACAGGTCGGGTACCTGACGGGTACAGAGATTAACTTTCATGTGTATGGATGTGGGCAGATATTTATTTAGGGTCGTGGGTGAGAACGTGATTTTTTTTCTTAGACCTACATTTAAAAAAATAAAATCTTTTTTTTGTGTGTCTACATAAGTGTTTTACTCTCAGGAGCGGGGGTCACTTTTACTGTGTTATTGTGAGTCACAATAACAATAAAAGTGAGCACATGTTAATGATGACATCAGAGTTTTTAAATTGAAGCTGCATTGCCGCCTCTAGCAGGCAGCAGAGTTGGACACTGCTGTCAGACAGCCGCTGAGCACGTGAAGGCAACATGCAGTGCGTCTGAGATGGTGGTCAGCAGCACTGGAGCACCACAAGAAACTGTACTCTCACCATTCCTCTTTACACTGTACACCTCAGACTTCCAGTACAACTCTGATCCTGTCATCTGCAGAAATACTCTGATGACTCTGCAGTTGTGGGGTGTATCAGTGATGGACAAGAAGCCGAATACAGGGAACTGGTCAGTCAGTTTGTGAAATGGTGCGGTAACAATCAGCTCATCTTAAATACCAACAAGACTAAAGAGATGATTGTTGACTTCAAAAGGAGCAAGAATAAGCAGCATAGTCCTGTCTACATCCTGGAAGAGGAGGGGAGGTGGTAGAGAACTACAAATACCTGGAGTTCAGCTGGACAACAGATTTGACTGGAAATGCAACACTGACTACATCTACAAGAAAGCTCAGAGCAGACTCTACTTCTTAAGGAAGCTGAGATCATTCAGCGTCTGCACCAAGATGTTGCAGATCTTCTACAAGTCTGTTGTGGAAAGTGCAATTAGCTTTGCAGCATCTGCTGGGGCAGCAGCATCAGAATCAGAGACTTGTCTTGCTCCTTTATTATTTATTTATTTCTCTTCTTTGCTGGTTGCATGTGAAAAATCTAGTAAAACTGAGGAAAAAAATAACAACGAACATTTAGCGTCTGATCAGTCAGTACAGTTTACATAACTGACAACAAGAAATGACCGTTAGGTGTCCAGTAATGAAGTTGCCATTAGCTGACAAACAGGGAGCTACATTTAGCATTTCTATAAACTGTTTTACATCAAAACTTAACCGTTTATGTCTACAACAAACGTGTGAATTATCTAAAGCACAATCAAACAATACACTTACAGACATTGATGTCGTGGGGGAAACACAACAACAAACTCCAGGCGAGCGAAGTGTAACTGGTTTCGCCGATACAGTGTAATGTTTATGGCTTGCAGAATACAATGTATCAAGCTAAACTCTCGTACTACAAGATCTCGCTGTATTTTCTAATGAGTCTCACATTATTACAGCAAAATAAACATCTAAACAGCGATATAAAAGATTTAAAACCTTAATAAGCTGCAATTCCTATAAAAATGAACATTTACATAATAAATAAACATTGTAATTAACTTAACAAAGCTGAAAGCAGAACAAAGGTAGAGGTCTAAGTTGAATAAATGAACTGAAAACGTAATGCTAACACTACTGTAGGCTAATGAAGTTGTCACTGGTAAACATAGGTGTTGATTTAGAGGCCCAAACACCCACGGAGAATACCCGAGCTCCACGGAGAATACCGAGCTCCCACGGAGAATACCGGGCTCCCACGGAGAATACCGAGCTCCCACGGAGAATACCGAGCTCCCACGGAGAATACCGGGCACCCAAGTGGGTTTGATGGCAAAGTCAACTCGTTGGCTGTTTCTGGTGAACAACCTCTGATGTACAAGTTTAATCACTGCACACAGAGAGCATTAACACTGATGTTCAGAGATCTTCTTTGCCCAGATATTTAAAGTTTGAATTTTGTCACTGAAACATCATTCTGACAGAACACAGCAGAAAATTCTATATTGCAATATTGTTAACACACATACTTAAGATTGTACAATATAGATTTGAGGCTCGCCCAGCCCTACTTGAGTTATTGGCTGGAGGGACTCTTGTACGAGTATAAAGTCAGGAGTGAAACAGTGGAGGTCACCTCCAACGACAGCACTAGTTCCTACGTGTAAGTGAATGGCAAGTTTGAGGCCTGTTCCACTCTTTTGCTTATTTTGGCTCGGGCTCCCTTTTTTCTTTACTTTGGTTGAATTAAAGTTCTTTGTAACAGTTGCTGCTTGGTGTAAGTCATCTTTTATGTTTAGGTTCCTTTATTTTGAGCCTTATTTTATTTCTGGACCATTAAATATGCAAATCAACAATTTAACAATGCAGTGAAGTGGACACAAAGCTATTGCTTTCTGAGTCATATGGCTGCAGTGTTAGTGTGAATGCTGCTTTCAAAAGACTGCCAGACATGGAGGAATGCTTTCCATTTTCCCTGTGAAGATATCAGAAATTCAGTGTTAGTCCATCTATTCATGAAAACAGATGTACAAATTCAAATCTGCCAAATTCAAGAACTTTTAAAATGTGACTTGAATCTCCAGGTCTTCTGTTTGAGTTGCAGCTGTCCTCTGCCTTTTTCGCCTGACATATTCTTCTGTAGCGGTCCATCTCCGTGTCAGACAGGTTTAATGAGTTGGCAGCACAGAGGCCATGGCCATCGGCTGTTCTGCTGTCCCTTATTTATGCCATATCCTAATGTAGTCCCTTGTGACTGTGCATTATTTAACATTGTGCCATTGTGCTTTCATTCAATTCACAAAGGTAGCAGGAGGTCAGGGACAGTACTGAGCCTCTGAATAACACAGTGAACAGCGAGGAACACTCCTCCCTCACCTCCCCCTCTTTCATGCATTCTTTTATCTTCCTCCCTTTCACTGGATTTTCTGCCTCTTTTTGCTCAGATCATAGCTGATAAAGTTTGATTAATGAGGGGAAGCGTCTCGCCAAGAGTAAGAACATCAGCCTGTGATTTATTCTCTTGTATTATTTCATCCAGCTAGCTTGGTGTGTGCATATGTGTGTGGGGAGACCACCTGCACATTTTCCCGGTAGGGGTCATTGGGGATATCTTGCAAAGCTGAGATTAGTGAGATGCAACATGTGACAAATGGTGCCTAGAGAGGAAATGGTGCTGTAGCTAACTGGAGTCTGCAGCCACGCCGGTGGCTGTGCAGAGCTCTGTTCGAAACTGGAGAACACTGTTTCTGAGTTTGTGACTGGTGAGAGATGAATCCTGAAAAGCTGGTTGATCTTGATTTAACTTGATGAAAACTTGAAATTCTGAAGAATTACTTGAAGAACCGATTTGCATTAGATTAATGTTGTACTTGTTTAAGTCCTTAAAGAATTTTCAATGGTCATCATGGTGCGTAATTGCTAAAAGACACTCTGAAGTATGTAGTACCATCAGTGTTTTACATTTAAGTAATAGTACTCTACGAAAATAAGAACCCATCCTTGTGATTGCAAACAGAGCCTTTAAGTATTAGTAATCCTTGAAATTTTCCACTCTGGCTCATGTTACAACCACAAACTTTAATATGTTTTATTCGGATTTTATATGACAGACCAACATTAAAGGTAGAATCCAGAGTTTTCCCAATTTCTGTTTGTAAACAATCTTCAAACTGAGAGCCCCTCCTAGATGGCCGCATTGTTCTTCAGCCCCAAACATCCCCTTCAAAGCTTGGAAGCGGGTGAAAGCCAAATTGACCCTGGTTTTTGAGCGTGCACTATCTAAAGCTCTTTCCACTGCAGAGTGCTTCCTTCACTGCATTCGGCATCGTTTTTTGAGAATTGGAGTGAATCTGGTATCTGGTCCGGTCCATAAGTTTATCAACACAGAGTGCCTGGCCCTTAGCTCTGTGATTGGCTGGAGACAAATACGCAAATCTCCACCCAGGAAAGTCCCAAATACACCGGGGTAAAAATGGAAAAAACAAAAGAGGGGAGACGGAGTTGCAAACAAAATGACCGCCACACGAGAATATAGACTGAAAGGTGCTGATTGAGTCGGATTTCACTTACTCAAGTTGAGCATTTATTTTCAGGGGGAAAACTCAGAAGTCTACCTTTGAGGCCTAATCTTAATTATCCCTGTTAGTCCTCCCATTCCGTTTTGCATGTGAAAATGTAGGGCTAAGGGTGCCTAAAGGCCCTTTCAGATAGAACGCGGCAAGCGCAAGAGGACGGCGGCAAACCCATTCATTGTGTATGTGGTACCGCCGCGGCAGCGCGTTCCGCCATGCCGCGGAGCACCGCGGCGCGCAAGGTGGGCGCATGCCGCCGCGGTGGCGCTGACGCCGCTGCGCTCGAATTGAACATTTTTTAATTCGGGCGCAGCGCGCTGTGACGACATCCTAGCGCGTCCAATAGGAGAGGCCAGTTCAGGGAAAAAAAGTGGTCATTGTTCAGCCTGAAGTAAACCTGGAAGCGGTCTGTGTGAAAGAATGCAGCTCCCGGACGGGCCTGAACTCCCCACGTTCTGCCTTGTTATCAGGATCAGGTGGACCCCCACCCTTTTATCTGCTGCTGATCTCCTCCTCCTCCCTTGGAGCAAAGCTCTTTGCTGCGACCATGAGATGTACATCTCTCACAACGAAGCGTGCCGGGAAGAAAACACTTCCTGGTCTGTCGCTTAGCAACGCGTGCCTGACGTGTTTGCTGCCGCCGGGCCTGCCGCCGAGTCTGCGCCCTACCCCGCGGTGAACTCGGCGAAAAACGCGTTCTATCTGAAAGGGCCTTCAGTCCTGTTAGGACAGAGGGGTAGGGGCTAAGTGGTAGCGGTATACACCCCTTCAAACAGAGGGGTATGACAAATTCACAATTCACCAGTAAGATGGCTGCTTCAGTGTCCAAAAACATCCACAAATGTAAATATTTTCTCCATAGATAAAGTTTTATAATGTATTCCAACCACTGTATTGGCTAGTTTAACGTTGTTTAAATGTTTAAAATTGTATTTGTAAAATGCACATAAAAACTAGTACTACGTTGACGCTTCAGTAACATAAACACTACCAGGCTGAAGACCAGCCGTGCTCTGTAGGCAGCCTTGATAATCTACAGTGATACACACACCGGCCACTTTATTAGGTACACCTGTCCAACTGCTTGTTAACAAAAATTTATAATCAGCCAATCACATGGCCGCAACTTGGTGCATTTAGGCATGAAGAAATGGTCAAGATGATCTGCTGCAGTTCAAACCAGCATCAGAATGGGGAAGAAAGGTGATTTGAGTGATTTTGAACGTGGCATGGTTGTTGGTCTGAGTATTTCAGAAACTGCTGATCTACTGGGATTTTCCTGCACAACCATCTCTAGGGTTTACAGAGAATGGTCCCAAAAAGAGAAAATATCCAGTGAGCAGCAGTTCTGTGGGCACAAATGCCTTGTTGATGTCAGAGCAAAATGGCCAGACTGGTTCCAGCTGATAGGAAGGCAACAGTAACTCAAATAACCACTTGTTACAGTATGCAGAAGAGCATCTCTGAATGCACAGCACATCCAACCTGGAAGCAGATGGGCTACAGCAGCAGAAGACCACACCGGCCGCCACTCCTGTCAGCTAAGAACAGGAAACTGAGGCTACAATTCACACAGACTCACTAACATTGGACATTAGAAGATGGAGAAATGTTGCCTTGTCTGATGAGTCTCCATTTCTGCTACCAAATTCGGATGCAGACTCAGAATTTGGTGTCAAAAACATGAAAGCATGGATCCATCCTGCCTTGTATCAACGGTTCAGGTTGGTGGTGGTGGTATAATAGTGTGGTAGAGATTTTCTTGGCCCAGTTTAGGCCCCTTAGTACCAATGTGGCAGTTTAACCACCACAGCCTACGTAAGTATTGTTGCTGACCATGTCCATCCCTTTATGACCACAGTGTAGCATCCTCTGATGGCTACTTCCAGCAGGATAACGCACCATGTCATAAAGCAGGAATCATCTCAGACTGGTTTTTTGAACTTGAACTACTGAAATGGCCTCCACAGTCACCAGATCTCAAACCATCAGAGCAGCTTTGGGATGTGGTGGAACGGGAGGTTCTCATCATGGATGTGCAGCCGACAAATCTGCAGCAATTGCGTGATGCTGTCATGTCAATATGGAGCAAAATCTCTGAGGAATGTTTCCAGTACCTTGTTGAATCTATGCCATGAAGGATTAAGGCAGTTCTGAAGGCAAAAGGGGTCCAACCCGGTACTAGTAAGGTGGACCTAATAAAGTGGCTGGTGAGAGTAGATGATCAATACAAACTTTAGCAACATCGCAGCTGGTCTTCCGTTACATGGAGGGCATCATGCGATACAACACAAGTGTGAATGTCATACATGATTGCGCCCAAGTATTCATTTCAATTCAGCTCTGTCTGTGTGGCCCAAATTCACAACAATAAAATCTCAAGGATCTTTACAGACATCAATCAATTCAAACTTGGTAAAACACATCCCTGAAGACCAGCTTGTACCTTAATTTCAAATCAAGATGAAGTCATCACCATATTGCCTCTGGTATTTAGGACATTCTGTCTTTTGTAAGTTTGTTTCAGAAATTGTATTTGTGTTTTTTTCCGTTTTTGTATCTTCACTTGTACAAGTTTCATATTATGTCAATTTGTTTCCTAACATGTAATTTTGCTTTCAAATCTGTGATTGTATCTATGTGTAAAAACATTGCAGGACTGCCTAAAAGATGTGCAGGCATGGATGTCTGCAAATTTTCTAGTTTTTAAAGAAAGAAAGAAAAAAAAAGATTTTTTGGTCTTAAGGTAAACCAACCCTCTGTGTGGTGAAACAAGTGTTACTGGTCCTCTGGATTCCTACTGTTGACTGCTGGTAAAAAGCCTGGGGATGATGGTCGATCTTTTGAATTCAAAATATAGAAATTATCATTAAAGCCAGCTTCATCCAATTAAAGACCATCAAAAATTCAATGTTTCCTTCCTCATTCAGGCTGTGAACGAGTGATGCTTTTATATCATCGAGTCTTGACTGCTGTAACGCATACAGGGCTGGACCAGAGCTTTTTGCAGTGCCTATCAACTAATCCGGCCAATGGCCGCCAGTAGACCGTCCGCCATTGCAACAGTGTCGTTTCTGTACATGTGTATTTGAACAGATGAGAATCAGACTTTTTTCTGAACAATATGGAGGAAATCTGGAAGGACTGTCGCATTCCTGGTTGTTGGAACATCAGAGGAAAACTTTAATGTGGTAATAAGTGAATAAGAAGATCACAGACATTTATTTCATGGAGATTTCTGCTGTCTGACAAAAGTGGACGGTGCTGCTCAGTCCACTGATGTCGGTGTGTTCGTATCAGGGAGGAATATCGGACACACAGAGCAGAGGAGGAATTACTTGCTGCCACGGCAGAGAAAATGCTGGATCTAATCTCCAACAACAAAAACAGGGTAAATTATGGTGAACACTCATTAATCTGACACTTTATTTCACGTATCTATGCTCCTAAAAATGTCGCACCGCATAACGTTATTATGCTAGCTAATGCTAACAGAGACAGCTGTGGTGCTGCAGAGAGTTATTGACTAATCTGGGAAATACTGTGAAATATAAGGTTATTTGCTCTGATCAGGGCAACGTTGGGACCAGAAAATAAAAACAGTTCAGTCAGAAACACCAACCACTTCTGGCAAGTCGATTCGTCCAGTACAACAAATAAACTCCCACGCCGAACGCAACTGCATTTTTCCCAACTTGCCGTCCTCTAGAAATTTAAAAAAAAAAAAAAAAAGAAAAATCTCCTGAACTCTGGACCAAACATCTGTTAGCTGATGGCTGTTTCTCTCTGAGGAAATCTTCCTGCAGGCTGTTAGTTTCTTCCTCTTCCTCAGAGAGTGTGTATAGGTTAGGATTTTCTAAGAGTTTCTGTTGAACAAAGAGGCATGTTTTTCATGCTTCGTGATTGGTGCCACATCATTGCGTATACTGGTGTCAGTCAGTTATGTTAAGGAAGCTACAGCTTGGCCTGAATATTCATATATATTACTCAAATATGCACAAATGAAGAAAAAAACGACTTAAATGAAGTTTTTTATGAGGAAATAACAGTAATATGCTGAAAAGCTCTTCAAGTCCATTTTTCATTATAGGGCTCCTTTAATGGCGGCGCCACAAGATGGCACAACACAAAACGCTTGTCGGATCAGTCTATAAAATGCTGCAGCTCGCCTACTGACAAAAAACAGAAAGTGTGACCACATGTTACCAATCCTGCATGTTTTACGATGTAATTTTGGGGAGAAAAAAAAAATCCTTCTATCAGTTTTCACTGCCCAGCGGCGTCCTGAGGCTCAGAAACTGCACTACATAACTTTTCCATCCACGACGTTGTAATTGAATATTGAATATTGGTTGTGTACCGTGTCATGTACTAGCAAACGGATTTAAACCAGATATGAAAACAGTGTTTTGAATATGCACAATGGTGGATTTTGCAAACATTACAGAACGAGAAGCAACAGAAAGAGAGGAAGGGACAGAACAAGAGTCAAGACAAGAGTCTCTTTTACTAGCTGGAGTGAATCACAATATAGCTAGGATGAAGATGGATGCTAGTTTAGGCGTCGACTGAGAAAATTAACAAAAGCTGTGTTGTGGGTCTTAAACTGAGCAATCAGAAGGGAGTACTTCCGCATTGCAGTATTCATCTAGCCAGGCTTCTTATCAGGGCGGAAGAAGTTAGCATCGAGCCTCTGTGGACCTACACAGGGCTTACGGCCTTAATGGCGTAGCAGACCTGACGCAGACAACATGGGAGTAACTGAGCCTTAAAGGGTTAACCCTAGGGATGGTACCGAAACCCGGTGCTGAGTTGCTTCGGCTGAAATTCAGAAGTTTTCAGTGCTTTGACAGGAGGGACAGCACTACCAGGGACCAGTAGATTATATTTATCAGTGGGGATGTGCAGTCGGTAAGTGTTGCTGCTTGTGTAACTTATTATCTTTTGTGTCAGAGACCAGTAAACGATGGCAGACAAACGGACAGGCTGCTAATGTAGCTACAGAAGCTAACAGTGTTTGGTAAACTTCACGTCAGACGTCCGCTCCTTATATTCATCAGAGTCCAGCCCTTTTACTCCGCGGATCCTCTCTATCAAACAAACCGTTACGTTTTTATCAGTTTTTTCTCTGTTGGGACATCATTTCCTTCACCTGCTCTGTCCTGATTAAACTTTGTTTTGACTTTGACGTTTGCCTTGTGAACGTGCTTACAGACAGGTCTAACTCTCGTGCGTATTCTCGCGACAAACAAAAGTTGCGGATAAAAAAGAAGTTAAAATGAGCTCATTAAAATTTTCCTCCCACCCAACTTTAATTAGAAATTAATTTGAAGATAATCTAAGAAGAATTGTGTATGTAAAACACTAGGTTATGACACCTTTAAGGTCGTATGTCTTTTGTGTGAAACTAAACTCATGCCAAACATTGTATTGTCAACCCTGCTCCTCCTTAACAAGCAGCATGCACTGAAGGGAGGGGCGACTGTGGCACTCTCACGTGCTCGCCTGGCTGTTTTAGCTGGTGATCAACTTTATGTAAACAGCGGCTAACACAGCAGTTAGCTAAACACATGCATTTGTTTACAGTAAGTGTCTGATCAGATTCACGCTTATAACTTCATTTTCAGAAAAATATACATGAAACTCAGTTGGCAACAACTTAAGCTAGCTCCTAACTTGCAGTGAAACTCGCCCGATACAACGTTTCCACTGCACAGATGCAGTCGGCGTCTGATCAGGACGAGGAGAGCTGATCACTGAAAGCATCTCGATGTTTGTCTTCGCTAATCCATGAATAAATATCTGTCACTCCCAGCTGCAGTTTATGGATCTCTGACGACTTGAACAGAGTCGCTACATCACCGCAAAGCAGCGCAGGTGCGCTTGGTGTTCAACACCAGCGTGTCCCTGAGTCAACTTGAGGTGACGTGACAGGCTGTGGCTGCGTTTATTATATTTACAAATATCAATGGAACATCACGCCCCATGCATCTGTTAGGCCTATATATGCGGATAGTTAGTTATTATCTGAAGCTTTCAGGCAACATTCCCCCCCCCCCCTAAAATACAGTGTTGGTGAGAAATGAAAGGAGAAAAAAATGGTGTGTATACGGTTATTGATTTTTTTCTAAGAACAATGATGATGATGATGATTGATTTGTTGTATTGTCCCTGACTTTAGGCTGATGGCAACTCGGAAAGGCTGCAGTACCAAAAAATGCTGTTATTTTTTATTCGAATACCTTAAACTTTAAAATAAACAACATTGTGTTGTTAGTTTGTAAGTTATTTAAAGGGTTATTTTTAAAGTTATTTTTTGTAGTTTTTGTTTATTTATTTTATATAAACCAATAATGTTCATGATTTGTTTTTTCTTTTCGTTTCAATCTAATATATCTTTTTGATCAATCTTTGTTATTTTTCCACTCTTCAGTTGAGTCTTCCAACATTCTGCCCCACAGAGACCAATTATCAACTCTGAATTTCACCAAATAAAAACTCAATCTTTGAATGGGAATTTTTCTGAAACCCTTGGACGAATCAAAATTCTAAACTTCAACTATGCAGTCCACTGTTATATAGTTGAATAGTTTTAAGTTTGATAAATATTCTGTAAAATTTTTCTGCAAGAGACATTCTCAACAGAATATTGTTGAGGGGTCTTGAACGTTGCTTTAAATGAAAACAACTTGATAAGTCTTCTGAAAAATTTACATATTGTCGTCCTCAAAATTATTCATACCCTCCAAGTAAACAAAAGGCTAAATTCACAATAGTTATTCAAATAACAAGAAACTAAAGAAACTAATAATGAATAAAAAACTACAAAATTAAAATTTAGTGAAATACAATGCTTTTGATTTGTGGCTGGAAATAATAATTTAAAAAAGAACAAACAAACAAAACTGTCCCAGAACAGTCAGAGCACCTTTCTCATGAACAGTGGACCAACATACCTGTCAGCAGGTGCAGCTGTCTGATTGGATGCTGCAGAAAACATCTGGGCCCGGTTGTTCAATTCTCGGTTATTTTAACCACTGGTTAACCCCTAACGGTCCGTTAAATCCTTAACCTGCCGTTAGCTAACCGACTGTTAAATATGCGTTGTTCAAAGCATGGTTAGTCATGCCGTCAGCTAACGGCACCGTCAAAGTTAACCATAGGGTTAGCACCACTGGTTAGCACCAATGTATCCCACAATTCCCCATTTTGTTTACTTCTGGTATTGCAAAAAGTAATGTTGTAAGTCTGTGTCTCCTTATTGCTGTGAGGAAGACACGGGGGGCCGACTCTCACTTTATTTTCCCACCGTGAACAGAGCTGCTGTTAGCCACAACACACTCTTCCTCATCCCCCAGTCTCTCCATCCTTCCCCGTTCTCTTCACACTCCTGCGCCCCCCAGCTCATGGGGGGCCTCACAGCACAGCAAACCCTCAGTAACAGAACACACGGGACACAGAGTATTGATAAGCAAACGATCCTTTTCACTTCAAGGAAAAAGACAAGCAGTAATTTCTCTGCTGATGAAGAAAATGTCATTCAGACCAGAAGATATTAATCTTTCTAAATAGTGAGTCCGTCGTGTTCACAGTTCGTTGCACGCTCCAAATCGACTCGCAAAGGATCACATAGACCTGAATGCATTCTTTCCCGAAGTGGTGCGCAGCTCCTCGTTAGAATAATCCCCGATGTCAAAATCAAAGCCACAATAACCGCCGTCCTTCCTTCTCTGAACCGGCATCATGAACGCAGCGTCGGCAACAAACGGCATAATGAGAGAAAACCCCACCGTTAAGACTTTAGCGGCGGTCCTTAGGTGTGTTAACTTTAACGTTAAGATAACACACGGTTAAAGTTAACTGAGTTTTGAACAACAAGATAACCGGACTGTTAAAGTTAACGGTCGGCTAAATGTATTTAACGGCTGGTTAAAAAATAACCTAGTTTTGAACAACTGGGCCCTGATTGCAATGATTGCCTCAAAGTTTTGCTCAACAACATTTTAGTTCAGGCGCCCCATCATGCTTGTTTACTTGTTTTTTATATATACGTTGAACTGCAATTCAAAACCAATGTCATGATTTTCAATTTTTTTTATTTAGTATTACTTTTGTCAATTTCAACTCAATTCACTGAAAGTTGTTTTTTTCTTCTTTAATGGTAGACGATGAATAATTTTGAGGAGGACAGTATCTGAAATGATGAAAAATAAAAGAATGTCCGCCCCCATGTCCAGAATAAGCTGAGTATTTTGGTTTTGTGTTGTGTGATGTAGATTTGTTGTGTAAACCAAAGCCATTCCATGTAACTCAGCAGGCTTTAGGACCCAGAGCAGGGAATGAAGTGTATATGGCTAACTTATGGTGGCCTGGTACACCAGCCTGACCAATGCCATGTATGAGATGCACGGCAAGTCAGTCTGGATTCCCTCCGCTGGGAAATGATTTCCACTCCGGTAAAAAATTGACCGGACCATTCACAGCGCAACAGTAGAATTATTAACAGGAACGCAAAACTCCTCTGACACCTCCACCGCTGTTTCTGCTCTGTTTTGGTGCTTAAAGGAATAGTTCACCCTGATTTAATGATTTAACTTTATTTTCCACTTACCCTGATGGTGAGCAAGACTCTGGACCACTTTTTTAATATGTCAAATGCAGCTGAAGGTCAGGGTGACTTCTCATTCCCCCCCAATGGAGTTCGCCAGGGTCCGAGCCAAAAAGGTCCATAAAAGTCCACAAAAAATTGTCAATATTCCTCCATACTGCTCGTCCCATGTAATCCAAGTGTCCTGAGTGGGTAGCGTCCAGAATTTACTAGAAACTACGCCATTTAGTATATTTTTAGAGTCTAAACAGTACTACAGCATGCCTAGCAAGCACGCCGATGCGCGTTCACGAAACTACGGAAGCCACGGCAGACGAGATCGCGTGTTCTCTTTTTCTTTCTTTCTTTTAGATCAATATCCAACCCCTCCTGTTTGCCCCGGTTTGTTTGCGCTCTTACCACAATGTACACAGTGAATTTCTTCTTCTACGCTTGCATTATCGGCAGAGTAGGCTCTGAACGCCGAGGCTTCTGTAGTTTCGTGACCGCGCATGTGCTCGCTTAATGGATGTAAACAATACTCCTTTTTAGACTCTAAAAATATACTAAATGGCGTAGTTTCAAGTAAATTCTGGACGCTACCCATTCAGGACACTTGGATTACATGAAACGAGCAGTATGGAGGAATATTGACAATTTTTTGAGGACTTTTATGGACCTTTTGGGCTCGGACCCGGGCGAACTCCATTGGGGGGGAACAAGAAGTCGCCCTGATGTTCAGCTGCATTTGACATATTAAAAAAATGGTCCAGAGTCTTGCTCATCATCAGGGTAAGTGGAAAATAAAGTTAAATCATTCTGAGGGTGAACTATTCCTTTAACTAATAGCTTCCGGGTCATAGTCACATGACGTGCAACACAAACGCTTTCTTATATTAGTAGTTCAGCAATAAACAATGCTTACATGTAACAGAGTATTTATAATAATAAAACCAAATATTCTATGTTAATATACACAAGAAAATTACATTAAATAGAGAGGGAAAAACAATGTGTAAATGCTGACTTCCGGCGTCGCCATAGCAACAGAGTGCCGAACTATGCCAGCTGCAGTCACCTCTGATTGGTTCTCTCCGGTTCACTTTCCTCCTGTTCGCCTCTCGTCTCGCATTGGAAATCAGTCTCCAGCGGAGGGAACCCAGATTGACCTGCCGTGTCATGGTGTTAGTCAGGCTGGTGTACCAGGCTAAATTATGGTGCGTTCAGACCAAACGCATTGTCGGCGGCAAAAACACACTTGACACCCAAAGTTTGACGATGGTTCACATAAAATTAGATATTGATAGAGACCAAAACGCTGTCTAGGAAGTGCTACTGTATTTTCTAAGGAAATTAGTTTTTAATGTACAGTTGAATATATTTTCTTCTCAGTTGAATGATTTCTCTTGCAAGTTTATTTTAACAGGACAGTGCTGACGTTAGACTGTCACTGTTTGGTTTAAATAATCCCGAGTTGGTTTCATTCTTTGTGTCTGTGTGGATTGGATTCAAGATATACTGCCTGGCCAAAGAAAAAAAAAAAAGGTAAAATCCAAATATTTTGTTGGAGCACCTTTAGCTTTTATTACGGCAGCATTCATCGTGGCATTGTTTCAATAACTTCTGCAATGTCAGAAGATTTATTTTCATCCAGTGTTGCATTAATTTTTCACCAAGATCTTGCATTGATGATGGTAGACTGACCACAGCCTTCTCCAGCACATCCCAAAGCTTTTCAATAGGATTCAGGTCTGGACTCTGTGGTGGCCAATCCATGAGTGAAAATGATGTCTCATGCTCCCTGAACCATCTTTCACAATCTGAGGCGATGAATTCTGGCATTGTCATCTTGGAATATGGGCGTGCCATCAGCGAAGAAACATCCATTGATGGAATAACCTGGTCATTCAGTACATCAGGCATCAGTTGACCTCATTCTTTGAGCATGTACTGTTGCTGAACCTAGACCTGAGCAACTGCAACAACCCCAGATCATACCACTGCCCCCACAGGCTTGTACAGTAGCACTAGGCATGATGGTGCATCACCTCATCTGCCTTTCTGGCCACATTTCTTCCTGGAAGACGATGGTCCACTATCCTTCCAGTTTTTAATGAGTTGGACAGTTCTGAACCCAGTTTTAGTAGTTTCTGCTTCTCCTTAGACGTTTTCTCTGCTTGATGCTGCCAATGATCTGACCCTTCTCAGACAGACCAACATCTCTTCCTCCACCACGGATGTGTCATTCCACATTGTGTTTTAGGAAATGAGAAGCAACTCATTGCACCAGTTAGGGTTAAAATAACTTGTTGCCAGTTGAAAGATAATCACCTATGCAGTAGTTATCCAATAGGGGGCTTGTACCTATTTGCTTAGTTCAATCCAGGTGGCGATTTTTTTTTCTTTGGGGGGGGGGGGGGGGGCTGTGTATGTTATAATCTGTAGTATTTGTGCATGGATTTATGTGGCTTCATTTCAAGGGTGTAGTGTTGGTGAGTAGGGTGAATGTTGGGATTGGGCCTTAGTAAGACTTCAGTTACAGATTTGTCCCTCAGACAAGGACTTCTCTGGAGCCCAGAAAACTGGATGTGGCAGGTCAGGATATCCCTGAAGTGTTGGAAGATTAAACATGTCAGGCAGACAGGGAGCAAACAGGACTCTTAGAAAAAGGTGTAGTTACTGCACACCAAGTAATGCCAGATGACTTCAACATTTTTGTAGAGTGCCTCACTCCCTTGCTGTGTTTTCATCTGTACTTCAGCCATTTAGCATTTCAACAACTTAAAATAATTAGCCAAACCTTTAAAATGCATACAACTGTCACACCATAAGAGTCCAGAGTTGCGTGTCATTTTACACACCCTGCCATCAGATCATGTTGGGTGGCAGTTAAGGGGCTGGTGGCAGAACCTGGCTGTGGATCAACTGATGACAACAACAATCTGGTGACACGTGGCTGAGTAACCGAGGTGGACATGGTGAGTGGTGATGAGGTGATGAACTGCAGCTGTGCCAGGAAGACCACCAGGATACTGCGACTACGCCCACACAAGAAGAGAGGCAGACAGAATTTGACACGGGGAAAAGGTGAGAGGGAAAACAAGGGCAACTCAGTCATGCTGACAGTGTAGACATGGCCAGATTTTTTCATGTTTAACCCAAGATTATCAACTTCGTTTTTGTGGTCTTTGTGTTTTTCCTTAGTTAAAAGTTAGGAAATGATGATTTCATTGTCATCGCATACTCTGCGGTTTTAATTGAGCAAATTGCAAATAAAATGTTGTCGTGGGGCGTTAATACAAGCAGCTAAAGGCTCCATAGCTTGTGCAAATACAGTGGGTATGGAAAGTATTCAGATCCCTTTACAGTTTTTACTCTTTGTCTCATTGCAGCCATTTGCCAAAATCAAAAAAGTTCATTTTATTTCTCATTAGTGTCACTCAGCACCTCATCTTACCAGAAAAAAACAGAAATGTAGAAATTTTTGCAAATTTATTAAAAAAGAAAAACTGAAATATGACATGGTCATAAGTATTCAGTACTTTGCTCAGTACTGAGTAGAAGTACTTCTGAGCTGGTACAGACATGAGTCTTCTTGGGAATGATGCAACAAGTGTTCCACACCAGGATTTGGGATCTTCTGCGTTCTTCTTGCAGATCCTCTCCAGTTCTGTCAGGTTGGATGGTGAACGGTGGTGTTCAGCCATTTTCAGGTCTCTCCAGAGATGCTCAGTTGGGTTTAAGTCAGGGTTCTGGCTGGTCCAGTCCAGAATGGTCCAGAGTTGTTCTGATCCACTCCTTTGTTATTTCAGCTGTGTGCTGAGGGTCATTGTCTTGTTGGAAGATGAACCTTCGGCCCAGTCTGAGGTCCTGAGACTCTGGAAGAGGTTTTCTTCTAGGATCTCTCTACTTGGCCGCAATTATCTTTCCTTCATCAGCAACCAGTCGTCCTGTCCCTGCAGCTGAAAAACACCCCCATAGCATGATGCTGCCACCACCATGTTTCACTGTTGAGATGGTAACAGGCAGGTGATGAGCAGTGCCTGGTTTTCTCCGCACATATTGCTTAGAATGAACTAAAAAGTTCAATCTTGGTTTCATCAGACCAGAGAATCTTATTTCTCACAGTCTGGGAGTCCTTCATGTGTTTTTTTGGCAAACTCTATGCGGCTTTCATATGTCTGCACTGAGGAGAGGCTTCCATCGGGCCACTCTGCCATAAAGCCCCGACTGGTGGAGGCTGCGGTGATAGTTGACTTTGTGGAACTTTCTCCATCTCCCTACTGCATCTCTGGAGCTCAGCCATAGTGATCTTTGGCTTCTTCTTTATCTTTCTCCAAGGCTCTTCTCCCACGATTGCTGTTTGGCTGGACGGCCGGGTCTAGGAAGAGTTCTGGTCGTCCCAAACTTCTTCCATTTAAGGACTATGGAGGCCACCGTGCTCTTGGGAACCTTTAGTGCTGCAGAAATTCTTTTGTAACCTTGTCCAGATCTGTGCCTCGCCACAATTCTGTCTCTGAGCTCCTTGGACAGTTCCTTCCACCTCATGATCCTCATTTGCTCTGACATGCACTGTGAGCTGGAAGCTCTTATATAGGCAGGTGTGTGCATTTCCTGATCAAGTCCAATCAGTTTAATTAAACACAGCTGGACTCCAATGAAGGAGTAGAACCATCTCAAGAAGGATCAGAAGAAATGGACAGCATATGAGTTCAATATGAGTGTCACTGCAGAGGGTCTGAATACTTTTGATCATGTGATATTTCAGTTTTTCATTTTTAATAAATTTGCAAAAATTTCTACATTTCTGTTTTTTCTGTCAAGATGGGGTGCCGAGTGTACAATTATGAAAAATAAAATGAACTTTTTTTTATTTTGGCAAATGGCTGCAATAAAACAAAGAGTGAAAACTTTAAAGGGATCTGAATACCCACTGTAACAGTGGGCTCAAGGGTCAGCTCTGCCTAGTACCACGTTAAATCATAAAATTACTTGGTCTGAGCCCATTTGTGATCACAGCAGAGAGGGACAACTTGTACAAAATTTGGATCCATCATAAATGCATCCCCTAAGCCAAAATTTTTGAGGGTAAAGAACAGATAACGCCACTCCAGGTGATCGAACACTTTTTCTGCATCCAGAGAAATAATGAGGGCATCTGAGCTGTACAGTAAAGAATGGTGAATGACATTAAGCAGGCTTCTCACCTTGTGTGAAGAATATCTTCCACATATAAAGCCGGTGTGGTCGTTAGAAATTACTGAGGGGAGAGCATTTCCCAAATGTTAGTTTAAGACCTTGGCGAGAAGCTTTCAAATCTAAATTTAAAGCGGACATAGGCCTATATGAAGAACACTCTTCAGGTGATTTCCCCTTTTTTAATATCAAGGAAATATTAGCCTCCATCAGAGATGGAGAAAGAGCCTGTGTCACAAATGAGGAATGTAGCATTTGAACAGGACAGTGTTAAACTTTTTATAAAAATTCTGCATTAAATCCTGTGGTGGTTAGCACCGCAGCCTCACAGTAAGAAGGTCGCTAGTTCGATTCCCAGCTGGGGAGGGGGTTCGAACAATTCCAACAGTGGCCTTCCTGTGTGGAGTTTGCATGTTCTCCCCGTGTATGCGTGGGTTCTCTCCGGGTTCTCCGGCTTCCTCCCACAGTCCAAAGACATGCATGTTAGGTTAATTGATCACTCTAAATTGTCCCTAGGAATGAGTGTGAGTGTGAATGGTTGTCTGTCTCTCTGTGTTGGCCCTGCAACAGACTGGCGACCTGTCCAGGGTGTACCCCACCTCTTGCCTGATAATAGCTGGGATAGACTCCAGCAACCCCCCCGACCCTGAACTGGATAAGCGGTACAGAAAATGACTGACTGATGACTGAATACAATTCTTATTTTGGATGCAACATTTTTGTTAGAAACTGAAAGAGTTAAACATTACTGAGCATTCAGATGTGCAAAAGATTATAAAGAAAAAAAGAAAACCCCTCTTCTTCCAAACCAGTGCATGTATGAATCTGTCCATCAAGTTTATACATCTGATTGAATCACTTTTTCCAGCGTCCATGTAAACACGCCAGCTGGAAGCTCTGATCGGAAAGATATCAGTTGGACAGATTTCTTCTTCTTGGCGAATGCAAACGCTTTTTCTCTCTCTCCTCCCCTCCTCTCCTGCAACTTTTGTTCTGTCGGATCTAATCTGCATTTTTCGTCCTAAACCCTAAATTACACCATGGATTTGGTCAGCTGGGCTTTCAACAACGTGAATACAATTTTTTCCACCATGAAGCAAGGTGTTGGGGCAGCGTCTTGTCCAGTCGGAACCAGTCCCACGGGGTACACCATGGATTCCTGGAAGAAATGGGGGGTTTTGTGCCTCTCACATCTGTCTGTGGAGGATACCTACTTATTGGTGATTATGATAACCCCCTGCCTCGCCATGTGTGATGTCTCTCCCTCGGTCCTTAATCTCCTCCCACCAGGAACCGACAAACGGAGCTGCGTCCTCTCCACCCACGGGGCCCTGGACTCCTCCTCCCTCCCCCTCCTAATGTTTCAGAATGTGTGTGGTCGTTCGGTTGTATCAGTCTGAGTATGTGCTTAATTGTTATGGTGTGGTTTTTTTTCCTGTTCCTGAGTCCTGATTTTCAGCAGCACTCGTGTACATGCTCTTTTTTGCTCACCAACCCAACTCTTCTCATGTAATCATTTTCCTTCTTTGACACCAAGGAAGCGCGGGCATCCGTCGCATCCTCAAGTGTTCCCGGTCCTGTCTGTTATGCTATGTTTTCTGTTGTTTGTCCAATCAGGACAGGTTGTACTGGAAGTCATTTTGTGTAACTGGGACGCTGGTTATATGACAATAAAAGGAATTCATTCATTCCTTCATTCATTATTTGTCCATGTAAACGCAGCTATTCTTATCATGGTCATGTTCTCTGCTGATCTGATCATGAAAAGGTTTAAACCACCCTTCTTGATGAGATTAAAAATTCTTTCCGATCAAGGCCAATCAGATCAGCTGACTGTGTACATGAGGTATTTTTATTCAGAATGGCCTTCGATTGGATCAAAACTGCTCCATGTAAATGCAGCTAGTGAAAGACAGGAACATATGAGGGGAACTGAGCTCCTTGACGAAGGTCTGGTCTCTGAACGTTTTTATAGTTAATTTATTCTCTTGTAAACTGCATTAACCAGCGTTAACATATAAATTCAGCAACAGACTTGTTTAAAAATTAAGATAATATTTAATTATCAAGATGAGTGTTATATCCAAAAAGCTCCTCTTGGCCCAGCGCAGGAGCCAGACCATTATCCTGTTTGCCATGATGCTGGACAGGACCAGTGAAGAAGAGAAGGAAGTAATGAAGGTAGTATCTATTCTTGTTCTCTGCGTACTGATGAATAAATAGTAGTTTGCTGTATTCTACCAACAACCCTGAACATTGTGACGTTCCCTTTGATTCTGCCTCTTTTATCGCTTTGTTTATGAAGTCACACCTACAGCCGACTGTGACAGCACATACTTTCTCCTGCATGTGTTGCTTTGTTCGTGTGGCAGTCAGCCTTGGATGATTGTCTGGGATGACCAACAGGTAATTTGTGAGTTTGTTT
This sequence comes from Atherinomorus stipes, assembly GCA_023101725.1. Taxonomy (NCBI): domain Eukaryota; kingdom Metazoa; phylum Chordata; class Actinopteri; order Atheriniformes; family Atherinidae; genus Atherinomorus; species Atherinomorus stipes. Next base: position 199,529 of record JALJCO010000034.1, read on the forward strand.
TTGACAGAAACTGCTTTCAGACATTATTGCTCTTCCTCCCAGCAACTCAGAGAATTTCTCTACATATACAAGTGTTTTACTTTTTCCTCTGCAGCGCCTTGGTGTAAAATGGGCAAATTCCCTATGCTTTCACTTAAAATGTACCCTGCTGGAAATGAGAAGCATAAATCACCGTGTGCGCCTGGCACCAACGTGCCCGCTGTGTCACATCAGCTTGAATTTTTTACAACATGGAAGGAAAGTGGCGGGCCCATTGACACTTTCTAGCCTGGGAGCCGCTGTTAGTCAACCACTCATATCCATTTTTAATGAGCTCTCAGCCATGATATAGTGTAATTTCACCTCCAGGACCCAGTGACGCTATTTACTGTTAACAAGAAACAGCACAGTGCTGGCCAAATTCTTCCCGATTGGAGTGTTTATGAATTTCACAGGTTTATGACTTGTGCAGGGGTATTGTGTGTGTGCGTGTGTGTCTTTATTACAGCATTATGATCCTTGTATGCCTCTGAAGTATTGTTTCTGGGCACAGTAATTCATGTTTAAGTATAGATGAAAAGAAGTAGGTCATAGCATAAGTTTACTACTGATCTCTGATCAGTGTAAAACAAAACAACAAAAAATCATACATCGGTGGACTGGCATTAACAGTGAAATAAGTAAGAAAAACAAAATTCGTGAACATAAACTAGAAACAAATTTACTCGTCCAAAAAGGAGTGGGAAGAAGTAAAAACTTATTTTATTCCACCGCTTTTATCAATCAATTCTATTTAATTAATGAGTTAGCTTCCAGTCTATACAATAATAATCAGTGCTGGTTCTACATTGAATTACTCCCCAGGTAAGACATCCACTGAGCGCTCCTCCTCCCCATGCACAAAAAGAACTTGCACAAATTTTTGCACCGGCCATGTATGTTTATGACAAAAAATATGAGATAGATATTTCTCAGTTGCCCAAATCCGTATACAGAACGTTTGAAAATCACGCTTAAGACCAGGGCTGTCCATACTGTTCGTCCAATGTAATCCAAGTGTCCTGAGTGGGTAGCGTCCAGAATTTCTCAAAACAAAACCATGTAGTATATTTTTATAGCCTAAACAGTAGAATCAAATCAAATCAAACTTTATTTATAAAGCACTTTTCATGCCAAAGGCAACCCAAAGTGCTTTTCTTTTTTTTTTTTTTTTTTTTTTTTTTCTTTTTTTTTTTTTTTACTTGTCCTGTCCAGCATCGAAGCAAGCAGAATGGAAATCTGATTGCTTTATTCTGTTGAACAGTTTTGCTTTATCAAGCGGAGCTTTATGAATATAAGGCTCCACTTGATATCATGTTTATTCATTTTATTTCTTTATTTAAACATTTGTCTATTACAACATTCCATTTCATACTGCTGGGCCTGACAAAGGAAAAATGAAAGTTAACAGAGGTAATGATAGAAAGTGAAACAGAGAGAGAGGAGTAAGGAAGAGGAAGAGAGAGAGGAGAGAAAACATGAATCCACTTACACAGTTCACTGGTACATCTGTACCGCGATCCCTAAACAACCAAGGTCTCTGTTGGAAAACAAAACAAGCAATCCCCTACAGGAGGACCTGCAGGTGGCTTAAATATCCTCAGATCATACAAACACACACAAACACACGCAGAACTACGCAGAGAAGAGGTACAACCTAGTCAGCGCAATGGGAAGTAGAGAAGAGGTACAACCTAGTCAACGCAATGGGAAGCAGTGTCACAGTGTCAACATGCATAATAAAGGGTGCTCCGTGGTGATACAGTCATGCAGATGCAGCCTCGTCTCTGCAAGGAGGAGGAAGCCCGCAAGGCTCACGACCCAGGCCCCCAGCAGCCACTCAGAGGCCCAGATCCCAGCTACCCCCCCCCCCAAAGAGCGGACATGCATCCCCCCGAAGGGCGGCAAAAGGCGGCCCCAGCCGGAGCCCCCTGCAGTCTGGAGGCCCAGGCCCCAGCGGACCAAGACCAGCAGCTGCCGACCCCACCGGGCGCCGGGCGTCCCCCGGAGCGGAGACAGCGCCGGGCCCAGGGCCCAAGCGCCCAGGAGCAGCCACCCCCCCCCCGGACCCGGGCGGCCCAACCGAAACCCAGGAGGACCGGACCCCCCAGACGACGCCCCCCAGGGCAGGCCAGCCCCCACCCCAACGTCCCTGCCCCATACACCTGACACCAGGGCGCCACCACCTCTACCACCCCCTACCCTGCCACCACGCTCACACACACACTCCCCACACACCTACCCCAACACTAGGGCTGAAAGATATACCGTCACCGCCCCCACATCGAGACATGGGCACCCAAGACATCAATACCGCAAGAGCAACCACATACAAGATACAGATCCCCCCTGCGCCCGCCCCGCACAAAAAGCCCCGGAAGCCACAAACAAAACCGCACCCCCCACCAAAGCGCCCGGCCCCCAACCAACCCGCAGCCACACCGCACCATACCGACACCAAGATGCCCGGCACGAATACCGAGATACGAACCTCCGCCCACACCGCCCAGCCCTACCCAACACCTCCGTGTACCCCCCCCACACACACATACACCCACCCACTCCGCTCTCCGACCTTACATACCCACACTCACTCCTCTCTCCACCCCCAGCACTCTCCTCCCTCTACCGTCCACACCTACCCCCACCTCCTCATACCCTCTAACACACACATGCACTCCCCCCACATAACTGCACCAACCCCCTCCCCACCCCCCCCACACATACGCCCCCACCTCCCTATACCCCCAATACCCCATACAGTCCCCCTTACATGTCCAGCCCCGCCCATCCCTCTGACCTATCACACTCCCGCCCTTCCTTCCTTCAGCCCCTCATGACCATCCCTACTAGACACTCACGAGCATGCCACTCCTTCCTCCATCCCCCTTTCTTCCAACCACTTACCCACATCTCCTCCCTCTTCCAGCCCAAGTTCCTCCCTCCCACATTTCCTCTTTCACACTCTCATTCATTATTCTCACATACCCACCTCTCTCTTGCCCATGCCCTCGTGCCTCCTGAGTGCTAGCTCGGGCCGGGGAAGGAGCCGCGAGCTCCAAGCCCCCAACACGTTCCCCCCCCCACCACCACCCCCATCCCCCACCCCCGGACGCAGCAGGCCAGGCATCCCCCAGGCCAGCAGATCCCCCGCAACGCAGCCAGCCTTAACCACTGGCGCGTGAAGTAGCCACTGTCCCCCCTCCCCCCAGTAGTGCCCGGGAGACCGGGGTATGAAAGGACCCTGCCCCCCCCCCCACCCCCCACTCATGACTGTGTGTGTAAGATGTGTGTTGTTTGCAGTTAAAACTGAGGGGCAGTGCCAAGTCATGCCGGGAGTGGGGGTCGCGTAGGGGGCATGTCCCCCCAACCGGCCCCTCCCTCCTACCACACACTATATGGCCCGCCCCTCAGAAGTGGTTGTGAGCTGTTGTTATTTTATGTGTTTAGGTGTCTAAGTGTGGTTAAAACTGGGGAGCAGGCTGCCTCTAGACGTGGCAAGCAAAGGCACTTTGGTGCCCTCCCTCACCACGCCCGCTTGACACGCACCCTCCCCAAAACCCTACGTGTGTGTGTGTGAGGTAGAGCAGGGGGGGGGGGGGGGGTCTTGGGAAAGGAGACCAGGGGGGTATGAATTCCCCCCCTGGAAGAAGAGCCGTTACCGGCATTAGGTACCCCTGCCTCCCGGGATCCCCCCAGGGCAGAAGGGGCAGGCATGGCCGCCCCCACGGCCCGGCGTCCGGCGTTCACCACGGAAGGGCCAGCCTCGGCCCCTGGGGGCGCTCGACCACGCCAGGCCAGGGAGGGGGGAAAAGGGACGGGAGTGGAAAGGGTCGGCGGAGGGGCCAGAGTCACCGGCCCAACATCCCCAGGCCTCGCAAACCCCCCCAAGAGGCACGCAGAGCTGCTATTTTTTTTTTTCTTTTTTTTTTTCTCCCCCCCCCCCCCCCCCCCCCAACCCGACACACACAAACCCCACCAATGCACCACCACCCCCGCACCCAAACACCCATCATCCATGCACCCCCCACCCACCCACCCACCCATCTCCACACACCCCCACAGGCAGCCACACACACACACAACCGCATTCACGCCCCCCCTCCAGTCACACACCCACCCACACATACCAAGGACGGGGACCACGGGGCCACCAGCCCCCCCCCACGCCACAAGTCCACCGCCCCCAGCCCCCGGAGAGACCACCGACACAGCGCCCCAACCGACACAGCGGCCGGGCGGGACAGGCACCCGGCGTGGAAAAGACCCGGCCACCCCGCAACCCCCCACCTCCACACACTAGAGCTGAACGATATGGACAAAACCCCACACCCCGACAGCCACGCCAGACACCCCAACATCGATACAACACGACATGACCACGGGTCCGCCGAAAACCAAACACCCCGGCGGAAAGCGCAGCTCCGTCCGCGACCCCCTAGAGCCCCACACGCAGGACAAGCACAGGGGAAATCCACACCCCCCACATAGCCGCTCCCGCGACACCAACATCCCGGATGCCCACATCCCGACACAGACACGACAACGATACACCCCCCAGCCCCACCACACACACACCCCCACCAGCACACACACCCGCACGCACACAGCAGAGGCGCCCCGGCCCCCGGCGCAGTGACTAGACGTCACCAGGTCGTGAGGACCGGCCAAATCCAGAGGAGGCACGTCCCACCGGCCCGCCCCCCCCCCCCCCCAGCGCCAAGCCGGGTCCCCCGGCCCCGGAGGCAGGGGCCACCCCGGAGCGCCGGGGCCCAGGACCCCCCGCCCCCCCCCGCCCCGGGACGACCCCGGCCACCCGGCGCCAGCCGACAGCCACCGGCCAGGGCCCCACCAGCGACCCGCCCACCGCCGCAGAGCGGCCCCAACCGCTGACCCCCATGCCCCCCATCGGGCTGGATACAGCCCCGCCCCAGCGGCGAGGCAGCCCAGACCCCCCCAAGTCAACCGCCAGGGATCCATAGCCATCAAGCACTCGCCGGCACCCAACCCCCACATCGCCGAGGCGGCTCTCCTACACCAACGTTAAGTGATGGAGCTAATCACAGGGGACCAGAGGGAGTGGAATTCATCTAACTGGTTCTTAGAGGAGGCAGACATCGTCTCAATACTGATATGGTCTACTAAGAAATTCCTAAACTGGCTAATGCTCAGATTATTTTTGAATTTCCAGTTTACCAAGATAGTTTTCTTTGCAATACATAATACAGTAAGTATCATATGTGCATAGTTGGTTGCCGTGTTGATCTCATCCAAGTCCCCCAGTAAACACAGTGTGGGGCTTGCAGGAAAGTTACACCTGAGCCACGTTGACAGGTCATCACATACCTGAAGCCAAAACCTCTGGACAGGTGGACAAGACCACAAGGCGTGAAGATAATTGTCTGTTGTATTCTCATTGCAGTGCAAACAAATATTTGAAGGTGACAGACCCATCTTGAACATCCTCTGTCCTGTGTAATGTACTCTGTGTAAAACCTTGAATTGTATCAACTGCATATTTGAGTTTTTAGTCATTAGGAACGTGTTTAAACATATCTGTGTCCAAAGTGCTTTTCAAGACAATAAAAAAACACATTTAAAAAAAAAACAAAAAAAACAGGCCTTCACACACCCAAGCACAAAACACAGCACACATAACTATGAACATTTGCACACACACACACATCCCACACACCCCCCACCTACCCACCCACTCAACTATGCATATATCTTCCAACTCCTAAAATAAAAACACTAAGAGTAATAGACATCTGGCTTGACCTACTGTGAGGAAGTGATATCTTGGGGATCCGTTCACTCCAGGAGCCAGACATGGTCACAGAGGGTATTTCTGCAGGGACCAACCAGATCAGGGCAGGCCGGGGTCCACACCACAGTGATAGGGCTGCAGTGCCGGGCCCCAGCCACCAGGACAAGGGCAGCCACCCGCCAGCTCTCTCCAGACCATGTAGGCAAAGCTCCCAGAGTGAAGGATCCCCATAAGAAAACACTGGTGTTAAAATGTTCAAATGTTCAAACAGATAAAATAAGTGGACAGATATGGAAAAATTAATAGGTATTCATAAAATGATATGCTAAACGAGTCAATAAAATCTAAAATATCTTTAACATAAAATAAAATAGAGTGAAAGTTAAATAAGTAAAATGAAATCAAATCAAAAAGGTAGGTCTTGAGCCTCTTCTTAAAAACATCAACAGTCTCTGCAGCCCTGAGGTTCTCTGGCAGGCTGTTCCACAGACGAGGACGGTAGTGGTGGAACGTGGCTTCACCGTAAGTTTTAGTTCTCACCAGGGGAACAACTAAAAGGCCGGTACCAGAGGACCTCAGGGTTCGCGAGGGTTCATAATTTAAAAGCAGGTCGGATAAATAAGAGGGCCAAGACCATTAAGACATTTATAAACCACTAAAAGAACCTTAAAGTTGTACTTCCATGGTCATTTCATTAATATTTCTGTGTTCTCCATTATTATTGAATGCATTCTGCATCGTTTCTGTTTAAAAAAACCTTCTGGTATCTTTGTATCCAGCTGTATTTGTATACTAGAAGAGAGGCTTGTGGTCCAACGGCAGCTTTTCCAGGTCCTTCTCATGAATTTCCGTCTGATTGGCTCCCTCCCATCAGTGTATGAAGGAAGCTCCGCCCTCCGCTCTTATTTTGTTACAGACAGGAAATAAAGCCGACAAACAAGTTTATTCCATCATGCTAACAAACAGTTAGCTAATTAGCTTCTCAACTCCGAAGCTACAGTCGTGCTGTCTTCACTTCTAGTGTGTAGTGGAGGGTTACCTGCCTTCCAATGGACAGATAGAAACCCCACGTGGGATACGCAATTTGAAATGTGACGTAGAAGTGCGAGGCTGTTCCCGATTCGCTCTTTTCTACGTATTGTTTCTCTGATGAGAAAGCACAGCGACTGGGGGGAACGCAACGCTAGCAAGTCAGCATGTGTAAGTAAACAAGGGGAAACCCTCCGTATTTCAAAAGGAGCAAGTTAAACGGGTTTTCAGTGGAAGGAGGCCTTTAAAGTCGATCATGAAACGCACGGGGAGCCAATGCAGTGATTTTAAAACTGGTGTAATGTGTTCCTGCCAGGGGCGGAGCTAGACATTGTCATCATCAGGGGCTTAGCCCACAAAAAGTTTCTTCATTAAAACTAACATCGGACTAAACAAGGACTAACTGAGCAGAATTCACAGTACCAGTTCTAAACCAGGACTCATTCAGGACAGCATTTACAAAACCAGTTCTAATCAGGACTCATTCAGGACAGTATTTACAAAACCAGTTCTGATCAGGACTCATTCAGGACAGTATTTACAAAACCAGTTCTAACCAGGACACAGTCAGGGATGTATTCATAAATTTATCCAAAAATATAAAGAAAAACTGTTTCTAAAAATGCTACTTCACCCAAAGTAAATATGTCCTAAAATATCATCATCTTCTTCTTCTTTTAACCTGGTTCTTGTTCCACCTCTGTGTTGTTCTCATTCTTGCTTTTATCTTCTCCTCTTTGTACAAACACACAAAGATCAACCAGAGCAACAAAAATATTATTGTAAAAATTGACACAAATATATTCCACACAATTATAAGGTTATTTGTACCTTTGTTCTGGAGGTAAAACAGGTAAAGGGCCTTATCTGCATATAATGGTCGGCTGAAACCACAATATCACCAGGTAAGGTGTTTTTGCTGTTTCTATTTGTATAACATTTAAACATGACAACATCATTTAACCTCAACTTTAAAAAAAAAAAAAAAAAGTACACAAACTAGGGTAAGTGTGTCCTAAAATCACTAAAATCACTGTGTTGGCAAATCACTAAACAAAAAGTATAAACTGTATATGTTTATATATAGGCTATTCAACAGTTAGTTAAAATTAATTACAAATTCAGCTTATCTTGTTGAAACAGTCGCATCTGTGCTCACTGCATGGTGACATAATTACATCTGACTGTTATAAAAGTTACAAGGGAAAAATCACGGCCACACCATCGTCATTCATGACAGGTTTGTTTACATATAACGCGTGACCACTACCTACCAGATGAATGTGAGATTAACGTCGTCTGATGCTGTGAATCAATGAGCTCGTGGGAGCTGCAGGCTGGGCTGCGCTGCCACCGCACCGGTGTGCTCCTGTGACATGCGAAAGGCGCGTGCGGCATACAAACGCCACAGGTTTGGACCGTACCAAGTTTAGAGAGGGGGGAGCCTAGTAACCACATGCAGCGTCCCCTTTCTATTACGTTTACATACATTGTAGTTGATGAGAAATTACCATTCTAAATTAATAAAAAACAAAAAAGAAACCTCAAAAAGATCCGGGGCTTTTGAAGAATCATTCCAGGCTTAAGCCCCCTAAGCCGCCCCCCCGCTCCGCCAATGGTTCCTGCCCTCTGGTCCTTGTCATGTACAGTATGGCGCCAGTGTGGGTGGCTGGCCGTCTGCTGCTCCTGCAGTATATGGTGTTTTTATTACTACTTTTGACCATCGGCACAAAACAGATCGAGTCTCTGCTGGTGTATGATCGCCAGTCTCTTTTGTTCCTTCGGCCGAGAATTGATCACTTCTCTGCTTGTAATCATGATGGCAGAAATACTCTGCCTCCGCACCTGGCGGGGATTCCGCCTTACCTGTGCCGGATCCCGGCCCTACCTTCTCGGCGGAAACGTCCACGTCGCCGCGGCTGTCGTGGTGGTTCGGCTGGTTAAGCTGAAGCTCTGGCTGTCCCGCTCTTCGTCTGCTTCCAGGAGAAGATATGGATCACTGCATCCCGACACGGTGTCCCGACGCTTCCTCGACCCCATTGCCACCTGTTTGGTGCCCATCGCCGGATTTATGGAGGGATTTCAGTCTCGCCGCCTCTGTCCTCGCGTCTCTCAGCGCGGGGTGGATCATCGGCTCCTGAGGGTGTTGCCCCGGGCTTCCCGAGCTAGCGGACTGCAGTCCCCAGCGCCCTCGCGGATTGGCTTGGTGAACGCCAGATCCCTGGCAAACAAAACTTTCATCCTGAGGGATTTTTTCAGCTCCCGCGCCCTGGATTTCCTCTGCGTGACAGAGACTTGGATCGGTGGCGGTGAGTCCAGAGCTCTGGTCGAGCTTTTACCCTCCGACTGTTGTTACTTTAACTCCCCACGGACATCAGGTCGTGGAGGAGGGACGGCGGTGGTTTTTAAGTCTGTTTTTAAATGCAAACAGCGCTCCATTTCATCCTCACTTCCCAGCTTTGAAGTGACTTTATTTGAGGTGGGCCGCTCCAACCCGGTGCTGTGCGCCGTCATTTACCGACCACCCAAATACAATAAAGACTTTGTAAATGACTTCTCTGATCTGCTGGCTGAAATTATGCCAAAGTATGACCGTGCCATTTTTGTTGGAGACTTTAACATTCATGTGTGTTGTCCTGATAAGCCACTGGTGAAGGACTTTTTAAGTCTTATTGACTCTTTTAACTTGGTGCAGTGTGTGTCTGGTCCCACACATGAACAAGGACACACGTTAGACCTCGTCCTTTCATACGGTTTATCTGTGTCTAACTTGGAGATCTGTGATGATGTCATTTCTGATAATATGCCTGTTGTATTTGAAGTTGGTTTTTCCTGTGCTGATCTTAAATCTGGTGCTCCTCTACAGAACCGTCGGATTTTTAACTCTTTAACTGCTGGCCAGTTCTCTGTGGCTTTTAATCAGCTCTGTGTTCATCCCGCCTCTGCTAACACAGAGGAGCTCAGCACCGGCTTCAACTCTTTTTGCCAGACCATACTGGACTCGGTTGCTCCAGTAAAAACTGTGCAGCCCAGGGCTAAACCTGAGCCCTGGTTTAATGAGGTCACTCGTGAAGCTAGGCGGGAATGCCGCAAAGCTGAGAGGAGGTGGAAGAAGGACAAGCTGCACATTAACCTCCAGATTCTTAAGGATTGTTGGCGTTCTTATCAGGACACGGTTAAAGAAGCTAAAAGAAAATACCTCGCTAGTCTTATTGAATCAAATCGCCATAATCCACGTCTATTATTCAAAACCATTGACTCTGTCCTTTATGCCCCACAGCCTGTCAGCTTGGAGGCATCTTCTGAGACTTGCAGTAGCTTCCTGCACTTTTTTTTATTGATAAGGTTGCTGCTGCAAGGACTCTCATCTCTGCCCCTGCATCTGACCCCACTACCCAAGTCTCTTGTCCTGCAGCTCTTGAGGAGCTTGAGCCAGTGTCTCTGTCATTTTTAGAAGATCTGATTGGCCATAGTACGCCATCAGGTTCCCCCCATGATGTTCTCCCCCCTAGGTTCTTGAGAGAAGTTTTTCCTGCTATAGGGCAGTCGGTTCTGGCCGTTATTAACAGCAGTCTCTCCTCTGGAGTTGTTCCTTTGGGTTTCAAACATGCTGTGATCCAGCCCCTACTTAAAGGGACACTGTGTAATCGGGAGCAGCTCCCTCGTACTTTTCATGCTGCATTCGCGTGAAACCGGGCAGACCGACGACAGCCGCTGCATGTAAAGTTATCACCGGCCTCTATGTGAAGACGTGGTCTGTCAGTTACGGTGACATCAGTCCACATCTGTTCGGTTGTCATGGCGATGTCGTATTGTTTTCCCTGACCCATGTTTTACCGTCTTTCGCTCGGCTTTATTGATTAAAATGACATCTGGTTTGTTACCAACGGCCGTCTGCCCGACTGCACGTGAACCCAGCGTCAGTGAGACACTAGTCTCTCCCCCTCTGCAGCGCGGTGACTTTTCGAAGGCATTACCTCGAACTGAGCTGAAAACTCCGGTGTGTCCGGTGAGTTTCTGTGTTTTCCTACCGTCACGCTTCTCCCGAACGCAAAAACATGGCGATACGACATGGCAGCCTCCACCGAGCCGACCCGCTCGATGTGTAAATGAATGATACGAACGGCAAATTTAGAACTTAGAGGAGCACTTCAGTTTGTTGATGGGAGTGATTACTGATTAATGAAAAAACACTTTTGAACCAAATAATCAGTTTTTGTGAATAAATAACAGGAGAACTTACACAATATCCCTTTAAAAAACCTGGCCTTGATGGCAGTGTGCTGGCTAACTACAGGCCCATCTCCAAGCTGCCTTTTATTTCTAAAATTTTTGAAAAAGTTGTGTACACTCAACTCAAGTCGTTTTTAGATGAACATGGTGTCTTGGAAGTGTTTCAGTCTGGTTTTAAATCTCTGCACAGCACCGAGTCAGCTCTGTTAAGAGTGTTTAACGACATCCTCTTAGCAACTGACTCTGGTGACCATGTCATTCTTGTTCTTTTAGATTTAACAGCAGCCTTTGACACCGTGGATCACAACGCTCTCGTGTCCCGGTTAAACTACCTCGTGGGCATTCGTGGTACTGCACTGGACTGGTTCAAGTCATATCTTTCTGATAGAAGTGTGAGTGTGAGTCTTGGAAACTGTGAGTCCAGCTCTGCTCCTCTTCCTTGTGGGGTTCCACAGGGTTCCGTGTTAGGACCCCTGCTTTTTTCTTTGTATTTACTGCCGCTGGGATCCATCTTGAGAAGGCATGGAATCTCTTTTCATTTCTATGCTGACGACAGTCAGATTTATGTGCCTTTAAAAAAGAAGAATGCCTTCTCCCTTGCACCACCACTGGCATGTCTTGATGACATTAAAGCCTGGTTGGCGCTTAACTTTTTGTACTTAAATGAAACAAAAACTGAAGTGATGGTGTTTGGTCCCAGTAGCCTTAATAAATCCCCCCGTTGACTTGAGCATTTTTACAGGGTTTTTAAAGCCAGTAGTCTCTAACTTGGGTTTTAAGATGGACAGTGATTTTAAATTGGATCGACAAATCAGCTTTGTAGTCAAGTCCAGCTTTTATCATATCAGACAATTGGCTAAAGTCAAACCTTTTCTTGCACAACAGCACTTTGAAACAGTAATCCATGCCTTCGTTACATCTCGGCTGGACTACTGTAACGCACTTTATTTTGGTGTGAGCCAGTCCTGCCTCGCACGTCTCCAGTTGGTGCAGAACGCAGCCGCTCGCCTTTTAACAGGAGTACGTAAGAGGGAGCACATCACCCCCATCCTGGCCTCCCTCCACTGGCTGCCTGTGCATTTTCGAGTTCATTTTAAGATTCTTTTATTTGTTTTTAAATCTTTAAATGGTTTGGCCCCTCCTTACCTCTCTGAGCTTCTTCACCCCTACACTCCTGCTCGGTGCCTCAGGTCAGCTGACCTGCTGCTCCTGGAGGTACCGAGGTCCAGACGGAAGCTCAGAGGAGACAGAGCTTTTTCAGTTGCTGCTCCAAAACTTTGGAACGAGCTCCCCCTCCCCATTAGACAATCCTCATCACTGTCCATTTTTAAAACTCGTCTTAAAACCCATTTTTATTCTTTGGCTTTCAGCACAGCATGAGACTCTCTGTTTTAGTGTATCGTGGTTTGTTTTGGTTGCTGATTTTATTTGGTTTTATTACTTTTACTTATTTATTTCTTGTTTTATTTATTTCATTTTATTAATTATTCTGTTGTTTTCAAAATGTTTTTAACTATCCGCTTGTTGTGTACAGCACTTTGTTCCAACTGTGGTTGTTTTAAAGGGCTCTATAAATAAAGTTGAGTTGAGAACTCGTGCTGCCGAGTTCTGCAATAACTGTAAGCTGGAAGCAGACTTTTTAGGAAGACCAGAGAGCAGGGCATTACAGTAATCTATTCTACTGGAAATAAAAGCATGCATCAGCACCTCCGTGCTGTCAAGAGAGAGAAATGGGCGGACTCTGGCGATGTTTTTAAGATGATAAAATCCTGTCTTTGTGACATTTCTGATACGTGGAATAAAATTCAGCTCAGAGTCAAAAAGAACACCCAAGTTTCTCACACACTGAGAAGGACATCTGGCTGCCGCAAAGTGCGCCCTTGCAGGTTTACAAGACTACGGAAGCTGTGTCAGATGAGATCGTGCGTTCTCTTTTTATTTATTTCTTTGTTTTAAATCAAAAACCAACCCCTCTTGTGTTTGTCCCAGTTTGTCTGCAGCTCTGACGCTCTTAGCACAATATAAACAGCAAATTTCTTCTTCTACACTTGCATTATTGGCAGAGTAGGCGATGAACACTGTGGCTTCCGTAGTGTCACGAACCCTCAAACGAAAGTACGATGTTCTACTATTTCGATTATAAGAATATACTAAATGATGTCGTTTCGGGTAAATTCTGGACGCTACCCACTCAGGACACTTGGATTTCATTGGACGAGCAGTATGGAGGAATATTGACAAGTTTTTATGGACTTATATTGACTTTTTTGTTAAAGCTTTAGTTTTCAGTCGCCGGTGAACTCCATTATAGGAAAGTTTGGGGAAAACAAAAACCTCTCCGATCCCTGGCTGCATTTGATATGTTAAAAAAGTGCTTCAGAGTCTTGCTCAGCATGAGGGTGAGTAGAAAATGAACGCACATCATTCAAATTAAAACTGAAAACCCTGAGACAACTTTTTAAAAACACCGTCTGGCTTGATGTGCATTAATGCTGTCATGTTTCCAATGTCCTGATGTTTAATGGCTGATTGTTCTCTGGGTGTGGGAGGTAAACGGATGCAGGGTAAAAGAAGGAAGGATGTTGTTTTTGAGGAGTACCAAGTGCGAGTTATGGCTGAGAAAGTTCTGTTGTCGGCTAGAATAGGAGAAGGAAAACAAAACATAAAGCACGCTGGATCGCTGTGTGTGCACGTGCTGCAGGAGTTCAAATAAAGACATTAAAAGAGGCTGACGTCTACGAGTCTTCCCTGCAGTAGCGGGTATTACTGTACAATACTGTACAATGGTTCGGATTCAAACAAGAGTTGCCTACAGATTTGCGTGCTGGACAGCGCGTCTCTACGCAGCACCTTCTTAGCAGGTTGCCTGCAGGGGGCGCCAATTTGCCGATTCCTGACACAATGGCATGACTGATAGGTCTAATATAAAACTATGTAGAGGTACTTTTTTTTTTCAAGCCCTTTTGCTGTCCCTGAAAAAATGGCAAGGGTTCCCCCGGGGCCTAATACCGCTACTACTACTATTACTACTACAACTAATAATAGTAATAATAGTAATAATAGCCAGTTACTGTTAATACTACTGCTACTACCACTGTTGCTAATAATAATACTAAGACTACTTAAACCTCTACAGTAAATGACATTTGAATACAACAATCTTTGGATTACTGAATATTAAAGGTTTTTGCATGAGCCTCTTTACCAGGACTGTGTGATTCTCTAACAGTGATGGTTAATATGCAGGAACAATAACCATTGCTTCCCAGCTGGCATACATGCATGTAAAATGTCATCCTGGATGAATATGAAATCTGGCAACAAGTGAAATCATGAAAAATACTTCATTTATTCCAGAGAGAAATTGCAGTGTGAAGTGCAAAGCTTAGGGAGAGAGAAAAACGATCAGCCCTGCAGTAACTATGAAAACATGCCTTATTGTGCACGACATTGTGAAATGTCAGACCCTTTTTACTCAGGTTATCTGGGGCGGTTTTGAAATCTGTGTCCCTGTGGCACTAAGGCTGTCAATCCAAATCTCCCTGAAAAAGGGAGACATTAATTGATGTTTTTGTTTTCTGCTTTCATGCGTCTGACAGCCAGCATTTTGTCACTGATGCTAACATTTCTACCTGAAGCAAGCACAAAACGCAGCTGAAAAGAGCTTACAATAGAGCAAGGCTTTCATGGCTCCAAGGATTTCTTCTCTTTCTCCCTCTCTGCTAGTCAAGGCCAGCTGGTAAACACTGAACATGGGATGGAGTGTTCAGAGAAGGAGGTGGAGGAATGAATTCACTTTTCTGAAGCATAAAACTATGCAAAACATGCTTGAGAACGAACTTGCTGGCATTTACTGACTAATTCTCCTTCTCTCTCTCCGGCTTTGTGTCGGCTGCTGAATAACCTTGTTCCACACAGAGATTAGCTACAGAAAACACAAAGAGTCAATAAAGACGTGGCTTCAGCGCCTAAAAAATCCCAAGTTTCATAATGTGTTCATTTTTTTCATTGAAGCCAAATTTCTCGGCAAACTGGTAGAAGTTGTCTCGTTCAGGGCTCTCCAGTATTTTGGCTCTTGTGCTTGTTTAAATCACATTTTGTTACAGCTTTTAAAGCATGACTTCCCTCAACACATCCTCACTTCCAGTTTGTCACAGACTGACTCTTCATCATGGCCGTTGTTGACATGCAGGGAACTGCTCCACAGCTATATCTTGGCAGAAGTGATAAGTAAAGAGCAGGAAAGGGTTGCATAGCAAGGCCTTCTTGCACTTTAACAATGACTGAGAGTGAAATCACTTCCACCGTAACACCGGGGTCCTGAAATGTTGTGATGAGTACTAAATGCTTGTATGTGTGGGTGAAAATCTCAACAGATCATTGATGGATAGAAAATGCGGGGCATCATCATCATCATCTTCGCATCCTGCATCTCCAGCAGGATGTCTTCCTCTGTGAAGCAGATGTGACCGTCTAGTGTTTGTGTATGAAAATGTCATGCATGAATCAGTCAATAACCAACGATCAGTGAAAAAACAAATAACAGTTTGGTCTTAGCAGCAAGTTTTCAGGGTCTGGAGAGGATCCTGCCGGGGTGACCAGACGTCCCGCTTTGCGCGGGACAGTCCCACATTTCCATTACTTACCACACGTCCCGCAAATTAAAGCAACCCTTACCGACGTTGCATCGTTGCGCTATTTTTTTATAGGGTAAAATGTTATGAATGATGTCAAGGAACTCTAAGGCTGCGTACACACCAAACATGATTTGGGCGTCAAGGGTGTCCATGCAAAGTCCATGCAAAATGGCCGACGCGCGTCGGGGAGGTGTCGAAAACCCTGTGGCCCGTTACGCGCGATTTGCGCTGCGAGTTTTGAGTTTTTGGGCGTTTGAAGCGTGTTACGTGCCTCATGGCCGGCAGATGCCGTAGTTGGAAAATCTGAACTTTGGCGTCTTGACGCGGGGCGTCAACCAATCAGAGCGCCTCAATGTCACACACAGACTTTTTATGACAGGACGGGAACACCCGGAAGAACCAGGGGAATCTCCTCTCTCTCTGAAGACAGAGGAGGATAAACTGTGATCTGTGATCTGTGTCCGGTCCCGGTGTCTGAACGGTGGTTTGATGACCTGCTGTGCTTCCGGGATTTACTGGGCTGATAATGCTGCCCCGCATCGGGACAGTGGTTTGTTAAACTGGGCCGGATCAGACGGCTGAAAGCGCCCCTCGCCAGCGCAGCTCCTGGAATAAATGATGAAACTCATCACACTCAGAACACCTGGAATCATCTGATAAACCAGACTCAGAGCAGAGATGCCTGATGACGACATTCCCTGCTTTATTTATCACATAAAGCCGGGCTGCTCTCTCTCCTGCATCGGCCATGGTGCAGACAGACCGGTGACAGGAAAAAGAAAAAGGAGGGGGGGCGCGGCGAGGGATGCCCAGCCAAGGCGCATCGAGCGCGCCTTGGCTGCGCAGTGGGAAAGTATTTCAGCACGGACTGATTTCACACAAACACCACAGCACGTGAAAAGCTGGTGAAAGCTGTCAAAGTGAAGCACTTCCCAAAGAGGAGCCACAGCTGTGGTTTGGAAGTTTTTCGACTTTAAAAGATCGGACGTGGACCAAACAACTGCTTACAAATGCTGTCAAGCAAAAGTGGCAGTTGACGGTGGTAACACTAGCAGCTAGCTTAGCCGACAACACATTTCAGAGTAGCAAGAATGTCTTGACCCGGGACTTTGATTGTACATGAAAAGAATAATGTATTAAAAAACAAACAAAACTGTCCCAGACACATTAGAGCACCTTGCTCGTGATCAGTGGACCAACATACCTGTCAATAGGTGCAGACGTTTGATTCTACATTCACTCGGCAGGTAAATGCATCCTGAATCCGATCTTTCGCTCAAATGTGACCCATATCCGATCTGCTTCTGACCGTGTGAACAGCGCGAGTTGCATTGAATCTGACAGTTTTGGATCAGACTAAGGCCACTTTCAGATGTGGTACTGAATCGGATACATATCCGTCTGTACGGGCATGTCGCATTCCATCCGACCTCTTCTGTGAGACAAGACAGACATCCTGGTTTCTGTATCAGAGGAGACGGACGTGGAATGTAAACAATGAACTGAACAGTTAAATTATATTTTTCTGACTGATTGCACATCAACCTGGAAACTAATGACAGAGTTGAGGGATAACTTTTATGTGAATGTGAGTGAGAGGGTGTGCACAAGCGGTGGAGGTGCGCCGCTGTGGACAAGGCCAGAAGAGAAGAAGTGTGTGTGAAATGCATCCGGTCAAGATAACAGCTGCTGCAGGCGTAGATTTAAGTCTGGGAGTTAGAGCCGAGCAAAAGCTGTGTCGGCCGTGGAGAAGAAGAAGAAACACGAGTTTAGCATTAGAGCTAACTATTAATATCCCTGCTCCCCTTAAATACCCGGCCTCCTACTACAAATGACATCTTTTTAATGTAAAGTGGACCAAGCTTTTATTTTTTCTAATTGCTCCTCATGTATACAGCCAGAGACTGAATGATGTGTACTGATTTATTCCAGAGGCTAAATTACCCATCCAGAGCTGTAGTTACCAACTTCAGTCCAAGAATGATTCTCTGCTTCTTTATTGTTGAGCCGGCAGCCACTTGGGAGGATTGGCATGGGATGATTCGGATAAAAGAAAGTATCTTTGGTGTATCAATTTGACAGATGAAGCAGAGAAGTGGGGTGGAAAGGTAAAGGGCCATTCATTGGAGTGGGCTGCAGGGGCTTTGTTCCAGAATCCTCTACAAGGTTGTTGAGGGAACTGGACGACAAAGGGCAGGCCCAGTGGAGGGTAATCATGAAACTTACTGCTGCCACTGACAAAAATAGCTGCCACTTACTGTGGCTGAGGAGAACAGACACAATCCAGGCTACCAAACAAGCATTTAGTCACACACAGGCAGGTCTGATCAGGCTGTTGTAGGCCTTCCTCAGCTCAGAGTGTCCTGTGATAAAGGCCAAATCACCCAATGTGGCCAAGGTGTAAGAATGATATCATGTCATGTGGAATCTTGCCGGCTATCACAGTCACAATCAAACAAAATGCCTCCAACCAAACTCGACATGTAATGGATTGCTGGGGATTGTCACATCTAATTCTATGTTATTAAAGTTAGCCATTTAATGACATAAAGTAAGTATTTTACATACGTGACAGGAGCTGCTCTAGCGGTTAACTTCTGTATAAATTCAAATCTGCAAAAGTTGATTGAGACTGCTGAAAGGCTGTGTATTGCATAAACAAGTTAACAAAGTTTCCTTGAATTTTCTGATTAACAATAAAAGTGCTTATACTATGGTCTGGGTGAATACTTGATTCTGATTGGCTGCAGGGTGTCCTTGTTCTTCTGCCTTAGTGAGGACATTCATTGACATAATGGGGGTAGAATACAAGCGGTAACCTGTGTGACATGGCTTTGTGATAAGTATGATATTACATGTATGATTATTAATATGTATGATACTATGTAATGCTATATTACTTTTGTACTTAACTTCCATCCAGTCTAAAAACCTTAAAATCAGCTCTGCTGAATGATGTGTTCATGAACTCTGTAACAGGTTACCTCCCACTAACAGCATCAGTGTTTATATGACACACAACATCATATTAATCATCATGTGACAGCTTGATGTTGTGAAGGCACGTTGCATTTCTGACATTCACCACAGACCGATTATCAGTAAAAGACTGAAAAGTGGTGATTAAAAAAACCCACTGATGACAAAAAGGGTTATTTTTGTTTAAAGAACTAATGAAACCGTGTCATTCAGTGTTGTCACGTTAAATGTCCTTAAAGTTCAGATCTCAGATAACATGCTGGAATAAGAACCTACGAAAGGCTGTCACAAATGATTATTTTGATAATCGATTAGTCACTACTTATTTTGTCGATAAGTCGACGAATCGGATCACTCAAAAATTTCAGCATTTGTACAGTATCAGTCAAAAGTTTGGACACTTTCTCATTGAATCTAATGGAAAACTGTGTCAAAACCTTTGACTGGTAGTTTGTGTTTATTTATGTCAATAAACTATTCAAGAAAAGCTGACCAGACAGAAAGACAGACAAGGCAGTGGACAGTGGCAATTTTGAGTAAAAACAAAGCTTAAACAATGAACGACTAGTCTATTATGAAACTAGTAATCAACTTTTGATAGTCAATGATTAGTCAACGCTGGCTGCCCGTCGCTGGAGCGACTGGTTTCTTCTCCATCTAGCTAATTAAACTAAAAGCACTTAAAGCACTTTGTGTTACTTCTTGTATGAAAAGTGCTTTATAAATAAAATTTGAATTTGAATTTAAAATGGTCCTAAAGACCTTCATAAACTGGTGTAGGTACCTACACTGGTAGAAGTTAAACCGTCGGCCACTTAACAGGACAGAGAAAGAAAACCTAAGACGCAGCTACAGTCACAGCTGTGCTGCGTTCAAGACAGCTAGGAAATAACATGAGTCATCATCAGCTCAAAAAGGATAGCTATTAAAAGTACACGCGGGCTTTGTTACAAAGCCAATAATGAAGGGGGCAGCAGAATAAATGGGTCTCTATATAAGGCGTTATCTGCAGCAAACTTCCTTAATTTCAACAATACACTGTAAAAACTCAAACCTGACCAAGTATATTTTTCCAATTTCTAATCAAACTATCTCATCACACTCAAAATAAGACAAAATCATCTACAGAGAAACATTTCAGTGAGGAATAGAAACTTGTTTTAAGACAAATGCATCTTATTTCAAGAAATATAAGAAAATCTCACTTGTTCCATTTAGGGCTGTGCAATTAATCTTAATTTGATCGTGAGTTCAATTTTAATGTCAAACAATCTCCAAAATCATATAATCAAGTTGAAACAATTTATTTGCCATTTTTCTTAACACAATTTCTTATTATTATTATTATTATTATTATTATTATTATTATTATTATTTATTTATATTATATATGTATATATATATATATATATATATATATAATTTTATTATTATTATTATTACTTATTCTCAAGTTGAAATTAAATTTAGTGGCTTCTCACTTGTGCAATTTGTTGGGTGTCATTAACAAAAATGTTTGATTTGAAATGTTGTAGCATTGCATGCACTGAAACTTAAAGTTTAGTTTGGGATTTTTTATATAAAAATAAGCATATTTATTTTATTCTTCAAATATACAGAAATTGCAGAGCAGCTGGACAGTTTATTTTGGTTACAGCTTTTCTCTGCCTTATTTAATGTTCAAGGTATATTTAGAGTATTTTATTCAATTAATGTTTATTCGTTGTAAAACAGCTGTAATGTACATATTTGTAGCCTAGATTTTTTTCAATTTCAATGTTTTGCATAAATGAGCATTAACAAAGTGTTTTCACAAGAATGAATGCTAAATAAATACGTGTATCTAAAAAATAATTGTTTAAAAAATCGTGATTTCAGTATTAACCAAAATAATCCTGATAATGACTTTTTCCATAATCGAGCAGTCGTAGATCCATTAGCAGAATTTTTTTTGCTTATTACAAGCCCAAAAAAATTTTTTTTTACAAAAATTCACGTATTTCTGTAATTCAACTTAAAAGGTGCAATTTACATATTGTATAGACAAAAAATATGTGAATCAATATATTTCAAGCTTTTTTTTGTTTGATGTTGCTGATTAGAAGTTGCAGCTTAAGAAAACCTCTAAATCAAAAACTCCAAAAATGAGAATACTGTGTAAAGCTCCAGTATTGTAGCTCAGAGTGTCACAGTCTAATCAGATAAATAATCCAAAACATCGGCCAAAGTGCCCTGAGTCTTTAAAAAGTCTCTGTCTTGGTTTAGAAGAATTCACAATCATGGGGAAGATGTTGATCTGACAGTTGTGCAGAAAACCATCGTTGACTCCCTGCACAAGGTGGAAAGACACAAAAAGTGATAGAAAAGAAGCTGGATGTTCTCAAGTGTCTCAAAGCACATTAATGGACAGTTAAGTGGAAGGAAGAAGTGTGGAAGAAAACGGTGTAGAAGCCGGAGGGCTGACAGCAGCCTGGAGAAGATGGTCAGGAAAGGGTCTTTCAAAAGTGTGGAGGACTTCATAAGGAATGGACCGAGGCTGGAGTTACTGCTTCAAGAGAAACAACACGCAGGCGGATGCTGGACATGAGCTTCAAAGGTCAAACTCCTGTTGTCAAGCCATTCCAACAGCAAGCAACGCCAGAAGCGCCTTAGCTGGGCTGGAGAGAAGAAGGACTGGTCTGTTGCCCAGTGGTCAAAGTCCTCTTTACTGATGAGAGCAAGTTTTGCATCTCATTTGGAAACAAAGGTCCCAGAGTCTGGAGGAAGACTGGAGAGGTCCGGACCGGAGAAGATGCATGAAGGCCAGTGTTAAGTTGGGGAGCTGACATGACCTGGAGATCCTGACCTGCTGGTGTTGGTCCTCTGAGCTTCATCAAGTCCAGCATAAATGCAGCCGTCTACCAGGACATTTTGGAGACCTTCATGCTTGCTTCAGTGGACCAGCTGTATGAGGATGCAGACTTCATCTTCCAGCAGGACTTGGCACCTGCCCACACTGCCAAAACTACAAACTCCTGGTTCAACAACCATGGGATCACCATGCTTTACTGGCCTGCAAACTCACCTTACCTGAACCCCATTGAAAATCTGTGGGGCATTGTCAAGAAAAAGCTGAATGGGAAGAAACCAAACAATAAAGAAGAGCTCAGGGCTGTGATTGAAGCATGCTGGTCTTCCATAACACCTGAGATATGCCACAAGCTGGTAGGATCCATGCTACGCCGGGTTAAGGCAGTCACTAAGGGGGCCCCCACCAAGTACTAAGTACAGATGCAAGATTTTACTTTAAGAGGCCTGATATTTTTGTATTTAGAACTCTTCTCTGATTGATGTTATTCAGTATTCTATTTTTTTTAGATTTTGAATTTGAGGTTTTCTTAAAACCCTCCACCACGATAAGTTGGCAGCCCAGGGAGGGGTAATATTTCTTTTGAACCACAATAAAAAATAAATGTCAAGATTTTCATAGAAATTTTATGTATTCCTACTTTTGTCAATTTCAACTAATTTCACTGACAACTGATTTTTTTCCTTGTTTCATACAGAAGCACTTAACCTAAAAATAAATGTGTAACTTGCCATATACGACATTATATGTCCGATATGTTACATTGTACACTTAAAGATGTAGAAAATAGCATGCTCTATCAGCATCTTGGTATGATGACCTGATAAAACTTTGAGTTGTACAGTTCCTGAAGAATCTTATCTGACTTTTACCCCTGGGTAGCAGACAGGAGATCAGGCAGACATGGAAAAAAACTCAGAAAAAAGTCAGACATTTTTTTAACGAGTCTGAAATTGTAGGTCCAACTCAAGTTTAAACTCACTGGAACTGCAGCTTTAGTGCAGCTCGAGTGTCATTCTCTACGAAGGAAACTCATTTCATTGACACAATTAAAAGGAACAATGAATTTTAAAGATAATATCATTGTTTTTCAGTGAACGTATTGTCTTCAGTAAACAGTAAACCTGCTTTGGCAGTCTTGCCTAAAAGAGGAGTATCAAAGATGAAGATTGATTTAATATTGTTGACTATATTAAGTTAAAATGACGGTGTAAGTCTTAATTACTTGATTAAATTTAACAACAGTGAAATTAAACAAAATGAGTCATAATTTAAAAAGTTATGGAGAAAGTGATAGTCAGTACATAAAAAGCACATGTTTTTATTAAAATTCTTTACTTTGCTCATGGTTAGTTTTTTCCAAATTCTCAGAACAGATTTGTTACTAAGCAACACGAAAGCTAAAAACAACTCAATACACAACTTATTAAAATGTGTTTTTAATAGCAATTTGTGTTAAATATGTAATGCAGGTAAATATAGACTTTATCACAACAATATGTGGAAGAAAGTAACTTTTTCTTCTCCTGTGGCCATGTTTTAGTTTGGATCTTAGTTCTTCTGCTTCATGAGCAACAATGAAGATGTCGACTATTTCCATGTTACAGAAGTAAATGCTGGCAGATTTCTGGCAGGTTGGGTCAATATGGTGACCAGAAATGTAGAAAACTGGCTTCCTCGCACCAGGATCTTTTTGTTTCCTTTTTACATTTTTTGATTCCTAAATAAGTAGGCCTATTATTCATCATAAAAGAAAGAAAGAAAATGTTATGAAGTAAACTAAACAACAGAAACTTTGAAACATTTTAGTTTGTATGATTAAAAAGATGGACTTGGTGATATAGTTTATTTCTCTTTGTTTTACACTTTACTATAATTAGTAGAAAATTTGAATAACTGATCAGATAAATAGTTTTACAACATACTTGGTAATTCCAGCTATTACTAAGCTCCCTAGTAAAATTACAAAAGCAAAGTTGCAGATAATGAATAGCCTCTAATTTGTTGAATTTTAATAGAAATAGACAACACTGTGCACCCCCTCCCCCATCACCACTTTCACCATTATACCATCCTCATCTTTGCATGGATTCAACTTAAATATATTGATTTATTCAACCTTTCACCCTCTTAATTCATGAATTATTTGCAATGAATAACAACTTTATTTAAATAATATACTATAATTTACACTATGATATACACTACAATTTCAACTTCAACTTGCCCAACCACTCTACATGTGCTTTGTGGACTTGGAGAATGTGTTTGATCGTGTCCCCCGTTGACTCCTGTAGGGGGTGCTCCCAGAGTATGGAGCACCAGACCCCCTTGGCAGTCCGGTCCCTGTATGACCGGTGCCAGAGCTTGATCCGCATTTCCGGCTGTCTGGATCCATTTATGGTCAAAGTTGGACTCCGCCAAGGCTGCCGTTTGTCACTGATCCTGTTCATAACTTTTATGGACTGGATTTCTAGGTGCCGAGATGTTGAGGGGATCAGCTTTGGTGACCTCAGGATCGGGTTTCTGCTTTTTGCAGATGATGTGGTTCTGTTGGCGTCGTCGGGCCGTGATCTCCAACTCTCGCTGGAGCGATTTGCAACCAAGTGTGAAGCAGCTGGGATGAATATCAGCACTTCTAAATCCAAGACCATGGTGCTCACCTGGAAAAGGGTGGAGTGTTCTTTCCGGGTCGGGGGTGAGGTCCTGCCACAGGTGGAGGAGTTTAAGTATCTCGGTTTCTTTTCCATGAGTGAGGGAAGAATGGAGCGGGAGATGGACAGGCGGATCGGTGTGGCGTCTGCAGTGGTACGGACCCTGCATCGGTCTGTCGTGGTAAGGAAGGAGCTGAGCTCTCGATATTCTGGCTGGTCTACGTTCCTACCCTCACCTGTGGTCACCAGCTGTGGGTCATGACCAAAAGAACAGGATCGCGGGTACAAGCGGCCGAAATGAGTTTCCTCCGCAGGGTGGCCGGGTTCTCCCTTAAAGATAAAGGTGAGGAGCTCGGTCATCCAGGAGGGACTCAAAGTAGAGCCGCTGCTCCTCTGTATAGAGAGGAGCCAGATGGGGAGGCTCGGGCATCATGTCAGGATGCCTTCTGAACACCTCCCTAGTGAGGTGTTCCAGGCACGTCCCACCAAGACAAGACCCCGGGGAGGTCTCCTGGATGGCCTTGAAACGCCTCATGATCCCCCTGGATGAGCTGGTGGATGTGGCCCAGGAGAGTGAAGTCTGGGCTTCTGCTTAGGCAGCTGCCCCCACGACCTGACCCCTGATAAGCAGAGGAAGACAGTACAGTATAATTTCAACTTGATTTTAGTATACACTAAATACATTCTATTAAAACCAATGTTACATTTTACTTGTTGGTTTTTTTCTGCATGTGATGCTGCTGAAAGGATTGTAGTGTCTCTTCTGTTTTCTTAAGGAGGACCAAACCTTCTATAATCAATTGATTGATAAATAAATAAATAAACAGAAGAGGAAAGAAATAACTCAAAATGCATTAGCCCATTTTTTCATTTAATCATTTATCTTTTTCTACTTATTTAAAGGCACTAGAGGCAGTAATTGTGAAAGAACAAACATGCATGTCCAGTTTTATAATATTAATGGGTGATGAAGCGTTAAAAAACAAAAAGAACGGTGCCACCCACATCTCTCTCCATTGCCTTGAACAGGCTGTGTGCTGCATAATGCATTGACTTTCCTGCATCAAAACCGATCAAAACTGGGGATGTAGGTCATTTGACGTCACGTCCGCAGGGCAGCGCGGGAAATTCGGACACCGAATTGCAGCGCATTTTGCAGCACACAGCCTGTTCAAGGCAACGGAGAGAGACATGGGTGGAAACGTTATTTTTGGTATTTAGCACTTCATCACCCATTAGTATGAAAAAAAGTGACATTCATGTTTGGTTTTTTTCAAATTCCTGCCTCAAGTCCCTTTAAACAGCCCTCCTTACCTGTGGTATTCCCCAGGGTTCTGTGTTGGGCCCCATGCTCTTTTTTCACATTTGCTGTCCCTCACATCAATTTAAGCATATAATTTCCTCTCATTATTTTGCAGATGATGAACAAATATGTTTGTCTCTAAATGTAAAACAAAATTGTACTCTACAAGCTTTAAAGAAATGAATATATGTTTGACATTTTATATTTCATAATGTACACATACTGTCTTTCTCTGTTCTGCCACATTTTTACATTTCCTCATCACTCTCATCACATTTCAATCACTCTAACAGACACTGATCTGAATTAAGGAAAATAATCATTCATAATAAATTTAATACATTATTTTTTAGATAAATGTAATTTCAAACCCAGGATGAACCCTGCAGGCTCCGTTCTTCATGTTAAAACATCCAAAGCTGACCCAGACTGCATGTGTGATCCTTGAGCCTCTCCTCACACACAAGTTTCACCCCTTTATCATAAGTTCATGTAACAATAAAGTATATGAAGCACTGTAAAGTCTCTCTGCTTCTTTTAATGATCATCTTGCTGTGAGGTGTTAATTGATTTAAACAGACACAGCTTCTCCAGCACCGAGGGGTCAGTATGCACTAAAGATAACTTTCATTGCACATTGTCCATCAGTAACCTTTGTCACGCACAATGTCATCTTCTCACTAACCACTCACCATGGTAACAGAACAAATTCCTTCATCCTTAATGGGTTTAAGCTTGTACAGTGATTACCAGCAGCTGTTTGCCTGCCGACTGGCCCACCCCTAACCGCTCAGCACGGCTTCTACAGCAAACATCACTTCCCTCTAATTAAGTTTGTTTATAAAGGATATTAAGTTTAGAAGGTGTGTAGGTGTAAGTAACCTTCACAAAGTACAGACAAGAGGAGGAGACATGGGTTTCTTGCTCACTATTGTGTGAAGTATGAACACCAATCTGGAATGAGATGATCTGTGTACACAATGGTGAGCTATTCAAGCATGAATACACCCACCAACACTGCAGCATGCCTCATAGACTCACTCTAAATGCTGCTGATTACCTATTAATCATTATGTATGAAAAATAGTAATAATTAAAAATTGTTAACTGCAAACAGGGAACATGCTGTCATTTGTCTTCTTCTTCTTCTTGTTTGGAAAGTTAGATTTCATTGAGAATTTTATAACTGTTACAGTTAAATACAAAGAAAGCAACATCAACTTACAAGATAAAGAAACTCATACTGAAGAGTTTTCCCCAACCACCTCAACACTGGATCTGTGCACACCGCATTCCAGCTGTGGCGTGGCTTTGTTCCAACCTCCATGGTGCGTCAACTCACTCCAGGAGCATGTTGGACACGGAGTGCCCGCAGTTGCAGTCCATGTAGGTGGATCCACGAGGTAACAAAATCACAGGAGGATTGCAGGATCATGTGATAACAACCATGATGAGGAGGCTGGATAAACGTCCACAAGACCCCCTGACCGACTGACTTCCAACCTGGTGTCACTGGTAATGATGTAGTGTTAACATAGTTAAGGTGATCGCAAATCTCTCATGGGGGCTTTATTTTGAAATTTACCAGATGCTTTACACTGCTCACTTCTGTTTTCCTGTCTGACCTGCAGAGCTTGATGGGAGCGTGTGCCATCATAAATGACCTGATGCCCATATGTAGCAGAGAGCCATGGCGAGATGGATCTGATATGCACCCAGTCTTAACAAAGCCATTGACCAAAATGGTCACGATTGGCTCTGGAGGCCATGCTGCACACAGATCCAGTGTAAAATGGACTTAACCAGAACTCAGAGGAGCTAAATTCCTTACTGAAACCAATTTATTATTGAAGATTCTGGCCTGGTTCACAGCAATCTGATGCAAATAGTACAGCGCAAAGACACCAAATTCATTTCACTTTTGAATGTATATCTCTATTTTATACCTAAATTGTAAGTAAATTAAAAAGGATAAATACTTTTTTATCCTATGTTGTATCAAAATTGGGGATGTTTGATTTTGGTGTTTTTACCAATATCCACTATCATTATAATAAGGCATTTGACAGTTCTTAATCTTTTTTTGTATTTTCTGCTTCTCTTTATGGTGTGTTCAGACCGAACGTGCTGTCCATCCAAAGTTTAACACTGGTCCACAAAAATCAGATGCTGACATTGAGACCAAAGTGCTGTTGATGCACGCCTAGAGGGTCCACAGTGTGGTCATGGACCTGGTTGTTTTCCTTTGTCTGTGTCTTTGTATGATGGTGGATAAAACTGAGCAGCTGCTGGGCTTTATTTGCTCCACGAGGCCAGAGAATGACGTCATCGGGCGTCTCTACACCGTGTGTGGATTCATCAGACAGTTTAGGGGTGTTCTGAGTTTGGCTAGTTTCACCATTTGCTCCACAGAATGCATGCCAAGGACGGGCACTTTCAGCTTTTGTCTGATCTGCCCCAGTTTAACAACTTGCAGTCCTGCATCAGGATGGCATTAAAGGGGAATTTAGTTTTTTTTCAATCTGGACCTATTTTCTAACATGAAATACATTAATTTACTCACTCAGACACTTTTGGTGTAACTTGAATTCCTTCAGGAGATATTTAGATCCACTCCAGATCCGCGTATACCCAATATAATGGAAGTGATGGGGCAAACGCGTGCAGCCTCTACATAAGGCATTATCTGCCACAAACGCCTTCATTTCACCAATTTTTTGTTACCAAACATTAGTCCCCACCCCCGTGAGCTCGAAGCGGCTTTTTAGTGGTAATTCGTCCTTATTTACAGACATTTATTTGAAATGATGTTGCATAATAGTGACGTCATCAAAGCCGCTGCAGTAAAAATATCTGAGTCCAGATTTAGCTTTTCATTGGTTGCCAGGGTGTTGTACACACTTTTCGGGGCCGCGCGTTCACGATGTGCGCTTCTGTAGTACAGCTGAGAAGAATATCTCCCTACCTACACAACAAGAAAGACACATTTTGCGGAACTCTGAACTCACAGTACAATAGTACTCATTTGTTCGTTCATTCTACTTAAAGCATTGATGAAATCAAGGAGTTTTGCTGCAGATAATGTCTTATATAGTGGCTGCCCCCTCTCCACCATTATACTGGATGTACACCAAAGGGCGACTCAACGTAATATCTTCAAAAGGGGTCAGAGTAATGCAGAAAGTTTACTGGTGAGTAAATGCACATATAAACTCCTAGAAATAAGGTCCAGGTAGAAAAAAAAGAAAGTTATTCTTTAAGGAAAATGTTTTTTCAATTTCACTTTTAGTTATTTGATAATGTAAACTTGCTGATATTTTCTCTTTGAATAGTTTGAGGAAGACCTCTTGCTGATATTTTCTCTTTGAATAGTTTGAGGAAGACCTGGCTGAGGAGAGGAGACAGCTGGAATTTCAACAATAAATAACAACACCTGCATCTTAAATGTTGCCAAAAAATGTCTGTCATGGCAAGGGAAGACAGCAGTATTCCCTTCTGTAGCACAATCACGCCACTTTCCCACTTATCTTCATTAAGAATACTTAGGTAGTCTGAGAGTCATCCTGCACTCCCATCACCTCTGCATTAGAGAGAGCCCCAGACTAAGGGAAGTTACGCTCACCTGTCGGGTTGTAAATGAGTGTCACTAATGAGAATTTGATGCACTGGTGCAGAGTTAGTTGCTGTTTTTATGTCTGTCCCTTGTGTAAATCAGAAGGGTCCTCCCAACAACAAAGTAAGACCAAGTTTTCATTTTGTCCTTCTGGGAGAATTTTCTTTTTTACAACAGCAGAATGAGTATTTTAACTCTGAATCATAACATTTCAGAGAAGAGGTCATGACTATGTCCTGGATCTGTGGATATATTTTACATGTGCTCCAAAGCTTTTATTTAAAAAAAAAAAAAAAAAAGCAATTTCATATATAAATGTAACTGATAGTGGTTATTTAAGGGTGCATTCACACCAGGATAGTCCAGGAGTCGGTGAGATTGGGCAGAGATTTCTGAAAAATTTCATACCTTTCTTTGCTTTGGTTTGTGTTCAAACACTAATCGAAGTGGACCAAACCGCCTACATCCAAAAAACTGATTCAAGCCCCTCTTAAAGGTGACACATTGAGATTTAATTTATTTTACACAGATTTTGCAAATACATATTACTATATTTATTTTTCATGGACGTAAAGTAAAAGAATTTAGTTGCAAATATTCTAATGAAATTTAAAAAGTTTGATGGGCTTATTTATATATTTCCCATCATCAATCAATCAATCAATCAATCAATCAATCAATCTTTATTTATGAAGCACTTTTCCAGCAGGTTACGTGACTCAAAGCGCTTTACAGTTTAAAAACATTCCCGCCCGCCCACTGCCCCCCTGCCCCCCCCCCCCCCCCCCAAAAAAAAGAAATTGTACATCAATCTACCTGAGGCTGAGTACAGATGGAAAAACTGAGGGAACCCCATCAGAGGAGCCGTCTGCACCGGGGCGGCACAGCAACCGTAACTGCAGCGGCCCAGGTGCCCAGGGGAGGTGTGATGGAAGACCAACCCCCACCAAGGCACCAGTGATACTGCATCCAACTGGCCAACGCCACCCCGGACAGACGGCCCCCGAGAGGAAAGCACCGGAGAGACCTAAGGACCCAGGAACAATAAAAGTAATAAGTAATAATGATAAAAGTAATAAGAATGTATGAAATGCATTAAAACATTGAATAGAAACATCGAAAAATGCCCAAACAGCAATAAAAAGCTATTTAAAAACAACCTGTACAGAATATTAAATTAGCCAGTTACAACTTAAACAGTAAAAATCAGCTGAAAGCCAAGCTAAAAAGGTGGGTCTTGAGCCTGCTCTTAAAAATGTGAACATTCTCTGCGCCCCTGAGATCCTCCGGCAGACTGTTCCACAGGCGAGGGCCGTACCATTGGAACGACGCCTCACCATGTGTGTGTGTCCTGACTTTGGGAATAACTAAAAGCCGGCTACCGGAGGAGCGCAGGGACCGCAAGGGCTCATAGGGTAAAAGCAGTTCTGAGAGATAAGAAGGCCCAAGACCATTAAGACATTTAAAAACCATTAAAAGAACCTTAAAATCGATCCTGAAACACACAGGGAGCCAATGCAGCGATCGTAAAACTGGTGTAATGTGTACATGCACTGCAGTACTGTCTGTTCTTTTCTGCACCGAGAGAAATTTAAAAAAAAAAAAAAAAGCAAACTGCCTACCTGTTCAACAAAACATCTGCTGCATCAGTTTCACTCCCAGATCCTCCTGGAGCTTCCTCCAACCGGTGACCCGATGTTTATACTCCACTTTCAGTCCATCTTGGTCTCTGCTTCTGCAGATTTTCCCTCCTGGTCCAGGAGTCCTGGAGCTTCGTCTGCATCACCCGATAATTCCCCGGCCTTCCATCCTGCATTGGTTACGTTTTCTTCTTTGTCTGTGTTTCTTTCACAGACTTTATCCACCTGAAGTTTCCTCCTGCGGTGAATGCGACACCCGCGGCCTTCCCTCTAACCTGTTGCTCACATTCCGTCTGCCTTCTTTCCAACTTCTGCCGGTGAGCAGAGGTGCTTCCTGCTGCCTTTCCGTTTCATTCTCCTCTTGTTAAGCTGCTGCTCAGCTACTGACTTATTGCAGAAAGTTTCAAACGCAAAAGAAAAATAAATAAATAAAAATATATGAAGAAAACGTTCAAACGCGGAAGAGGGCGGGGATAGCTGTCGGAGAAGTGTCAGCTTGAGCAGGGGATTGCTTCGAGAGCAGAGAGAAGCAAGACGAACAGCTACGTTGACCAATGTAAGCCATGCAGCCGGATGGTTCGTATTGGTTAATGTCTTTGCAGCCCAGCAGCCACTAGAATAGATGGATTTTTTTCTTTTGTTTTTTTTGCTCTTCACATTGTGTAGATTGTACTATAGGACCATAACCACCATCTAAACGAGGTTATTAATAATGATCAAACTTTCCAATAGTAGACCATAGCTTCAAATTGAGTCAATTGAACATAAAACTCTTATTGTAAGGCAGTTGAAGTTACTTAACTCTGCTGAACTATTTTATTTTGTGTTGAAATAACTTAAGTAATATACACTTCTTAAATATGACTATTTCCATTTAAAGCAATTGAATAAAAATGTGTTGGACTAATTTAATTCTATTTTGTTGCATAAATGGATAAAATTTGAGTTTACCCCATACATATTTATTGGATGGAAAAGCTGCCCTCAATTTAATTGAGTTGACCCAAAAAAATCATTTCATTAGCTGTGCGCCATGTTGCATCTGCATACATTTGTCAGCTGCATATGTCACAGCGCGTCAAGTACTGTCCCATTTCAAAACCTAAAACAAAGGATACATGCGACGTATCCTTCATGGCTTCGCCTGTCCCTGAATGCATACCTGTAGTGCATAAGGGAATGAGCAGCAGAGCTATGAGTGTAATATTTTGATATATTGGTGGATTTTTAAGTGTTAAAGGAAGTGTTTATCCATTAGAAACAACATAGTCTCTGTGGAAAATTTAAGAATATGCGGTCAAGTTTAAAAAGAATTTTTGCTTCAGAAAATGAAATTTGTTTGACATTATTCAAGTGTTAACGAGCTGTTAATGGGGTGTGAACGTTCAGGGAACGACAGATAAATAAAAAGGAATAAAACGGCCGGCTCCAATTTAGCTTGTACAACGTATCTGAAGGAATAAGCGGAAAGAATGCCTCACTAGACAGCTGTGGAGTCTGCAGTTGCTATTCAACAGGGCTGGGGAACTATGGGAAATTCTCATTGGCTAGGATGTCCCATTTCAGCATATTACCGTTTCAGGAGGCTGCTTCAGAGTGTGTGGACTACGTAGCCTACATAGTCTGTGCACTTCACAGTGTGCAGACTGCAACATAAGACAGCTTTTGAGTGTGATCAAACCACCGTAGGTACAACAACTGCTCGCTAGGGGGGTGGCGCTTACCAATACAACCACTGGTCAATAGCTGTGTTTACATGGACCCAAATATACCGATTGCTTTCGGTTTAAAAGCTCTTTCGGAATGAAAATGATCCATGTAAACGCCTCTTTCTGAATGAAAAGCGCAGAACCGAATGAATTTTCTTTCGGTTTCACGGGGGTAGAAAATTGCTTTCCCCAAACCGAACGGGGTATCATGTAAACGCTGAATCGGAAAGTTGTGAGGTTGCGCTCTTACAGCGCATGCTTCGACGAGACATCAACGTGAAACAAGTGACGTTTCCTCACTTTGACAGATGGCTGTGAACAACGAAATTCCCTGGACAGCAACAGAAAGTTTTTTTTTTACTCAAACTCTGTCTCTACAGCTTTTCCTCTTGGTTGTTTCCAGTAGGAGCGCATGAGGATCAGCTGCTGCTTCATTAACGTCCTGCAGAAACCACGACTGTGACGATCAGCTCTAGTAGACCTCCGTCTTTAAAGTTGTACTTCCGTGGTCATTTCATTAATATTTCTGTGTTCTCCATTATTATTGAATGCATTCTGCATCGTTTCTGTTTAAAAAAAACCTTCTGGTTGCTTAGTATCCAGCTGTATTTGTATACTAGAAGAGAGGCTTGTGGTCCAAAGGCAGCTTTTCCGGGTCCTTCTCATGAATTTCCGTCTGATTGGCTGCCTGCCATCAGTGTATGAAGGAAGCTCCGCCCTCCGCTCTTATTTCGCTACAGACAGGAAATAGAGCCGACAAACAAGTTTGTTCCGTCATGCTAACAAACAGTTAGCTAATTAGCTTCTCAACTCCGAAGTTACATTCGTGCCGTCTTTACTTCTAGTGTGTAGTGGAGGGTTACCTGCCTTCCAATGGACAGATAGAAACCCCACGTGGGATACGCTATTTGCAATGTTATGTAGAAGTGCAAGGCTGTTCCCGATTCGCTCTTTTCTTCGCATTGTTTCTGTGATGAGGAAGCACAGCCGACTGGGGGGAACGCAACGCTAGCAAGTCAGCATGTGTAAGTAAACAAGGGGAAACCCTCAGTATTTCAGAAGGAGCAAGTTAAACGGGTTTTCAGTGGAAGGAGGCCTTTAATAAATAAGTGATTTACATCATTCTGCGCATGTCAGGCAGGATTATTCTGAATGAATATTGGCGCATGTACACGCCAGATCCGAATGTATTAATTCCCATGTAAACAGCTGCCCTGAAATCCTCAATCAGAATGATTTCAATCCGAAAGGGAAAAAAGTCTCCATGTAAACGTGCCCATTGATGAAGAAGCAGGAATAAGAAGAAAACCGGAATCCGTGATTAAAGTGGAAATCTTTCTGCTTCTTCTTAGGCGATTCCATCTCTTTCTACACATTTTTCAGTTGTTTATTGTTGTTTTGACCTCAGCTTCTTTGTTTTCCCTCCAACCCAAACGATAATCTACCCCATTTCCTTCTACTTCTTCTTCTTGATGCTTTATTGCAGTCGAAAAAATGTCACTTCCATTATGTCAGCTGGATAGTCTGATAGTCCTTTGCAAGCGAACTGAGCCCCCCAGCTTTCAGATGGACCAGAGTCCACTTTTTTTGGTGCGCACCAGGATGCGGTTGGTGTTCAGACTGCACCAAATGAAGCAGACTATCCATGGAGGCAAACCACGGTCCGTTTAAAGTGGAGCAAAAAGCCAGAGTGTGAACGCACCCCCAGTTATGCCAACTGTTACTTAAATGGATGTTTTACCTGTTGAACTAACTTATGTTTGCAGAGGCTAAAGTCATTGGTTGTGCTCCTCAGGTAAGCCTGACAGTAAAGCAAGACTTTAAAAGTAATGACAACCAGTCAGTCTGTCAGCAAAAGCCAGAAGTGATTATCTAAATGAAGAGCAAATTGGAAAACTATTCCCAGTGGCCGGGATGTGTGAGCCAGAAAGTGTTCAAGGTGAGCTGTAGCTTACCGTCTGCTGGTGGGTTTCTCCGTTCCTCACACCCACCATCCATCATTCCCAAATGTTTTCTGAAAGGAAACAGGCGAACTGTTGTAAAAAATGTAAGAGGAATCACTGGAAACCCAGCTCTGGTCTGCAGGATAAATTCAGCCCCATAAGCAGTCACTACATTTTCATTTTCAGCAGTATTTCCTTCGGTGACGGTATTCAGATGTTATCAGGTGGATTATTACAGACGGAGAAATTGGAAACCTTTCTGCCAGAATGGAAGCTAATCAGAGAAGCAAGAGAACAATGAGGCAACAAATAATCAGCCTGGTGATAAAAACATAGTTCACAGTACAGTGGATGCTTCAATTAGCCTGATGCAGATACTGTATGTCTTTTTATGCTGAGTTAATCTGAGTGTTAATCAAACCCATAATAACTGTAATAATAATAGTCTATCACAGCTTTTTAATATAATACAGGTCAAATGTATTCATATTACTGTCATTTGGAAATTCTTCAATGGATATTCCTGGTGTTACTTCATCCAAATCACCACGAGATCCAGTAAGTTCACAAATAAATACAGAAACGAGGTTATACTGGTTCCCCGGTATCCCAGTTAACTCAGGTACTTACCCTGAAATCATTACACTGAATTTTCACCAGAGCAAAGAAGGCAAAAGCCCTGTTTTCACCCGTGGGTCTGGGTTGGGTCGGGTGTGTTGGGTTTTGGTACGGGTATGTTGATTTTACGTTGCGTCCCCACAGCAAACTGTACCCTGGAGGCGGAGTATTAACAGATAGCGCTGCTACGTGATTGTGTGACATCATCACGTTTTTTTCGCATGAATGGAGCAAATAATACGCGTGAATGATGTGTATGATACGTGCAAACAAGACGCTTCATTCGAGCGTAAAGTTTAACTTTCTGGAATGGGGGATGGTGGTTTGTCACATGTCAGATACCTCAGTCAGGTGAACATGACAGAACCCAGTTACTGTGAGTACTTTGAGAGAGTTGTGGCTTTGTACCTGCTTTGGAAATCAGAGAACTGAAAACGCTGGCGTGTTTGGGTCCATCAGATTCTCCAGAGGTCTCGGAGCTCTGTGAATTTCATCACCTGATCCAGAAGTTACGTCTGGATGTCGGCGGCTTCCAGCGAGCCCAGTTTAATGAGATGTCGGGGAGGATCGGTGCTGCATATCCCTCCAGGATACAAACTACAGCCGCTGTATTCCAGCTGCTGAGCATCTGTCCATCTGCTTTCAGTGAGTAAGCTAGCCGCAGCTAGTTAGCGCTCCCAGCAAAACTTCCAACAACTTCCAGCAAAAGAACATGGCTGCTATCATTGGGTATTGTAGCTCAGTTTAACAAGTCTCTGCCGTCTCCTTGCATCCACCTCTCAAAATTTAACCAGCTAAATAAAAACAACTCCTAACTGACCGCTTTCGTGCTGTCGTCATCCTTTGGATCACAACACAGAGGGAGTGTTTGTTTACATCAGCTGAGGCTGAACTTTTGTTACTGGAGCGTCATCTAGTGACCAAACTGAATACTACACTAGTCTGAGCACAGACTCATATTGAATTCATATTGACTCATATTGATGTTTGATAACAAACAACCTCAGTTTGTTTATATAGCGAGGGCAGAGCCGCATATTCCTCCGGGAACTACAGGTTCTCTGTTCCCGCTGCAGAGTGTTGGCGTGGTGACATTTCACCCCTCAAACACCGGCTGTAGAGACAAGCAGCTTTTAGTTAATGAGGTTTTTATCTGACCGGGTTTTCAGTCCTATATTTCTGGTATTATTACACCGCCTTTACGTGCAGCACTTTGTGATTTTATCTGTCAAAAGTGCTTTATCCTTCTTACAATAGAAGAGAGCAGCGAGCTGCAGAGTGCCGGTCCGTTCACATCACGTGTCATTCATTTTCAATGACGGGGCTCGTATTGTTCGTGCGTATAAAACGCTCAAGTTCAATTTTTTCAACTCGAGCGAATAGGCAAAATAGGCTCTATTCTCATGAGTAGGGCGCCTCATTTGTGCAACTAAAATGCTACATTAGTGAGAGTGAAACGCTACATTCAGGCGAAAAAGACACGCATTTGTGGCTTGACGCGCCCCAAACAAACACGCGTCTATTTGCATCTGTACATTGACTTAACATGTATTTCATTCGCACGAATGATTTTATTTGTGTCCGGTGTGAACACGGTTAGTTTCCAACATCTCAGGGTTAACAGACTCAGAGTTTTTAGTAAACCGTAAAAAACCATGAAACGGACCCCAGAACGCACCAAAACTCTTGTTTTACCACCTTCGTGTTTTTCTGTGAACAAGGTATAACCCCATAAACCAAAATAATAAATATGAAATAATAAATAAACAAATAAACTAACACATACTAAAGGAAATAAGACAAAGACACTGTTGATTATCACATTATAAAGATCTACACACCACTGAAAAAAGGCCACTAAATCACAAAACAGGGCAACCATCCATCTGTTTTATTGATTAATTCTTTTTTGTCACAAGTGGCCGCTCTTTCACTCTGCCATGATTGTAAATATGGCAGCTGCAACCCCGTGATTACGTCAATTCCTGAGCTCTATACTAATGTTGACCTGTTTACAAACCATTCTGACCTGAGCCATGAAATTCAGATTTGAGTCCAACAGAATGTGGAGACATTTTAATTGTTGTACAATCTGTAGTCACTCTCCATAAACAGAAACATCTACTTCAAAACAAGCATCTTTATTTTTGTGAAGTAGCTACTGTACATCTACGGTCTCTGAGGTACACTATATTGCCAAAAGTATTTGCTCACCCATCCAAATTATGGGAATCAGGTGTTCCAATCACTTCCATGGCCACAGGTGTATAAAATGAAGCAGCTACATGCAGACTGTTTTTACAAACATTTGTGAAAGAATGGGTCGCTCTCAGGAGCTCAGTGAATTCCAGCTCCAAACTTCATTTGGCCTTAAGATCAGCTCAAGAACAGTGGGCAGAGAGCTTCATAGAATGGGTTTCCATGGCGATCAGTTGCATCCATCCATACATCACCAAGTGCAATTCAAAGCATGAATACAGTTGTGTAAAGCAGCCGCCACTGGACTGTAAAGCAGTGGAGGTGTTCTCTGGAGTGACGAATCACGCTTCTCCATCTGGCAATCAGATGGAGCAGTCTGGGTTTGGCAGTTGCCAGGACAACAGTACTGCATTGTGCCAAGTGTAAAGTTTGGTGAAGAGGGATTATGGTGTGGTGTGTTTTTCAGGAGCTGGGCTTGGCCCCTTAGTTCCAGTGAAAGGAACTCTGAATGCTTCAGCATACCAAGACATTCTGGACAATTCCATGCTCCCAACTTTGTGGGAACAGTTTGGAGCTGGCCCCTTCCTCTTCCAACATGACTGTGCACCAGTGCACAAAGCAGGTCCATAAAGACCTGGATGCAGAGTCTGGTGTGGAGGAACTGGACTGGCCTGCACATAGTCCTGACCTCAACCCCATAGAACACCTTTGGGATGAATTAGAGCGGAGACTGAGAGCCAGGCCTTCTGGTCGAACATCAGTGTGACCTCACGAATACGCTTCTGGAAGAATGGTCAAAAATTCCCATAAACACTCCTAAACCTTGTGGACAGCCTTCCCAAATGACTTGAAGCTGTTCTAACTGCAAAGGTGGACCAACATCATATTAAACCCTATGGATTAGGAATGGGATGTCAGTTAAGCTCATATGTGAGTCAATGCATGTGAGCAAATACTTTTGGCAATATAGTGTATTTAAATGAAGACAGAATTGCCTCGGTCACATTGTAGCTTTGATCCTGCACTTTGCAAGCTTTACTGCAACTTCTGCCTCCCTGGTACCACATCCATGTGACACTGTATCAATCATTCCTGGACTGAGGTCAAGGGATCAATCCTAATCTGTTACAGGGAAGAAACGGGTGATTGCTGAAACTGGACAGACTCTGAGGGACGTCAGTTGATTTTGTACGAACATGGCAGGAGTGTAAAAACAAAAACTGAAATTGTATTTCAGTGCAGCTAAGCTCCAGTGGGAGTGGTTACAGCAAATCAGCAGAGCAGATGAGGATAACAATCAGTCCATCAAGCTCTGGTCATGCTCTTGAAAATCAATCAGCCACAGCAAACAGGGAGGTGTGAAGAAGCAGAACCTCACCCTCGGACTTCATTTAGTGGGACAAAAGTAATTGTTTTCTGCCTCAAGTGAGAAACAATAATGTGTATTTATTTACATCTTAAAAGATTTTTTTTAATTATTATTTATGGTTTTCATCTACAGTGACTGCAGTTGGAAAAATGACACTCTGGTGGTTGTACTATTACACATTGGTACTACATTACTTTCTGACTTTAAAACTCTACAGTCCTGATTCGATTAAAGTAGATATAAGATTTATATCTCTGAAGGGAGCCATATCTTGAGGAGCCGTTTCTTAAGAAGAGTTCACAAGACTGACTCGTTCTAATTTTTGATTCTTTATTTTTTATTTTAGAATTTAATCAACAGTAATTAATATTTATCATGTAAATAATCACTGGTAGCAATTTATTAGGCAAGGTTTGGATTGGAAAAAAATCAAACTTACAGACTCCATCAGTGTATACGGCTCACACCTGAGATTCGATTCTTATTGTTCATTTAAAAGAGCCATTCAAAAGAATCAATTCATTCATAAATGTCACATCTCTCATTTGAAGCGCAGTGACATCTATTAGAAGCATTTATGGAGCCCTTGCTGCCCAGCAGTGTCCTGAGGCTGAGAAACCGCACTAGACAACACTTTCCTCCGGCACACCTCCTGATGTTGCAGCTGAGTTTTGCTATAAGCACCATGTCACATGCCAGCAAGCAGACCACACCGGCCATTTGGAACATGCATCGTGGCTGATTCAGCGAAAAAAAAAAGCAAGAATTATTGGAAGAGAAGCAGAAACAAAAGATAGAGAAACAAAAAAGTTTTCTATGGTCTGGAGAGAGCTCAGAGTACAGGTAGGATGCAGGATGGATGCTGGATAAGCTGCCGAAAGGGGACACATCAGTGAGAAAATCTGCAATTTCTGCTTGCAACTTTAATTCTCGGTCGCCTTTGAAAAGCGGTGATGATGGGCCAGTTGTGCTGGAGGACCATCTACCTCAGAAACAGGCTGCCCAGGTGTCCTTTAGGAGAGCCACCCAGTCTTCGGCCAACAGCGTTCTTCTTGCAACGTGTATGTTGAACTGTTAAAACAGACTTCCTCAGTAGAAAATTAACTCCCCTAGCGGTGAACAGTGTCTGCAAACCACCACAGCGTCACGGCACCAGGCATCGTTGATGTAAACACACAGTCCCCGTCCCCCCCTCGACGAGCGTTCTGTCTGCCTGGAAGAATGTTAGCCATTTTGCTAGCTGGATAGCATGGTCCGGGACGCTGCTGTTAAGCCAAGTTTCCACAAACACAAGGACACAGCACTCACCCACAGACTTGCAGTGTGTCCGGAGTAGATGGATGTGGTCCAGTTTGTTTGTCCAGCGAGCGTACATTGGCCAGGGTAAAGGACGGGATAGCCGGCAGGTGTGGTCTGGTGGCTAATCTAGCTAGGATACCCCCGTGCTCCCCCCTCTTCTGCCTCCTTAGGTTCTGTCCGTGGCACCTCCACTGCGGGCTGGGTGCAGGTGTGGGGATCGGGGATTGAGCGGGCCTCTGGAGCAGACCGTAGTCCTGTTGCGTTTCCGCATCCACTGGATTTATGTCCATGTTTCTGCAGATGTCTAGCAGAAACTCTTGGGAGTATACAGTGGCTTGCAAAAGTATTCATACCCATGACCAAAACTAAATTGCTCAGAAAAGAACAAAGCAAAAGTGGGTTTCACCTTTTTATATGAAAGGAAATGGCACAAACTCAACAATCCATCACTGTTCTTGTTCGTATGCGTTCTTTACTATGAATAGGTTGCATAAGTTTGTATGTCATTGTTGCAAAAGTATTCACACTAAGTCATTAAGTCACAATCAGTACTTGGTTGCAGCTCCTTTGGCAGCAATAACAGCTACCAATCGCTTTGGATAGCCAGCAATGAGTTTTGTGCAATGGTCCTTGGACAGTTTCGCCCCTCCTCTTTGCAATACTGCTCAGCTGAGTCAGGTTACTGGTGACCTTCGGTGGACAGCAATCTTCAGATCCCTCCACAGGTTTTCTATTGGGTTGAGATCTGGGCTTTGACTGGGCCAGTCTAGAACCTTCACTTTCTTCTTCCTGAACCATTCTTGTGTCACTCGAGCCGTATATTTTGGATCATTATCCTGTTGAAAGGTGAACTTCCTCCCAAGCTTAGGCTTTTTGCAGATTTGAAGACGTTTTCCTCAGGATGTTGATGTATTTTGCACTATTCATAATCCCTTGCACACGGACAAGCTCACCAGGACCGGAGGGAGAGAAACAGCCCATAGCATTATATTCCCACCTCCATGTTTCACGGTAGGGATGGTATGAGCTGGATCATCAGCTGTGTTAGCTTTGCGCCAAACATACTTCTTGGCGTTCAGGCCAAAAAGTTCTATTTTCGTTTCATCTGACCAGATCACACGTTCCTACGTGTGTGGTGGCATCTGCAAACGAGCCTTGAGATGTTGTTTCTTCAGATATGGCTTCTTTTTGCAACACGCCCATAGAGACCTTCCTTGTGTAAAGTGGGGATATTGTGGACTTGTGTCATTAGTCCCAGCACCCTGGAGAGACTTCTTCAGGTCTTAAGAGTGACGGAGGGGTTTGCTCTGGCTTCCTGAGTAATTTCTTTTGCCTTTTGCCGTGATCTTGGAGGGGCGCCCTGTTTTTGGAGGTTCGAGGGTCTGTGGCGCCACCTGGACCAGTGATGCAACAGTACTTTTTGGCAATTGGGACTTGCGATGGCTATGCTTTGCCCATCTCTTGCTCTCTCTTTCTTCTGGGTTTCTGGGCTTTGGACTTTGCTGTTGTTGCTGAAGATGGGATGACTGTGGAAGGTGACTATTGGGCACTAATTATGGGGAGCAATAAGGATATACAAATCCTTGGACTAAAGGGGCGAGAGAACGTCAATTTTTAAGAGAGGCTAAGCCCACTTTTTGTTGGCTTTTAGTTGATTTTTACTGTTTAAGTTTTAATTGGCTAATTTAATATTTTGTCTGGTTGTTTTTAAATTGTTTTTTTGCTGTTTGGGATTTTTAGATGTTTTTTAAGGTTTTAATGTATTTTATCGTTCTTTTCTTTCATTATTAGTCTTTTTATTGTTCCTGGGTCCTTAGGTCTCTCCGGTGCTTTCCTCGTGGGGGCCGTCTGTCCGGGGTGGCGTTGGGGGCTCGGTGCGGTGCTACTGGTGCCTTGGTGGGGGTGATCTTCCATCATACCTCCCCATGGCACCTGGGCCGCTGCGGTTACCGCTGCTGCGCTGCCCCGGTGCAGACGGCTCCTCTGATGGGGTTCCCTCACTTTTTCCATCTGTACTCAGCCTCAGGTAGATCGACACACTTGAATTGTTTTTTTTGTTTTTTGTTTTTTTTTGTTTTTTTTGGGGGGGTGGTGGGGGTGGGGGGCGGGGGATGGGAAAGGGCAACGGGCGGGAATGTTTTTAAACTGTAAAGCGCTTTGAGTCGCGCAACCTGCTGGAAAAGCGCTTCATAAATAAAGATTGATTGATTGATTGATTGATTGATTGAAATACCGCCCTGTGACACTGTGAAGCAATAGTTTATAGTGTGCAATCATTTTCGACTCAAAATAACATCTTTGGTGCAAGGGTGTGAATACTTTTGCAACAATGAAATACAGACTTATACAACCTATTCATAGTAAAGAGTGCTTACGAACAAAAACAGTGATGGATTGTTGTGTTTGTGCCCTTCCTTTCATATAAAAAGGTGAAACCCACTTTTGCTTTGTTCTGTTCTGAGCAATTGAGTTTTGGTCATGGGTATGAATACTTTTGCAAGCCACTGTATGCGCCTGTAGACATGAGGGCGTGACAAGGACGATGACGAACAAGCACACACGTACTCACTACACACAAAACACAAAAACACCATTTTGTTGGGACCGAGCGGAGCCACTGCATGTACACGCACTGCCATCTTGGATCTACCAAGAGAATATATTGCCAAAATTGATATTTTTGTATTTCAATTGTTGCCTATTGTGATCACTGGAGCTTTTCTAAAACAGCTGGAAAAAATTCTTATGGAAAAATAAAAAAGCAAGAATTAAATACAACACGCTTCTCAGCAAAAAAAGAGAAGGAAGGGTTAAATTTACCTGATTAAAGAAATAACTATTGGGCAGCACGACTCGGAGCCTAAAATGCTTGGCAGCTCTGTGCAGAAGAAAATAAATAAATATAGGCTACTGTATATGAAGTATGAAGTATACAATAACACTCACAAAGAATGATGACATACCCAATAACAGCCTAACTGGACTTGGCCACCTACTGAAAATCAATAAGTACTGTAGATACATCCACACGTTTAACTGGTGCTGGACGTACAGCAGCACATTTTCTTAAGTATGGGAAACAACAGAATGACATTGCCACTGCAATTGTTTTACCAAAACAGGCAGACATTTGGATAACTGATAACATGCATGTCAGTAACCGTCGCCTTATTACTGACTCTGACACTTCTGCACATCATTTTACCAAGTTAACTCTATATTGGCATTTTGTATTGATGGTGCAGTTGTTAATCAATAGCACACCTAGCGGAAGAGACTGCATTGATTTGGAGTTGCTGTTGTGATGTAAGCGGATGTAAATATATCAAGTGTGACCTTGTAATTAGGACTAAATTATGAAATGTGACTCAATAAGCAAAGGCACTGGAAGCTCTTGTCATAATTTATTCTGACTCGGCCAGCAGACAAAATAAAGAAACGTGGGGAAAAAAGCACAATTTAACCTCTGATGGGTCCTGTTTCCATGCTTCTGATGGAAGTAGAAATTTCTCAATACTGAAAAATGCATTTGTATCTGCTAAGAAAAATAGTATCAATAGCTTGAAACAGCAGTTGTTGCATAGTGAGGGGTGAATGTTTGTATGTGCACAGAGGAAGGAGGCAAACACAAGTCAGCCCCTCCAATCTGTGACTGGCAGGCCCACAGTCTTATACAAATTAATTCAAGATACAGAAATGTTCCGTCAACAGTGATGAGAATATTAATAAAATGACATGAAGGCAGTTCCCCAAATCATGTGCAGTATTAATTAATCAGGATACTTGTACTCGTCATGTTGACGGGAATCTGAAACCAAGATGTCTCTGTGCTCCATGATAGTGTCATAATGCCATAAAGCTGCAACCAGGATCTGCTATGTGTCTACAACACGCAGGCAGGGCTTCGTCTGAGCCGGATCCGGCAGGAATGTGTTCTGGCTACTCCGACATCGGATCCGGAACCCGATTTAGTGGATCCACCATTGTAAAAAAAAATTGCCTCAATAAAAAATATAATAAATGTTGGTTTGGTGTTTAGAACTGTTATTTTATGTGACTGTATGCTGTATGCTGAGGTTACACGACAAAAAACCCTTGATTTTGAATGTGGCAGGTATGGAAGGGGAGTCTGGGTCG
The DNA here is from genome assembly GCA_023101725.1 of Atherinomorus stipes. NCBI lineage: Eukaryota > Metazoa > Chordata > Actinopteri > Atheriniformes > Atherinidae > Atherinomorus > Atherinomorus stipes. The sequence goes on from JALJCO010000034.1 coordinate 243,527, forward strand.
GATTCGATCTACAGACTCCTGGGGTCTGTTGCACGACGCAGGTTCAACAAACTCTGAGTGTAACCCTGAACTCTGAGTTGATCTACTTGGAGATTCGAAACTCTGAGTTTCCAGTCCCAGAACAGCTGATTTGAGTTGGTTTAATCAACCCAGGGTAGTTCAACCCGGGATTTTGCACATGCTCTACCATGATAAAAAGCCAGCATCAATTGAGCACCGGTCTGACGAGTCACCATGGTGACGTAGACACAAAGGCAGGGCTGCGTTCGCCATTGAATGGGACGATAACTTTTAAAGCCTCATGTGGCGAGTTTGAACTGCTGCTGCGAGCAAAAAAAAAAGAAAAGAAAAAAAATTAAGAAAGAAAGACACCGTTGGAAAAGATTTAAGTTTTAATGCTGTCCTTTACGATCACAACGATGTTATAGAGTAGAACAGTTTAATGGTAACGCGACAGTCTTGGATACAGGTGACTCTGTGTATGAATGCCTGTTTGGTCTGCTGGTCTGCGCAGCTGCCTCCCACCTGAGAGGCTGATGTTCAAATCCAGCTCTGCACTTTCACCGCAGCCTTCTTATTTATTTAACTTGGGTGCAATCCCTCAGGGAGAAGCGCTCTTGTCGGCAGCATTAAGATTAAATATAACCGTCGTATTTCTCAAATGCCCTGCATCTCCAATAAAAGAAAAAAAATCTATTTGCAAAAAATGCAGTGCAATAAACAATAACCTATCTGCTTTGAAGGGAAAGCATATGGCAACATGAAAAAAAGTCACACCAGGAATTGAACTGCAGCTCTCTTCATGACAGATGTGCACTTTAACCATTTACCCATTTAACAATTGAAAAGTCAAATGATCAGGCCAAACCATCTCTCGGAAAATGGAGATACAGGACCTCCAACTGTCACATATGGCTGGTGATATTATAAATGTACGGACAGATCAGCTTGTGCATGTAGATAACTGACTGATGTGTAACTAATGTCAGAAATGACAACTGTCGGGAAATAAAACTTCTATCTGTGGTCTGATAACGATCTCCGAATATTTAACCCTTCATGCAGCATCTTAATCCATGAAATCCTTATTGAAAGGACTCGTCTGTAACCTACAGACTCTGACTTATTTTTAACATGTTTTATTTGAGACTCCCTGCTGACTAAATGAATGAATGAGGAAATGAAACGGTGAGTGTGGCTAAAAGTGGGTGGAGACAGTGAGAAACTCAAGGTTTCTCCACATTAACCTGCTCCTGACTAGGTTAGTTTCAGAGAGTCTGTTACCGTGGTAACTGACCGAGGGTTTAAGTTACCCTTCTTCATGCAACAGGCTAGAGTTTCTCCTCTTTCCCTGGGTTTAGTTACCTACCTTTGTGTTACGGAAAACTCAGAGTTTCCCAAATTTCAGGGTTAAACAACTCAGGGTTTTCATTAAACCTGCTTTGTGCAACAGACCCCTGGGTGAGAGTCATGTGCACTGACCAGGCAGCCAAATGGACATTCCAGTGGCTAACACGTTCTAAAATCATGCATGATCCTCCTCAGGGAGTCTGGGACTCGAAACCCCCAGGCCCTTATAGCGTACATGCCACACATAATTTCAAACATGTATTCTGAGGTGAATTTTACGCAACAGCAGCTCCTAACATTGGGAAGCACACATTTGCAGAGCTATAACATCGCTCAGGGGTGCCCAAGTCTGATTCGAGAGCTACTATCCTGCAACTTTTAGAACATACTCTATCCAACACACCTGATTCCAATGGCTAATTCCCTCATGCACATGTCATTCAGCTCTGCAGAGGCCTGGTAATGAGACATTGATCTGATTCAGGTGAGATGGAGATGGGATACATCCAAAATATGCAAGATAGTAGCTCTCGACAGCATTTCCAGTTGGGAAATAAAGGATTAAGGATTATTGTACCAGAGACTCAAAATTGTTTTATTTTTGGGTAAATTATTGTACACTCATATTTTTCTAATTTGTTAGTGATACATCTCTGGGTGGGCGCTGGACAACTGGACAAGCCATGTAAGGCAACTCACAGTTGTGTTAGACTAATATGTCCTTCGCTTTCTTCTTACTCTAGTTAGAAAGCTATTTCATTGGCTACCTAAACCAAAGACCCACGTGGGCCCAACCAATACAGACCAATAAAAACAGGACTTTATGAGGCATTAAATGACACAAATTGCACTGGCCCTCCAAACTTGGAGCACAAGTTCTTACAAGAACTGTCCTGTGGTCAAATCTAAACAGAGATTGATGGGGAAGTTTCTGTTTTGTAGGCAGGAAAATGAGAAAAACAAGCGTACCCCAACAATCGGCTTCATACATGGCCTCCTCATGCACAAGAGATTCATAGGAATGTTTTAAGGGTGAAGTCTAGTGCTGGCAGATGTTCCTCAGTTAATCTCATGGCCCCTCATGATCTTTTGTTGCAGTGCACCACAATACGTGCTCAGGCTAGCAGGAAGACGGGCCGGTCAAGCAAGAAGCAAAAATAGTAATTCTTTTGTGAGCAGAGAATCATGAAATGGTGTGTAACTTAGGCAGAGGTAGAGGCAATGCAGCCGGGGAAAACACAGGTACCATGATGGTAACTACACTGCCTGGCCAAAAAAAAAAAGTTGCCACCTGGATTTAACTAAGCAAATAGGTACGAGCCACCTATTCGATAATTGACCTATGGCTAAGCCACGCCCCCTGCACTCACTCGGACAAACAAACATTCGGTGACAGGCGCTATGTGACATCTCGGGAGATGACAGCTGTCAACACGGACAGCAGACGTGTGATCAGACAGAGAGATCATGACAAGATAAATCAAAAAACATAAAAACAAGACAAACAAACAAAAAGAAATTGTTCACAAGTCTTAAACTGGGAGTAGAAATCAGCCTGAGAATCTCTGAATGTGACTCGTGTCGCTCCCTCAGTTTCTTGCACAAACTGCTGCACAGCTGCTGTTGTGCCAAAAAGTGATCATCTGACAAAAACTGATCAAACAGCCACGGAAGCGGAGCAGTCTGGCTGCAGCTTGGAAGCCAGAGGCGTGTCGTTATCCACGTTACTACACGACAGCGTCTTATGTACTGTTACCACGTACCAAAACTAGCATGTTTAGCTAGCGTTAGCCAACTTAAACTAACGTTAGGGAAGGTAACTTCAGAACAGATGTAGACATCCTTGTTCATTTTATCCACGTTCAGTTGATGTTGTGGTCTGCTGCATAACTTTGGCTTGATGTGACTTGGTAAAAGGCAAAAAATACACCCTGTCACCCAGCCTCTCAGGATACCTAGTGTCAGAGTTGCATGTACCCCATGCACACGTTTGACCATTTTAAACTAAAAAGAACACATAAAAACGGACTAACTTCAATGCATTTCAATGGGCGTTCAAGCAGAGAATGTCCGAGTGTATGGGATAGCTGTGCGCACTGTGATTGGCTCATCGCGTTTGGGGGCGTGGTTTAGCCAAAGGTCAATTACTGCATGGGCGATTATCTTTCGGCAGGCAACAAGTTATTTAACCCCAACTGGTGCAATGACTTGCTTCTCATTTCCTAAACAACCATGTGGAAAGACACATCCGTGGTCTTGGAGAAGATGTTAGTCTGTCTGAGAAGGGTCAAATCATTGGCATCAAGAGGTGAAAACATCTAAGGAGATGCAGAAACTACTGAAACTGGGTTCAGAACAGTCCAAGGCATTGTGAAAAACTGGAAGGATAGTGGACCATCATCTTCCAGGAAGAAATGTGGCCGGAAAGGCAGATGAAGTGATGCAGCATCATGCCTAGTGCTACTGTATGAGCCTGTGGGGGCAGTGTGATGATCTGGGATTGCTGCAGTTGCTCAGGTCCAGGTTCAGCAACAGTATGAGCTCAGATAATGAGGTCAGCTGATACCTGAATATCCAACGAAATGTTAAATGTTTGACCTTTTTTTGTTGGCGACTTTTTTTTTGGCCGGGTAGTGTAGTTCCAACATGGGTTTCTTCTGGGGAAAAAGTCACAAAAAACAGAACGTTGGTATCTTTTAGGGGATGAACCTTCTGCTCAAGTGACCCATTGGTTTCTGAAGAGCGAATGAAGCCAGTTGGGTGTTCCATTCGTTGCCATCTTTACCGTGTCGGATGTGTTGTGACTCCCAGAAATTACAAAAATGGGCAAAGATATTTTTATATACCGTACCGTACCGTCTTCTTCCGCTTATCCGGGATCGGGTCGCGGGGGCAGCTGCCTAAGCAGGGAAGCCCAGACTTCCCTCACCCCGGCCACAGCCGCCAGCTCATCCGGGGGGATCCCGAGGCGTTCCCAGGCCAGCCGGGAGACGTAGTCCCTCCAGCGTGTCCTGGGTCTCCCCCGGGGTCTGGTCCCGGTGGGACGTGCCTGGAACACCTCACCAGGGAGGCGTCCAGGGGGCATCCTAACCAGATGCCCGAGCCACCTCATCTGGCTCCTCTCTATACGGAGGAGCAGCGGCTCTACTTTGAGTCCCTCCCGGATGACCGAGCTCCTCACCCTATCTCTAAGGGAGAGCCCGGCCACCCTGCGGAGGAAACTCATTTCGGCCGCTTGTACCCGCGATCTCGTTCTTTCGGTCATGACCCACAGCTCATGGCCATAGGTGAGGGTAGGAACGTAGATGGACCGGTAAATCGAGAGCTTCGCCTTCTGGCTCAGCTCCTTCTTCACCACGACGGACCGATGCAAAGTCTCCATCACTGCAGGCCGCCGCACCGATCCGTCTGTCCATCTCCCGCTCCATTTTTCCCTCACTCGTGAACAAGACCCCGAGATACCTAAACTCCCCTCCACCTGGGGCAGGACCTCACTCCCGACCCGGAGAGGACATTCCACCCTTTTCCGGGCGAGGACCATGGTCTCGGATTTTATATATATATATATATATATATATATATATATATATATATATATATATATATATATATGAATGAAAATGAAAAAAAAAAAAAAAAAACTTTATCCCATGAGGGAAATTCAGTTTTGTAATAATAGACTGTCTCACTTCTTGTTTTTTTCAACAATATAACATATAAAAACATAACAATATAAAGTATAAAAAAAAATCTAACAATAATAATCACCCAAGTCTATTTTCCTTTAAAACAATGATTCTATTAAGTCACTCCCTGACTGCCTCAGTGACATTAGGGCATGGATGGCACTAAATTTCCTCCATTTTAATGATAAAAATGACTGAAGTCATGCTTTTTAAATCTGGTGGCTCCAACTGTACCCCTTCCTTTAACTTTTCCTCCCTAGCACCTCATGAAAAATCTTGCCTCACTAATTTCGGTGTAAAAATGGACCCCTTCCTTAAACCCTGTTGTAAGGTCCTGTTTCTTTCTGTTGAGGCGGCAGTCCAAAATCAAGCCCCTTCTGTGTAGACGCCACCTTAAAACAGTAATTCACACTCTCATTACAACCCGCCTGGATTAGTGTAACTATCTTTTAAATGGAATTAGCCACGCTTCCCTCTCTCGCACCTACAGTTGCTACAAAATGTTGCTACACGATTTTTAACTGGTACAAAGAAACGAGAGCAAACTGGTTTTAGCATCCCTTCATTGGCTTCCCATCCATCTGTGGATCCATTTCGAGATTCTTTCAGTTGTTTTTTAGTGTCTTAAAGGTCTTTCCCCTCTTGCTGTTTTTAAAATGGTTAAAACACACTTTTATTTCTTGGCTTATAATCAAGTGTGAGTTGTCAACTGTGTTTTAATGTCTTTCATCTCATATTTGTTTGTGTACTTTTATTGTATTGCTTTGTGTTGTACTGAATGCATGTATTGTAGAGCACTTTGGTCAGGTGCAATATTTTTAAAGTACTTTAGAAATAAAATGGTATGGTATGGTATTATTATTATTGTGATGATGGGAACAAATTGCATGATGGGAAAAAATGCTAAAAGAATCTAGTTGTAGTCTTGTAAATAGTGACCCTGCAAGATTCACAGTCTATAAAATTTCAGTCTGAGACTAAAAACTGTCTTTAGATGTGAGCTGGCGTGAGATGGTGGTCTTAAAAGAGTTTTCCAGATCTTTGCAAAGTCCTCTAATGTAAGGGAGCCATAAGAGGGCAGACTGGCGTGATCTGCAGCAGGAGCTGAATCGGCCGTGCCCAGCAGGAAGCACGAACCACCAGGGGGGCAAAAAGAAAAATGAGTTGTAACAAAATAAAAGCCAAACAAAACATGATTTCTGAAAATACAGAAGCCCAGAGAGACTCCAGAATAAACTCATTAATATAATCTGCTCATCGTCTTATATTGCAGACATATGAAGAACATGCCCATCTGGATGAAACACCGGCGAGACTTCACCCGCATCGTCACTGCATTTCATTATGATAAGCACAGCAAGAAAAATAGAACCAGGACGCATTAAAGGTCTCAGATGTTTGTGTAAAATCTTCAAACAAGAATTTAACATGTTCTGGTGAAGATTAGTCCATCTGTGTAATACACTTATTTCCATATCTGTCAAAGAAATAACTGAAGAAAGTGATATTTGGATTAATTGAAAAATAGACGCCATACTGTCATGAATATATTGCATTCTATCAAAGAGGCTGGTGAGCTGACTCCCATCATAACATCATACAGGGAGGAAACTTTAAACTCTTTCTCTTTGTGCTTATACAGAATGTGTGGTAGATTCCAGTAAAGCATCAGTGCTTGTCTGCAGCTGCAGAAGACTGAAACATTACAACACAGCGGGAAGCAGCTGACGTGCCCATTATGAAAGGTCTGTTTGATTAACACACACAATAAAACTTCCAAACACACAAACGTACAACAGTAGCAGACTCAAATGTTCTGAATATAGAAATTAAAACATGACATATTTGAGATGATCTTTTCATTGTAATTAGGCCCGAGCACCGAAGGCGGTGCGAAGGCCTATTGTAATGCAAGCGTTTATTCTTCGTTATTAGGCCCGAGCACCGAAGGCGGTGCGAAGGCCTATTGTAATGCAAGCGTTTATTCTTCGCTATTATTAGGCCCGAGCACCGAAGGCGGTGCGAAGGCCTATTGAAACTCTAGCGTTTTTTCCGGATTATTATTATTATTATTCTTTTCCGAACTCGAGGCCATTTTTGGGGGTCTGAACATGCTTGAAAAGTCCCCAAATTTTGGCTACCCCCCCAAAGGAATGTGAAAATTTCGATCTGATAAGGTTTTCGTGACCGCTCGGGCGAAACTGCACTCTAGCGCCACCTTTTGAAGGAGCCCCAGAACTGCATGTGACCGATCTTTACGAAATTCGGTACACTTATTCTACATGTCGGGGCGGACAAAAAATCCTCTTAACGTCGTGGTGAAAAGTCTACTGGAAGTCGGCCATTTTGGGTCAAAGTCGCCATTTTGGCATTTCACTCACGTCGTATTTGCGTTAACTCCTCAGAGACCGCTAATGGTACAGCCATCACGATGGTCTCTTTGTGTTAACAAGGCATCTGAGAATTCTAGTTGTGCTCTGCAATAAGAAATCTGTAATCGTGTGGAGGGGGCGGAGCCTCACAGTTGGCCTTTTCGCCATGAAACACAAAAACTCATATAACTCTGGCATAAAACCAGATATCTGCACCAAACTTGGTACGTATGATGCCGGTCAGATGCTGAACACACCTAGATGACCATTTCCGGTTTTCACCTTGGCCCTGCCCCCTCGGGGACAGGAAGTGCCTGTAAATAAGACATAGATGGCCAGATCTCTACCAAACATGGCACAGATGATGATGTTCATAACCTGATGTCATTTACATGGACACATGTTACAGAATTTTTACTGTGGCTCGACAGCGCCCCCTACAAACCTTCAAATGATCATTTTGGCCTACCAGATCAACTGAAGGCCATGAAATTCAGCACACTGGTAGAACATTGCACGGATTACATGGACACGTGTTCTACAAGTTTAAATATGGCTCTACAGCGCCCCCTACAAACCTTCAAATGATCATTTTGGGCGACCACATCAACCGAAGACCATGACATTCAGCACACTGGTAGAACATGACACGGATTACATGGACATATGTTCCAGAACTGTAAATGTGGCTCTATAGCGCCCCCTACAAACCTTCAAATGAGCATTTTGGGCTAACAAAACAACCGAAGGCCATGAAATTCAGCACACTGGTAGAACATGGACACATTTTCTAGACGTTCAAATGTGGCTCTACAGCGCCCCCTACAAAGCTTCAAATGATCATTTTGGGCTACCAGAACAACCGAAGGCCATGAAATTCAGCACACTGGTAGAACATGGACAGATCTTTCAGAAATTTATATGTGGCTCGACAGCGCCCCCTGCAAACATTCAAATGATCATTCTGAGCTAACACATCACCCAAACGGCATGAAATTCAGCAAACTGGTAGAACATGACACAGACTACGCGGTGCATAGGCCTGAGCGGCGCCAGAGGTGCGAGGGCCTTCATCGCCGCTTGCGGCTTTAATTCTTATTCTTATTATTCTCCCGTCAAATGAATCGCATTTTTGGGGGCCTGAACATGCTCGAAAAGTCACCAAATTTTGGCTACCCCCCCAGAGGAATGTGTAAAATTTCGTATTTTGGCGTTTTCGTGACCGCTCGGGCAAAAGTGCGCTCTAGCGCCACCATTTGGAAGAGCCCCAGAACTGCATGTCACCGATCTTTACGAAATTCGGTACATTTGTTCTACATGTCGGGCCGGACAAAAAAGCCTCTTAACGTCGTGGTGCCAGGTCTACAGGAAGTCGGCCATTTTGGGTCAAAGTCGCCATTTTGGCGTTTCACTCACGTCGCATTTGCGTTAACTCCTCATAAACCGCAAATGGTACGGTCACCCCGATGGTCTCTTTGTGTTCAGAAGGCATGTGGGATTTCTAGTTGTGCTCTGCATTCAGAAATCTGCAAGCGTGTGGAGGGGGCGGAGCCTTCAAGTTGACCTTCTCGCCATGAAACACGAAACTGATAAAACTCGGGCAAAAAAACAGATATCTGCACCAAAATTGCTACGTGTGATGCTGGTCAGATGCTGAACACACCTATATGACCATTTCCGGTTTTCGCCTTAGCCCCGCCCCCTGGGGACAGGAAGTGTCACTTTTCAGTGTTTGGGGACCAGAACTTCAATGATGAAGCCGATGGATTTGAAAGTGCTTCCAAACGTGTCAAACCCTTCCACGATGCCACAATAAAAAACTCAAGTCGATACGCCAAACGTAACCATGGCGAATATGAGCCCAACGCCATGGAAACAGGAAGTACATGGAAATGACACAGAGAAAGGTCCGATCTCCACCAAACTTGCTACAGATGATGATGGTCATGCCCAGAACTCATTCACGTGGAGATATTTTGGATATCTTTAAAAATGGCTCAATAGCGCCCCCTAGAAATCTTCAAATGATCAGCCCCGCCCACCACAATGACCCACAAGCATGAAATTTGGCACAGTGGTTGAACATGTCAGGACCTACAAAAAACCCTCTTGGACCATTTGGATTAATCCGACAGGAAGTCGGCCATTTTGAAAAAATTGTCATTTTTCGGACGATTTCTTGATGAGATATTTGCGTTAACTCCTCAGAGACCGCTAATGGTACAGCCATCACGATGGTCTCTTTGTGTTCACAAGGCATGTGGGATTTCTAGTTGTGCTCTGCATTCAGAAATCTGCAAGGGTGTGGAGGGGGCGGATCCTCAAGGTTGACCTTCTCGCCATGAAACACGAAACTCATATAACTCTGGCATAAAACCAGATATCTGCACCAAACTTGGTAAGTATGATGCCGGTCAGATGCTGAACACACCTATATATGACCATTTCCGGTTTTCACCTTAGCCCTGCCCCCTCCGGACAGGAAGTGCCTGTAAATAACACATGGATGGCCAGATCTCGATCCAAACTTGGCACAGATGATGATGTTCATAACCTGATCTCATTTACATGGACACATGTTCCAGAATTTTTAATTTGTGGCTCTACAGCGCCCCCTACAAACCTTCTAATGATCATTTTGGCCGACCTGATCAACCGAAGGCCATGAAATTCAGCACACTGGTAGAACATGACACGGATTACATGGATATATGTTCCAGAACTGTAAATGTGGCTCTATAGCGCCCCCTACAAACCTTCAAATGAGCATTTTGGGCTAACAAAACAACCGAAGTCCATGAAATTCAGCACACTGGTAGAACATGGACACATTTTCTAGACGTTCAAATGTGGCTCTACAGCGCCCCCTACAAAGCTTCAAATGATCATTTTGGGCTACCAGAACAACCGAAGGCCATGAAATTCAACACACTGGTAGAACATGGACAGATCTTTCAGAAATTTATATGTGGCTCGACAGCGCCCCCTGCAAACATTCAAATGATCATGTTGGCCGACCCGATCAACCAAAGGCCATGAAATTCAGCACACTAGTAGAACATGACACGGATTCCATGGATACGTGTTCCTGAAGTTTAAATGTGGCTCTACAGCGCCCCCTACAAACCTTCAAATGATCATTCTGAGCTAACACATCAACCAAACGGCATGAAATTCAGCAAACTGGTAGAACATGACACAGACTACGCGGTGCATAGGCCTGAGCGGCGCCAGAGGTGCGAGGGCCTTCATCGCCGCTTGCGGCTTTAATTAGGCCCGAGCACCGAAGGCGGTGCGAAGGCCTATTGAAACTCTAATGTTTATTATTATTATTATTCTTTTTCTTCTGCCGAATAAACTGCATTTTTGGGGGCCTGAACATGCTCGAAAAGTCCCCAAATTTTGGCTACCCCCCCAGACGAATCTGAAAAATTTCGTATTTTGGCGTTTTCGTGACCGCTCGGGCAAAATTGCGCGAGAGCGCCACCTTTTAAAGAGCCCCGGAACTGCATGTCACCGATCTTTACGAAATTCGGTACACTTGTTCTACATGTCGGGGCAGACAAAAAAGCCTCTTAACGTCGTGGTGAAAAGTGCCCAGGAAGTCGGCCATTTTGGGTCAAAGTCGCCATTTTGGGTCATTTTTGACGTTTCATTCACATTTGCGTTAACTCCGCATAAACCGCAAATGGTACGGTCACCCCGATGGTCTTTTTCTGTTCACAAGGCATGAGAGATTTCTAGTTGTGCTCTGCATTCAGAAATCTGGAAGCGTGTGGAGGGGGCGGAGCCTGAAAGTTGACCTTCTCGCCATGAAACACTAAACTGATATAACTCTGGCATAAAACCAGATATCTGCACCAAAATTGGTACGTATGATGCCCGTCAGATGCTGAACACACCTATATGACCATTTCCGGTTTTCATCTTAGCCCCGCCCCCTCGGGACAGGAAGTGCCTGTTAATAATACACGGATGGCCAGATCTCAACCAAACTTGGCACAGATGATGACAGGCACACCGCTAACTGTTTCGCATGATGTGATGACGTCATGGCCACGCCCCCTGAAAACAGGAAGTGCCTGTAAATAAGACACGGATGGCCAGATCTCTACCAAACTTGGCACAGATGATGATATTCATAACCTGATATCATTTACATGGACACATGTTCCAGAATTTTCAATGTGGCTCTATAGCGCCCCCTACAAACCTTCAAATGATCATTCTGAGGCAACACATCAACCGAACGCCATGAAATTAAGCACACTGGTAGAACATGACACGGACTACGCGGTGAATAGGCCTGAGCGGCGCCAGAGGTGCGAGGGCCTTCATCGCCGCTTGCGGCTTTAATTAGGCCCGAGCACCGAAGGCGGTGCGAAGGCCTATTGAAACTCTAGCGTTTATTAGGCCCGAGCACCGAAGGCGGTGCGAAGGCCTATTGTTTTGCAAATGTTTATTATTCTTCTTCTTTTTCTTCTCACAAAAGAAGTGCATTTTTGGGGGCCTGAACATGCTCGAAAAGTCCCAAGATTTTGGCTACCCCCCCAGACGAATCTGAAAAATTTCGTATTTTGGTGTTTTCGTGACCGCTCGGGCAAAACTGCGCGAGAGCGCCACCTTTTGTAAAGTCCCCAGAACTACATGTCACCGATCTTTACGAAATTCGGTACACTTGTTCTACATGTCGGGGCGGACAAAAAAGCCTCTTAACGTCGTGGTGCCAGGTCTACAGGAAGTCGGCCATTTTGGGTCAAAGTCGCCATTTTGGCATTTTACTCACGTCGCATTTGCGTTAACTCCTCACAAACCGCAAATGGTACGGTCATCCCGATGGTCTCTTTGTGTTCAGAAGGCATGTGACATTTCTAGTTGTGCTCTGCATTCAGAAATCTGCAAGCGTGTGGAGGGGGCGGAGCCTTAAAGTTGACCTTCTCGCCATGAAACACAAAACTGATATAACTCGGGCATAAAACCAGATATCTGCACCAAAATTGCTACGTATGATGCTGGTCAGATGCTGAATACACCTATATGACCATTTCCGGTTTTCGCCTTAGCCCCGCCCCCTGGGGACAGGAAGTGTCACTTTTCAGTGTTTGGGGTCCAGAACTTCAATGATGAAGCCGACGGATTTGAAAGTGCTTCCAAACGTGTCAAACCCTTACACGATGCCACAATAAAAAACTCAAGTCGATAAGCCAAACGCAACCATGGCGAATATCAGCCCAACGCCATGGAAACAGGAAGTACATGGAAATGACACAAAGAAAGGTCCGATCTCCACCAAACTTGCTACAGATGATGATGGTCATCCCCTGAACTGATTCACATAGATATATTGGCCAAATCTGGAAAAATGACTCTAGTGCGCCCCCTACAATTGTTTAAACTGATATAACTCTGGAAGAAAACCAGGTATCTGCACCAAATTTCCTATGTGTGATGCTGGACAGATGCTGACTGAAGATATATGATGATTTCCGGTTTTTGCCTTAGCCCCGCCCCCTTGTGACAGGAAGTGCCTGTAAATGAGACACAGATGGGCAGATCTCGACCAAACTTGGCACAGATGATGACAGGAATACCTTGAACTGTTTCACATGATGTGATGACGTCATGGCCACGCCCCCTGAAAACAGGAAGTGACTTCTTCGGCCTACATAATCACTTACATTCCTATTAAACCCCTGAGTTGGCACAAATTCCTTCAAGTTAGGGTAAGGGAGACTGAGGGGAGGCGGTGCATAGGCCGGAGCGGCGCCTGAGGAGCGAGGGCCTTCATCGCCGCTTGCGGCTTTAATTATTCTTATTCTCCCGTCAAATGAATCGCATTTTTGGGGGCCTGAACATGCTCAAAAAGTCACCAAATTTTGGCTACCCCCCCAGAGGAATGTGTAAAATTTCGTATTTTGGCATTTTCGTGACCGCTCGGGCAAAACTGCGCTCTAGCGCCACCATTTGGAAGAGCCCCAGAACTGCATGTCACCGATCTTTACGAAATTCGGTACATTTGTTCTACATGTCGGGCCGGACAAAAAAGCCTCTTAACGTCGTGGTGCCAGGTCTACAGGAAGTCGGCCATTTTGGGTCAAAGTCGCCATTTTGGCGTTTCACTCACGTCGTATTTGCGTTAACTCCTCATAAACCGCAAATGGTACGGTCACCCCGATGGTCTCTTTGTGTTCAGAAGGCATGTGACATTTCTAGTTGTGCTCTGCATTCAGAAATCTGCAAGCGTGTGGAGGGGGCGGAGCCTTCAAGTTGACCTTCTCGCCATGAAACACGAAACTGATATAACTCTGGCATAAAAACAGATATCTGCACCAAAATTGCTACGTGTGATGCTGGTCAGTTGCTGAACACACCTATATGACCATTTCCGGTTTTCGCCTTAGCCCCGCCCCCTGGGGACAGGAAGTGTCACTTTTCAGTGTTTGGGGTCCAGAACTTCAATGATGAAGCCGATGGATTTGAAAGTGCTTCCAAACGTGTCAAACCCTTCCACGATGCCACAATAAAAAACTCAAGTCGATACGCCAAACGCAACCGTGGCGAATATCAGCCCAACGCCATGGAAACAGGAAGTACATAGAAATGACACAAAGAAAGGTCCGATCTCCACCAAACTTGCGACAGATGATGATGGTCATCCCCTGAACTCATTCACGTGGAGATATTTCGGATATCTTTAAAAATGGCTCAATAGCGCCCCCTACAAATCTTCAAATGATCAGCCCCGCCCACCACAATGACCCACAAGCATGAAATTTGGCACAGTAGTAGAACATATCAGGACCTAATAAAAACCCTCTTGGACCATTTGGATTAATACGACAGGAAGTCGGCCATTTTGAAAAAAGTGCCATTTTTCTGACGATTTCTTGATGACATATTTGCGTTAACTCCTCAGAGACCGCTAATGGTACAGCCATCACGATGGTCTCTTTGTGTTCACAAGGCATGTGAGATTTCTAGTTGTGCTCTGCATTAAGAAATCTGTAAGCGTGTGGAGGGGGCGGAGCCTAAAAGGTGACCTTATCGCCATGAAACACGACACTCAAATAACTCTGGCATAAAACCAGATATCTGCACCAAACTTGGTACGTGTGATGCTGGTCAGATGCTGAACACACCTATATGACCATTTCCGGTTTTCACCTTAGCCCCGCCCCCTCCGGACAGGAAGTGCCTGTAAATAAGACACGGATGGCCAGATCTCTACCAAACTTGCCACAGATGATGATGTTCATAACCCGATCTCATTTACATGGACACATGTTCAAGAATTTGTAATGTGGCTCTACAGCGCCCCCTACAAACCTTCTAATGATCATTTAGGCCTACCAGATCAACCGAAGACCATGAAATTCAGCACACTGGTAGAACATGACAAGGATTACATGGATACGTGTTCCTGAAGTTTAAATGTGGCTCTACAGCGCCCCCTACAAAGCTTCAAATGATCATTTTGAGCTCCCACATCAACCAAACGCCATGAAATTCGGCACACTGGTACAACATGACACAGACTAGGCGGTGCATAGGCCTGAGCGGCGCCAGAGGTGCGAGGGCCTTCATCGCCGCTTGCGGCTTTAATTATATTTGTATTCATGAAGATGTCTGGTTTAAATGACCATTTTCCTCTAAAATCCCGGAAGTGTCATTGCAAAAGCAATCAGTGATGCCAGTAATTAATTACTTTGTAACACATTACAGTAATCTGATTACATTTGCATGGAACAAGTAATCTAACAAATTACCATTTTCCCTGTAATCCGATTACAGTTACTTTGTAAATTACTTAAGTTACTTTCATGCACTACTCACAACGTGGTAGTGTCATGCTTCCCACCAAAGCAAGAATGAAGTTGAAACTTTGGCCCAATCTCAGTTCTCCCCCTTAACCCTTCCCTCGATTTTGTGCATTCATGTGTAGGGTAGAGGTGTCTCAATCCTGTTAGGACAGAGAGGTAGGGGTGTCTCAATCCTGTTAGGACAGAGAGGTAGAGGTGTCTCAGTTAGGACAGAGGGGTCGGGGGTGTCTCAGTCCTGTTAGGACAGAGGGGTAGGGGTGTCTCAGTCCTGTTAGGACAGAGGGGTAGGGGTGTCTCAGTCCTTTTAGGTCAGAGGGGTAGGGGTGTCTCAGTCCTTTTAGGACAGAGAGGTAGGGGTGTCTCAGTCCTTTTAGGACAGAGGGATTGAGGTGTGTCAGTCCTATTAGGACAGAGGGGTAGGGAGTGTCTCAGTCCTGTTAGGACGGGGAGGTAGAGGTGTCTCAACTCAGTTAGGTCAGAGGGGTGTCTCAGGGGTGTCTCAGTCTTTTTAGGACAGAGGGGCCGGGATGTCTCAGTCCTGTTAGGACAGAGGGGCCGGGGTGTCTCAGTTCTGTTAGGACAGAGGGGTAGGGGTGTCTCAGTCTTGTTAGGATGAAGAGGTAGAAGTGTCTCAGTCCTTTTAGGACGGAGATGTAGGGGTGTCTCAATCCCGTTAGGACAGAAGGGTAGAGGTGTTCCATAGGCTGGTATCAATTTAGATTTTGGTCTTATTTGAATATGTGCTGTCTTCAATAAAAGATCTCAGACTTCCTGAGGAAAACCTGATTCACTCGTAAGGTCACTGTCTCTTCCTTTCATATTCATGTAGTTAAGCGTTTAGTTGCCTATCGACACACAGTCTGGATGAGAAAACTTCCTTTTTCATTGAAAGGTGAATGTTGGCCCATGTTTAAATAGAGACTGATGCAGGCAGGGAATAGTTATCATTATATACATATCAGAGTATATTCAGGTCGGCTTTTGGTAAGACCTCGATTTACAAGTTCCTATACTTAGTAATGAATGTACTAAGGCTCTGTTGGCTGGGAAAGCAGTGGCTCCCCTGAATTACAATAGGGGTTAGTATCCAGCCTTCACTTCAGTATCCATATACAGTCTGGGCTGAGAATGGTCCGAAAGTTCAGAACATGAAGTCATCCCTCAGACTGAGCAAAAACAAAAAGAAATGTAGTCAACATCTAAACTCCACACAGTTTGTTTCGTCTCATCAAAGAAATGTTTATCATATTGCCGTTGATGATGAGTAACTAGGATCTCGCAGCTGGAATAAAAGTCTTCTCTTCGTTGACTGTAGTCGTGAGCTGATCATTCCCTTCAAGCTGTTCTAAATAGGATGTAATAAATCTCTCTTTTCCCCCGAGATGTGCTTAAATGCCCTCGTTGATAAATGTATGCCTCCATCCATGCCCAAATGCATTCTTTTAGAAAAAGATGAATAGTTACAAATGGTGGGAAAAAGAGGTGAGGAGGTGGGGAGGGATAAATGAGGAGGAAAGGCAAGAAAAGGCCATTTTCTCATATAGATGGGTTTGACTGAGTGTCTTCTTGATGAAACAGCCAACAGTCAATGAAATGCATCAAGAGATGTTACATTAACCTTAGACGAGAGGTGGGAATGGAAGAAGGGAGAGAGAAGAAGAAAGGGAAAGCAAGAGAAATCCATTTCATTGTCATTTGTCTTGTCTTCATATGCTCCTTCAGCTTGCTCCTGTTATTCTGTCTCACCACGGCACTTCTCCCCTGAACCATTCTCCATCTCTCAGTCTTTTTTATTCTTCCTCTCTTCATTTAAACCAACTTTCTCCTTTCTGTCCACTTCCCATTCCAACACCTATCATCTATTCTTTTCATTTCTATGTGTTTTCTCCTCTTTTTTCCCTGGCCTTCCTTCCTCCCAGTCATGTGCTCCACAAGTAGAAGCTTCTGAATGGTTTAATCAGTATAATCTCTGCTCTTGATTGGTCAACATATCTTTATGTGAGTACCATGAGAAGCTGGGATGAAGCCTTGATAGTCCTGTCACTATGCCTCCGAGTGATAGTGCGCCCTGGCTACTTGGCCAAGGGGATGTCCCTTTGGCTCACCGGTAAGAGTCCATGACTCTCACCCGGGAATCTGGGAATCAATTCCCGCCCGGGCCCTCCTTCGTCCTGCCACATAATCATCCCAGCCTTTCTCTTTTTCACTTTTTAGGTGGGAAAATACAAAACCTCATGAATGCTTGTTGATCTGTGACAAAACAAAACAGTAGTGATGTGTTGCATTGAGAAACAAGACAAGGGTTCAGATTCAGTGCACTACACCTCTTCATACCTCCAGATGTCCTTCACACCCGACTTTCACCGGTCTTACAAGGACATCACATGGTCATCACATGCATCCTGGAAGATCCTGTCAACCTTCCGCAGACTGGAAGGAAAACACCAATGACTTGCTATCCCCCAGGTCCTTTTACAGACGTCAGGTCTGATCTTAAACAAGGTCAGCACAGGAGAGAAAGACACCCGTCTTAGCCGTATGTTTTGTCTCAGGCCGAAATGTCAGTTGTCACTCAGTTTATATAATATTCTTATCCCCCTTGCTGAAAAGTGTGATGCAGAGCTCCATCCCAAAATCCCTACAAATATAACAGTTCATTTCTATCAGTATAGTTAAATAGCAACAGATACAAACATGAGCACTTTGCTGGATAGATCCCTTTTTCTTTTTAACTCCTTGCCTTTCTATCTATCTATCTATCTATCTATCTATCTATCTATCTATCTATCTATCTATCTATCTATCTATCTATCTATATATCTATCTATCTGGGCTTTACACTTTGAAATGAACCATAATAAAGCAATAAGCCCTGACAAGCCGTGGGTTACATTGGTTTTACAACAGCAGTGCACTCCGCTTCACATTGTTCCCGGCCGTTGTAAAACCGCTGTAACCCACAGATTCAAGGGGCTTATTGCTTTTATAAAATGGTTACCTTACATATTGTCCACAAAGATCAATAAAAATAAACATAAAAAACATTAAAAATGTACATTTAAAAAACTGCCAAAATGAAGATTTGTGTTTCCCTTGTTTCTGCATCTGTGTGTGGACATTAATAACCGGGGTTTTAAGGTTTAAACGTGACTGCTTGTGACAAAATCTGCTCTGATCACATTTACTACCTGTATTTACTCTGGGTCGCTTACTGCCCAAGCGAACAAGCTGGAGTTTTCCCTTTTTTAAAACGGGTGATCAGACAGATGACCTGCTCTGTCCACCGGCCTGCTCAACCAACTTTTATTTTATTTTATCTATTAAGTTTGCTCCCAAAGCTCCATGCTTCATTTGTTTTGTTTAACCCGTGACCAATCGGCTTTTGGCGGCAGTGGGAAACCTCATCCACATCAAATGACTCAGCAAGCCACACGGGTTAAAACTGCCTTCAAACAGCTTGTCTCCGATCGGCATGCAGTGGGAAGACTGTTACATGGTGACACTGGGAGGTATGCACCTACGTTGTGACATTGCACCTGTCGCGTCTCATATACCACACCAAAACAACTCTGCTTCGGCCACAAAATCAGGTTGCCTACGTTCCATCTGTGCCAGAAAACCTCCCGCTGGTTTTCCTCCATTCCGTGGACGGACAAAGGTGAAACTAGAAAGCACACTGACTACGGCCTGACTGATTTCTGTCGCACAGATGACATCATCAGCGTGAACCCAGCATGATGTCACCAGACACACAGTGGTGGGGACAGAGGTCACGGAGCTTTTTTTTTGCCAATGGGAAAGGAGTCTAATGCTGATTATAAGAGGGTCGACCCGCGTTTGAAAAAACAGTGTGGACCCATTCATTTCAATGGGAAAGTGGCTTTTTTGAGACATTAGCTGTGTCCTTTTTGAGGATCTACACACTGAAATGCGGATTTGTTGGCTGTATACGTTACAGCAGTGTGTCAAGTACTGTCCCATTTCGAAAGCCATGAAGGAGCCTCCAAATCCACCCTCCAAATCCGCACTTCGTTTGGCCTGAAACAAAGGATTCTGGATGCCTCGTTTCTCCCAGAATTCCTTGCACACATGGTGGAGGGAATAAGCAGCTGAGCTAAGAGTGTAATATGTGGATACGTATATTTGTGAATTCGAAGTGATAAATGACATGTTTATCGGCTGGAAACAATAGTCTTTGAGGAAAATTTATAGATATGCAGCCAAACTTGCAGTGAGTTTTTGCCTCAGAAAATGTATTTGATATTACTGAGTTAAGAAGTAAGAAAACCAACTGAGCCGGTGTTAACGACCGGTTAATGTGTTAATGTTCAGGTAATGACGGATGAATAAAAAGGAATAAAATGCTCAGCTCCATTTAATTTTTACAACATATCTGAAGTGGACCTGCTGGCTGTTGAATCTGTAGTTGCTAGGCAACAGGAACGGAGTACTATGGGAAATTCTGAAAGCCAAGTAGTCTCATTTCATAGGCTCATAGTCTCAGAAATACTCCGTAGCCTCCATGCACTCTGAAGTGTGCAGAAATGAGACACACCTACTGGCATTTTCCTGTTGTGGTACACCCACGTTGTTGTTGGCTTTTCTTCACTAAACTGCTTGAGATGAAGGAATTACTGCATCATAATTTCAGTTAAATGTCTAACATTCATCATGTGATATCAGTAAGGTATGAACTTTTTAGATTTTACTTAAACTGAACCCGAAATTTGAGTACACCCAACTTTTTGTGTGTAATACGCACACAAAAATGCAAAGAAACAGTTTTCCATTTATTTTCTTTCTGCTTCTGGAGAAATGACAGTATTTATTTGTTTATTTATGAAAGTAAATAAATAAATAATTTCATCTGTACTTCAATCTTAATTTGGTCAAACATACAAATGCAGATTATCTTCAAGCAAAACCGACCAGCGCCAGCACACAAATGTGCACACGAAGACGAGCGAAGTGCGAGCATGGGGATGGAGTTGTGCATTTTGCCTGGGAGACGGTAGCAGCTGTTACTGTGGAAGACTCTGTGCTGCAGCAGGGAAACAAAGTGGCAGTTAATTAGGATGAAGTAAAAGTGTGTGTGTGAGCATGCTGCAAGACAAAAGCATCAGCACAGATGTGGAAAGAAACATTTCTTAAATGATGAACCAAAAGTCAATTTATTTTGTTTTTTGTTGGATGTTTTGTGTACGTGTAGTTTTTTACAGAATACAAGAAAATAAGTCATATTCTGACTTACAGAGCTACATTTGTCTACTGGGTTGGTGTGATTTGATATGATTAGATGCAGAATTTAGTTTGAAAGTTGGAATAAATTTGCTGTAAAGATATATTCACCTGTCTGTATTTGTTATAATTTGGCTCAACTGTTTAACTCTGCATTGATGGTTTTCTCACCTGAATGTGCAGTGTAGTCAGTCTTAAGTGTAAAGAATTCAACACACCAGTCAATCATCCCAGTGGATGTCCCATAAAAGCACAAGAGGAAAGTACGAGGCCCAGAGAAACTGCAAACAAACAAAAAAACACAACAGATGTCTGCGCTATGTCTCTGACTGTCCACACTCTACTTTAACTTTCCATTAAAGACAGAAAAAAAATCAGCTGCTGGTGAAATAAGTTGAAATTGCCAAAAGTAATGATGAAGAAAAATTTTATGTCAATCAGGACATTGATTTTGAATTGTGGTTGAACAGAAATATTAAAAACAAACAAACAAAAAATAAAACAAGTAAATGAGCATGATGGGGTTCCTGAACTAAAATGTTGTTGAGCAACACTTTGAGGCAATCACTGCAATCAGGTGATTTTCTGTAACGTCCAATCAGATGGTCTGAAGCTGTTGACAGGTATTTTGACCCAATATTCATGAAAGAGGTGCTTTACTTGGTCTGGGATCGTTTTATTTGTTAGTTCACTCATTCATCCATTTTCTGTACCGCTGATCCAGTTCAGGGTCAGCAGGGTTGCTGGAGCCTGTCCCAGGCGAGAGGCAGGGTACACCTTTGACAGGGTGACAGACTGTTCCCCAGCCAGCATTTCCATGTGGGGCTCATATGGGTTAAATTTTGGCTGCATATGAGGGACCCAAATTGGTTTGTCCACGGTTTCCATGGTGGCCCCATCTTGTCAACCAATCAGAGCAACTCAATGTCATGGCACACACACATTTTTTTCTGACAGGACGGGAAACACCCAGAAGAACCAGAGGAATCTCCTCTCTCTTTGAAGACAGAGGAGGATAAACTGTGATCTGTGTCCGGTCCCGGTGTCTGAACGGCAGTTTGATGACCTGCTGTGCTGATGGGATGTACTGGGCTCATAATGCTGCCCCGCATCGGGACAGCGGGTTGTTAAACTGGACCAGATCAGATGGCTGAAAGCGCCCCTCGCCAGCGCAGCTCCTGGTGTAAACGGTGAAACTCATCACAGTCAGAACACCTGGAATCATCTGGTGAACCGGACACAGAGCAGAGATGTCCCATGACGACATTCCCTGCTTTATTTTTCACAAAAAGCCGAGCCGCTCTCTCTCCTGCATCTGCCATGGTGCAGACAGACCGGTGACAGGAAAAAGGAAAAGGAGGGGGTCCTCCTGAGGCGCGTCGAGTGCGCCTTGGCTGGACATCTCTCTCCGCGTGTTGGGGACAACAAGATGCTGGGAATCAAGCGTCTGACTTTTTAGCAACCCAGCGTCCAACTTTGGGCGTCAGGCACGATTTTGACGCCAAAATTGTGTTTGGTGTGTATGCAGCCTTGAAGTTCATGACAGTCCAGTTAGTAAAAGACTGAACCAGTGCGGCTTGTTTGGAAGGGTTGCAGGACAAAGTCTCTTCCCTCTAAAAGCAAATTTGCATCTGGTTAAATAATTTTCAGAAATGAGACTGAGGAGAAATGATTGACCAGAATACACAACACATCTGGTGAAAACCAAACAGCATATCTTCTACTTTTCTCTGCGTCTTTCCTTCTCTTTTTACCACTCTAAGAATGAAAGAAAAAAGAAAACAGAAACTTGACCTTTTCAAAATGACAGGAAGCATCTGAACAGGGCGCTGCACACCTCCACCTTCATCAGGGTCTCCTGGTAAATACACTCGTGGGCTCACACATGTAAAACTCTGCACAGGTTGCACGGTGGGCATCACTCAGTCAGTTCATGAGTGGATCGATGCAGCAGTAAACTCCTGTGGTGAAAAGTGAAGCCTTCACAGAAGTGGCAGAAACTGCAGTTCCACCTTCATCCACTAGGAACTGGCTCCAAAAGGGAGTGAATTCCCAGAGACTCCCATGTTACAGACAAGGAAAAAATTGTTGGAACCCCTCGGTTAACGAAAGAAAAACTCAAAGTGGTCACAGAAATGACTTGAATCTGACAAAAGTAAGAATAAAAAAAAAAAATCAACCAATGAAAGTCAGACACTGCTTTTCAACCACGTTTTAACAGGATTACTTTAAAAAATAAAATAAAATCATGAAAGAGGCCTGGACAAAAATGATGGTACCCTGAATATTTTGTTGTACAATATTTTGAGGCATTGACTGTAAACAAATGATTCCTGTAACTGTCAGTGAGACAGAGAACGTTGGCTGTCAATCATTTGCCCCGAGGCCGAGCTTTGGTATTTTCTGTGAGTGACAACACACAGAAGATAGCGACTGTGGGAACACCCAACTGGCTTCACTTATAACTCTTAGAAACCAGCAGGTGATGTAGCAGAAGGTTTGTCCCCCTTCATCAACGGTCTATGTTAGCTCTGCATCAACTCTTAGCTTCAGGTATCTCAGAGTTTTCATGGGTGTCAGTCACTGGCCCCCATGCTCACAGTTCCCCCTCAAGTGTTTTCTGGAAACGACAAGACACATCATGCTGACGACGGCAGGAATCCGGGGTTGCCTGCTAATTAAACAGTTTCTGTATTTCATGAGCACTGACGACCAGTGACAGGTTGAACAATTACTACCTGGTGAAAATGGTCTGCTTTTTCTTTGCAATCGCTGTTTTCCACCCATTTTGTTCTGCTGACAGCAGGGTCCTCAAAGACCACTGTCCTGCAACAGTAAACGTTAACAGTAAACAGTAAAAGTTAGTAGTTAAAAAATCCTCATTTCTAAAACAAATCTTGTCTTTCAGGTATGTTACACATTGGCTGTATCAAAATGTGGGGGCTCCGTCCTTCCAAAGCCGGATTTGAAGACTGCTCACATCTCAGTGATGCGACCAAGGCTGTCCAGATTCGAAGGCTCCTTCAAATGCAACCTACAAATGTGGCCTTATTTTCCCCAGATTTTAAGCACGGTTCGATGTATCCTTCATGGGTAATCCTATCCCAAGATGCATTGCACGCCGAATGGGACATTGTACAGCAGTGGTGTCTATAATTATGAGAAATTTTCATTTTATTTTTTTATCAGGGAGTCAAAAGATTAATCCTGATTAATCACATTACTTTCATCACTTCTAGAACATATTTAGGATTAAAGGTTATTGACTTTTTTTTCTTTTTTAAAGACAAATGGTTTCAGCTTGTTCTTACCTTTGTTCTCCTTTGTTCTACCCTCTACCGTTGTTCTCCTGACACGTCACGTCGGAATTCCCGGTCAGCTGTCTACATAGACACGTCACACCAGGAAGTCCGACCACTTCTGATGAAGGCTGAAGTGACAGCCGAAACTGTCAAGGTAAGAACAAGCTGAAACCGTTTGTCTTTAAAAAAAAAGAAAAAAAGTCAAGAAGTATCACACAGAAGACGAGATGAATATTCTGGATGTAGGATTAAAGGTGTTTCGCCAGGAATTCTGCAATTATCTTTAGTAGACTAGACTACTGAAACCCTGTCCTTACATGTCTCCCTGAAGTCCTTCAGATGGCAGCAGTTTAGTCCAGAATGCCTCTGATACATCCTCACAGGCTGACTTCACAACTGTCTTAATGTGAAGCTGAACTTCAGGTCTGAGTCCTGGACTACTCTCAGATTTCAGGCTTGGTTTCAGTGTTTAAGTTGTAAAACAAAAGTTAATGTGTTTTCTGCATATAGCAGTACTAAAGAATAAAAAATTCTCTTGTTTGACAATAGGATTAATTTAGGATTTATCTTTTGACAGCTCTATTCATCATATGATTTTATTATTGTGTACAAGTTAATATTATGATCTTTCATTTGCTATTGTCCATGAAATTAGCTAAAGTTAACATGAGATTCTTGAAATCTTGTAAACTTTACAAAAGTAATTTACCTGGATTTAATTTTCTCTCAGGTGGAATAATAAAAAATGTCATCATAAAACGGGTGTTTCTCATTCTTAAATGTGATTGGCTGAGCTGCGTTCCAAGCCTGTGGTAAAACAGACTGTAACCCACACGTAGATCCGGCAGACCGCAGCATAAAATATCCCTGCGCCAGCATAAACAGATGTTGCATTGCTTAGCAACCAACTGCTCTGAGTTCAACCGACTCATTGGATTACATTTGTTTTAAGACTTTTGTAGACTTTGTGGTGAATTTTGATATTCTGGGTGTCCTGAACCTGGATGAGGGCTGGAAGATGACAGCGCAGATTTCACCGCAGACATGTTGCCTCATTTGCAAAGCAGTTTCATATCTGCACAAAAACACCTGCCGCCTAACGCACACCACCGTTTCTCCAAACATTATTTTTACAGCACTATTAATGGAAGTAACAACATTAACAAGCCCAGATAGCCTGAATTGATGAGAGCGAGTGGCTAATGTGTAGCCGGATTTTTGTAAAACGAGTGTCTTCCCTCCTCCAACTAAGAAAAGAAAAAAAAGAAAAAAAATCGCATCTACCTTGTTTTTGGAACTGTGGTGGTTTACTGACTGTTTAAGACTACGTGGCACAGACATGAGAGTAGATTACGGTGTCCTACAGACAGTTTAACTCGACGTGGCATTTGATAGCTGCTTAGGAATTGTAAACAATGGAAGATCACTTTAATGCAGACGTGTCTTTAGCAGACTACAAGGGCTGATGGTTTCTGTAGTTCATTTGGGGCATTCCTCAGTGCAGGACCACAGGGAAGGGCTACACAGTACAGGAGGCGGGACTTTAAAGGGGGGGGTCTTTAAAACAGGGAAGCAGGACGGACTGAGGAGGCGGTGGACTGAACGCACACTTGGAAGTGGGAGACACTGAGATAAACTTGACCGCCGGACACAGAAGCGGAGTCTGATTCACACAGTTCACTACGGTTTATCACTAAGTTTATCTTGTAATAAAAGTGTAACCTTCAGCGATGCTCCTGTGATCATTTGCTGCCTCCTCCGGTTCTCTCGCTTGAGAGATAACAAGGTGGCCAGCAGAGAGCCTGCTTAAAAACATCATGCAACTGAACTAACCGTACTGAAAAGGTCTGTACTCTGACTTATAAGACAACATTAACTTCTCTATAATATGCCAAATTTACCGTCGTCAGCCAGGCGATGGCCCGGGAGAAGTGCTGCTTTATATCCACGTTTTAATACTTATTGGCTGTATGGAGAAATATTAATTTCGATGGATAAATGAAACGGGGGGGGAAAAAAGAAAGGATGATGGGCGGGTAGGAGGAGTTTGCTGCTTAAATGGAGGGGAAAGCGTTTGCAGGTGGAAAGAGGGTTTAACAAAACTGGCATGGATCTTTGGGAGCAAAGTTAAAAAAAATAAAATAAACATCGACTGAGCAGGCCATCGGATCTGAGCGGATAAAACAAGTGAAAACTCCGCTGACCCAGTTCACAGCTTGTTCGCCTGGAAAGCGATCCAGAGTAAATACAGGTCACAAATGTGATCAGAACTTTTTTTTTCCTTTTGTCGCAGGCAGTGATGTCTCAAACCTTAAAACCCTGGTTATTAATGTCCACACGCAGGTGCATAAACGAGGTCAAATAAATCTTCACTTTGGTCGAAGTTTTTTAAATGAACTTTTTTAATGCCAAAATATAAATAAATAAGTAGATAAAAAAAAAAATACAATGAAACAAAGTCTGCGTTTACATGTTAATGATGGGCTAAATCGTAGGAAATATCTTCGTTTTATGAGACCCTCCTACTTGTGGACAAGCTGAGTTGCTTAGCAACCATACTGTCCACTCAATCTTACGTGTTGGGAGAACAAATAGTTCTCCATTTTATTATTTCATTATTACCCATAAATTGTTTATTTTGTATGTGTGTATTTATTTATTTTTATTTATTTTATAGGCAATATGTGAGGTGACCGTTTTATAAAAGCAATAAGCCCCTTGAATCCGTGGGTTACAGCGGTTTTACAACAGCGGGGCACGACGCGAAAAACCACTGTAACCCACGGCTTCTCGGGGCTTATTGCTTTAATAACAACGGTAAAGCTGCTGTAACTCCTCTAAAATTAGCAGGACAATGCAAGGCTTATATTTTGGAGCTCCATTGTACTTCGGTTTAGCGCCATCACAGTTGCTAGGCAACAATGGATATGCCAAAGAGGCTAATCCGGCTGAATTTAACAGCCTGTTACTTCCGCCTTACCCTTACGTGGTCTGATAAGATCCCGGCCTGCGTAGACCGGGTAGTGATTTTGGACATAGCCTATTACCTCCGTTAGCTCATGGATCACCAACTCTGCACCTCTTCAGTTAGTCTCCTGTAGGTTTCAGATGTTTTCCTGCAGCAATACACCTTAAGCAGATTAATGGACCATTAAGAGGCTTGTGCAGAATTCCTAAACAAGCTGTTGGAGAAGCTTTTTATTAGAACCAGGTGTGTTGCAGCAGGGGAGCATCTAAACCTGGGGAGACTGGCGCAGCAGGTCTGGAGTTGGGATCACTGATGATTTAGCATGTCGCCGCACTGTCAGCTCTGTCAGTGGGATAAATCATTGTGATTGGTGGTTGAGTACAGCGTTAGCATCCATTATCATGTCCACTTTGTGTGGTTTCACCTCACTTTCATCAGCTTCCACGTATCCTTCCACAGCCGGCTCCACTCTCAGATGGTATTTGTCACATCTTTGGAGTGAACAGAAATTTCTCTGGATGGAGACTCACAATGATAATCACTCAGGGTTTTTTTTTTTTATGCTGTCTTAAGATTTTTCTTGAGTACCATTACTGTACCATATCATTTTATTTCTGAAGCACTTAAAAACGGCATAACAGCTGACACAAGTGCTGTACAATAAATGTAAAAAAAAGTCTATATTAGAAAAGACAAGTGAAGAGCAAAGATTTAAATGCATAGATAAAACTGAAAAATAAATGGCTATAATTGAACACATAGGAGTTACAAGAAATGTGAAATAACAGAAATACATATGGTAAAAGATTGAAGCACAGAAGACATTTACAGACCAGTACTTTACTGGGATCTTGATGAAATGAAAAGTGGCTTTAACAAGCCAACGCAGGGTTCTGATTAAAACCAAACTGCAGAGTTGAACTTTGTTAAATGAGCATTTTCTGCTGCAGATTAAACAGTCTAGTGGCACCAAGCCTGCATATTTATACTCTGATTCATGCTCCACTTGTTTTGGCATAAAAGCATCATTTGAGAGGAAATAATGTCTTGTTTGACTGATGTGAACGCGACTCAAAGAAATCCTGTTGAACCTCAGATTCAGGGTCATATTTCCAGACGAGGGCATACAACAGGATTGGGGTATCTAAAGAACAGATTGCCCCTGTTTACATGACAGTTTTAATTCCGAATAAAAGTTAATTCTGCTTTATGAAGACCATGTAAACCCTTAATTCTGAGTGAAAATGATAAATCCAAATAAAACTTAATTCCGAACCAAACGGGTGGTTTATTCCTCTTTTAATTTCGAATAGAATAATTCCTCTGTCATGTAAACCTTTCTTCCACTCAAATTTGATTTCTGTCATTCTGCGCATACTCCTTCCCTTGTCTTGTTGTAATGGCGCTCGTCGAAGTGCACGTGAAACAAACGTTGGACTCGTGCCAGCCGGCGGAAATGAAGATGCATGTTAGCGTTGAGCTGCTGCTACAAAACTACAACCAAAATACAGAGAAAATCTGTGTTAGTATGTGGTTTTCATGTCTAAGTCGGTGTCTGTGTTCTTCCAGGTAGACGTAAACAAATGTAAATACGTTACGCCCGCCCCCTGTCCAATCAGAGGAATTAAGGCCTGTATGTGACTGGTAAAAGTTCTCCAATCACTCCAAGTCCACAGTTAATGCTTGATCATAAACATCATAATTAAGAAGGAAAAACTTTTTTCACCCCCCTACATCCCGCCTGATGGTGTGTAAATGCAAAAAAAAAGTTAGTTAACTTTATGCTTTAGCCACATTATCATGTTTATTGTGTAGTTGTACTCATATGTTAGCTAAGTAGTACCCAACCTAAATATCACACTAATAGCTGATTAAGCTAATATTTAACCGATATTCACAGCACAGCAGCAGCACCCCCACCTGAACTATACCGTACCATATATGGACCCTCTTTGGATAAATGGTATGGTTTGGTTGTATGGACCCATTTTCTAACGGAAACACACAAAATGGCATACTGGACCAGACTGACTTGTACAGTACTACTCAGTGGTAACGGGGGTGTCTTGTTTAAAAGTGTAAGGCCTCCCTGAAAAAGGTCTAATCTTGGACCATATTCCTGAAGATCCTGAGATTCCTCTCAGAGAACTCCTAACTTAACCTAAAACTTTTTAGCAAGGAGTCTCAGCTTGGGAGGGATTCTAGACCATTCTAAGAGACCTCTGAGCAAGAGATGGAAAGAAACTCCTGTCTTAGCGAGGTGTGGTTGACCCTGCAAGAAAACTTTATCCTACTTGCCCAGTATTTACATAGTGACAGTTAAATTTCTTTGTTTGTATTAACTGCCATCCTGGTCATTTTTTTGCATTTTCAACATTTCAGCTCAGTTTGGTATTAAAGCTATGGTCTACGATTTGAAAGTTTGATCATTATTAATAAGCTCATTTAGATGGTGGTGATGGTCTTAAAGTACAATCTACACATTCTCTACAAATCTCTACAAATAAAACATTGCTTTTGAATTGTAGTTGAAAATAATAAACAAACAAACAAAATAATCCCTTCCCAATGAACAGTGGACCAACACAGCTGTCATCAGGTGCAGACGTCTTTTTGAACATTAGAGAAACACCTGATTGTCTCAAAGTGTTGCTCAATAAAATTTTAGCCTTGGAGCCCTATCATGCTTGTTTACTTGTTTTATTTTTTGTGAGTTTATTTTTAATGTTTCTGTTGAGCTACGATTCAAAATCAATCTCATGATTTTCATAGAATTTGTATTTATTATTACTTTTGTCAATTTCATCTTATTTCACTTACAGCTGATTTTTTTTCCTATTTTGGAGGGTATGAATAATTTTGAGGACGTGTTATGTTGTCTACATAAGACAATATTTTGGCGTTTTGGGGGACCAAAGATCACATAAAGTTTAGGGCCAAGTGAAAAAATACTGTCTTTCTGCTGGTGTTTTTCTCTTCAGAATGTAATAATGTAATAAACATAGAAACCACAGACATGAAGGAAAGAAGAAGTCTGTTTATGCAGAACTGATGAGAACTTCCAGCTCCTGCCTCCCATCATGCACTGAGCTTCTCATGCCTCACCACCAAGATGAAAACCGGATTTATTTTCATTTGCATTTATGTTTCTGCATTTTCTTCTTCTCCAAACCATCAAAGCATCAGTCAGAACATGAAGCTCGACTTCACCTCGTCTGACGGCGTTTTTGCTAAACAGTGGAGGTGATGGAGATGTGATCTCTCAGGAAAGTCTGAAAAGCTTCGCATCCTTCATGGAAAACCTTCCAATTCGAGAGTTTGGTGCAAACTCCATATTTCGCACTAACACGGTTATAGTGTGTTCCCGTTGTCCCGTGCAGCCGCTAATAAGCGACGTCACCAGGTAAACTGGCTCCTCTGCGCTGCGGCTCCTTCTCAGATGATTTTGAAAAACACGGCCCATTTTCTACCTTTCAAAGGGACGACATGTCCGGATAAAAGAGGACGTTTCGTCACCTTATAATACGAAGCCTGCAGAAATATATGAATAAATATATGAGGCACGGGACAAGAGCCCCACAGTACCACTGGTTTCAAAGCGGATGAATGGACTGATAGTTTACTCTGTGACGGAGCAGCGGAGTTTGAAAGTGAAACTAACGAGTTGGAGATAATTTCACCACAGATGCTCCTCAGCATTCTGGTGGAGAAAAGAACGGTGTCACACCGGGACTCACCGAAGTAGCATTGAGGGAAACTATGGCGGGGAAGCCTGAATGTGGAAGCTGCGTTTTGGCTGCATGCGCCACAGAGCGCGTAAACGTGACGCGTCATTGCACAGAATACCAACCAGTAGCCGACTGGACTTAGTTGAGCATGTCTCCCATATCTATAAAAATCTATTAGATACACCAGATAATACTTTTAATGTGAAAAGCAAATGGGAACTGGAATTAAACACTATAATTGAGGATGGGGACTAGGAAACTATATGTATTGGATATCATAAGGGTATTCATAGTAACACCTGGAAGAAGTTTAATTGGAAGATGAAGACAAGGTTTTTTAAGACACCCTTAGTGGTCTCTAAATTTGTAGAAAACCTAGCTCCAATGTACTGCTGGAGAAAATGTGGAGGGACACATATTCTGGGATTGCTCGATGATGCCTCCTTACTGGAGGGGGGTAAAGAGTGAGATAGATAGGGTTCTGGGTATTGACTTGCCGTTCACTCCAAGACAGTTTCTTTTAGATCTAAATCCTGAGACTGAGTACACCAGAGATCAAAAGTATTTGCTACATATTCTACTGATAACTGCTAGAAAAATGTCAGTCATGTCAGTCATTTTCTGTACCGCTTATCCAGTTCAGGGTCGCGGGGGTTGCTGGAGCCTATCCCAGCTATTAACATGCGAGAGGCGGGGTACACCCTGGGGAGGTCGCCAGTCTGTCGCAGGGCCAACACAGAGAGACACACAACCATTCACGCTCACATTTATACCTAGGGGCAGTTTAGAGTGGAGGCTTTAACTGCCCAATTACAACTGAAGTTTGATGTTTTTGTGAGGGGATGGCTACCTATAGCGAGATACATTTCTAACTGAAGTGAGTCCCACAGATGGTTATAATGTATTAACTGTCCATCTGTCTAATTTATCTGTCCATTTCACATTCTGTATCAGTCAGCTCCCTGGATGCTGGATTTTATTTTGTTTCCCCCACCATGCACTGTTACATATATTTTCTATGTTTAGCAATGTGTGTTCATGTTCATGTTTGTTAAAAAAGAAAATAAAGTTTCAAAAAAAGACAAGGTAACTTTTAGACCTTAAAAATATGCATTTCTGACTCATTTTGATGGCACACCGACATTCATTATGCAAATTTTTCTGGCCAGAGGCATTCCGAGGCTCAGAAACGGCAGAAACTCAACTGGACAGAAGAACAGTGTTTGTTTCTTTCTCATTGGTCAATGAACATGGTCATGACCCTAAGAATTTTCTTCGAATTTGGCCTGTAGGTGCAACGCTTCACACAAAGGATCTTTAGGAATACGGCCCCTGGTTGGAAGCATATGTTGCTGTAAAACCTGTTACATTGATTGATGGACCTTCACAAATGTGTCCACGTTTGTTTCCTCTTTATTCCAGAGGATGCCGCGTGCATGGATCCTCTGGATGTAGTCAGATCTAACCGGCACAGTAAGAAACCACAGACGAGAGCTGAATGTAGAACATTTAAAAGTAAATTTTCACCTTCTGCGATACGTCATCTCTTCAGCGAGTTGATTAAGGGGTGCCCTTTTCAGAGACCTAAAGAGACCATGTATATACTCCCACAGCTCATATTGCAGCCTCCCACACCTCTGGAACTTCTCTTCCTGTTTCACCGTGGTTAGATTAGACAAGCTATTCCTGAGTGATCCTCTAATTCCCTCGCACCCAAAGACAACAGCAGCAAAGTACACTGAAAAGGTCAAAAGACTCAGGGTCTTATGATTCCCCCTAAATCTCCTAAGCTTCTAATATTCTCTCTATTCCAACTAATGAAAATACACCTTCTATAGTTGGAACTGTGAACAGCTGGATTTAATCCATATGTTGTTTTTTTTCTCGTACACCTCAGTTTTACCTCACTGCTGCTCAGTTTGAGGCAGCTGTCCTCAACAAGCATTTGTAGCATCATTGCTGCAACACATTGCCCAAAAAAAATTGACACACAAATATATAGACTCATTTCAGGCAGAAGCTGCAGGGATGCCGCCAATATGGCCTACTTACCTTTTCCAAACAATGTCATACACTTTAATATGCTGTTGGACATCCTCATCTTTGGCTATAGAAAGCCTTCATTATGGCATCATTTTAATAAGCTGATGAGCTCTCATCTGGCCCCTCCCAGAGATTATCAGCAGGGTTAAGGTATAAAACTGATGCCTCATGCTTCCTGATAGTTTGAGTCCGATGAATCCTGGCATCGCCATCTTGAAATGATTTCAGCAAAGTACAATTGCAATATGCAGGTGTTTCCTATGAATG
Organism: Atherinomorus stipes; assembly: GCA_023101725.1. NCBI lineage: Eukaryota > Metazoa > Chordata > Actinopteri > Atheriniformes > Atherinidae > Atherinomorus > Atherinomorus stipes. Next base: position 276,301 of record JALJCO010000034.1, read on the forward strand.
GTGTTTAGACCATGGGACATAATTCTGGTAAAATCTCATCCTGCGAGACTCTTTGAGGATGGAGATAAAAATCATTTTGTGTTGGAGCTACATCTGTTGCTGCTGTCCTCATCAGGAGATGAAAGCAGCAGATGCACGTAGAGAGCCCTCTGTCGTTTCCATTGCAAAAGCATGGAAATGACATCATTATCTTGTGGCCAGTCGTTACCAATGCATCAACAACTTTCACCATGTTTGCATGTTGTCCAAAAAGAATTCCTCTCAATGAAATATGGCCATTTTCGGATTTTTCAAAAGTGCCTTTATGTGACTTTGGTAAAACTGCTTTGATCCCTCTGATAAAAAAAGGTAATGGCTGTAAATGATCAGACATAATTAAGAGGGGAAGCATGTTCTTCCCCCCTGATTGTGTGTAAATGTTAAAATGTTTGAATTACACTTTTGCAATACATTTCTGAACATGTCTGTAAAACCACCTCATGAAAGTAAGCGATATTGCCATTACCATTTTTTTTTATTACAATACTTAGGTTTTGCAAATAGGTTTATGCACAGCTCCACTCTTCCTGAACTTAGTACTGCACCTTTGTTTCCTGCTTCCGTGATTGGATGAACTGATTAATCCAGCTGTGTCTGATTTCAGCAAATGGTCAGACACACCTGGATTAATAGTTCATCAATCTTGAAAGACAGGAAACAAAGGTGCAGTATTAAGTTCAGGAAGTAGTGGAGCTGTGCATAAAGCCCATTCTATGCACGATGCAGAACTTCACCCAACCAATTAACCCAGATGGAAGTATTTCCCCCAGGTTTGTACAGTAGACACTAAACATGAAGCTGGAGAGCAGGGCTACTCCAACAAAGTCTGCAGTCTAGGGATGTGAATCCCCAATGAGGCTGATTGAATACGCATCCCAATACACTGCCAGCGATACGATGCATTCACGATACAGTGAAGCCACCTGCCGATGCAATGCGATTCACCAATGATTTGACAACGATTTGACTTTGTAAGATGCGATTCGATTTGATATGATTCATGCTGGTATTCAAAACTATTCAACACAAAACAAAGAATTTACAAGTCCTCATCTGGTTTCTAAGCATCATCACAACTATTATTCTTCTCCCTTTCCCTGTGAAGGATGTTTTTAAATACTTATGTTTTTGATTGTTTTCTATAAATCAAACCAATAAATAAATCTTAAACTGATGCAATTCAGACAGAGATTGCTGTCAGGAAGTTCAAGTTTAGTTTATTTTTTTTTTTAAGGAAACGAGATATTTTTTTCACCAGTTCTGCTTCTGATCACCTCATATTTATGTTCATCAGTAGAATCATCTGAGAAGGATCTGGGGGGGGTGGCATCCACACCATGCCGTCCACCTTGCCATGTTTGTCATGCTGCTGACATCTTTTATAGCAGCGCAACATTGTTTTCAAACCACAGATTTCTGGTAAAGTTTTCCATCTTCCAAGTATGGCCGAACTTTTGACTTGTGTGTCCTCAGAGATGCCCTAAATATCTCCTCTAAACCTGCTGTCTTGCACCCTCGATGTTATCTGTTTATTTACTGCAGCTGCACCACCCGGCTCTGATGTTTTAAAAATGAAAGTCAAAAAATAGTGATGGCACATTCAAGGCGCCTCGGAAATATCTGTGACTCTGTAATAATCGGTGTAACCATGGGTTTTTGCCGATTCAGACACACCAAGAAGGATATGTAGCGCATTAGCCGCCAGTTGTATCCGGTGCACAGTGAAGCTACCGGTGTAGTCGCATCTCACACGTCTGTGAGATGCGACCACCAATTCAAATTGGTGAATCTCTACATCTCTATTGCAGTCCTGCAGGTTTTCAGCGTTTCCCACTCCAACACACCTGATTCAAATTAAATGTCTTCACAGGCTATATGAAGCTCTGCTCAATAATTAATTCGAGTCAGGTGTGTTGGAGCAGGGGCACATAGTAAAAACCTGCAGGACAGCAGCAGCAATCGTAGGACCGGATTGAGGATTCCTGGTCACGAGATTTATCCACAGATAAACCCATTTCTCTGGAACAAGGTAGGCCATCCTAAACCTAAACTACAGACCACATGACCTTTTTCTATTATCACACAAGTTTCTCGGCTAATCAAAGCCCTTTTCTCCAATTTGACCCGTCTTTCCCCCAATAAATTGATTTCTTACAACTACACTGCTATCTAGTCTCAGTATATAGACTTCAGCGCGTCATTGTGCTTGGGGAAATACTCAAACCTTTACTATCGGCTAATTAGCATCTGATATGCTGTTTATGTTCTATTTGGAATAAAATATGGGTTAATGAGATTTGTAAATCATTATATTCTCTTTTAATTTAGATTTTATACAATGTCCCACCTATTTAAGAACTGGGGTTGGATTCACTTTTCCCTATTGTTAATAATCTGAAGCCAGGCTGTCTCAGACTGACACATTTACAGTCTGGGTTTGATGGCATGCCCTTTCACCATCCAAAACCTTCAGTGTTTCCTGGAATTTTTCTAATTCTTTGACTTGAATCAACTTTAAGGGGATCGAGTACATCACGGCTCAGGTATTCCACATCTGGGGCTGCAAATATAGGGGTCATAATCCCTTTGATAAGTGTGCGGCAACATCAACAAAACAAGATGTAATTTCCTCCTGAGGCACATTTGTAAACCGGGCATATCTACGTGCAAATCACTGAGCACATATGAACACACAGCCATTGGACTGTTTCAACAGCAACAGAAATCATCACAATTTCTTGTTTGAAGTGTGTCCATCTGTTTTAAGTGTGCATATTAAGGGGATCATTGCACTAGATGTTGTTTGATTTAGGACCCTGCACTGTTCAATGGTCTCCCTGTAGACTAATGTGTCTGCAGGAAAGTCATTTCAATCAAAAACGCATCAGTCAGCTGTTTGTTTAGGGGCGTGGATTAACTTCTTCATAAAATCTATTTTTTTCCAACAATTCCATTAAACACAAACACACTGGGAACCAGTGGTTACAGTAATGAACATAAAATAAAATAATAATTGAATTCAAATGTCCTTTTTTGAATTTCACATCTGCCCAGTGCTTAAAAAGTTCTTAACTTGTATTTATAGAGAAAAAAAAAGTTAATTCAAAGGGGTTTAAGGAGATTATAGAAATTTGTTTTAATAGCATTCAACATTAGGAAAAGCACCCTTGTAGAAAAAGAGTTAAAGACATCACTTGAATTATACGGAGTGTCTGAGAAAATGGATTGGAAACTCATTAACGCTGCAGTAGCAGACACAATGGACCCCCTGCAGTTGCTTACCGCTCATACAGCTCAGCAGATGAATCAGTGGAACATCACATGTTGCCACACCTGGACACCCACAACACATATGCACAGACTCCACTCCTGGATATACAGCTCCACCTTCAAGCATCCATCACCCCGATGAGGCTCAATGCAACGCTGGCAGACCCTGGAGAATCAGCACCCACCTGTAACTGCATTTCAGATCCAACAGACAGGTGAGGATGGAAGGGAAGGTCTGCAGAGCCCACACAGATGCTGCTGGTGAAGCAAGGTAAGGTAAACTTAAAGGTCCCTTAATGGTTTGTTTTGGGCTTACCACCCGAACTGCAGCCATTTAAGATAAATAAATAACACATGAAAATTTTTACACATAAAAACACACCAATATACACATACAGTATATAAAATCAATAACAAGGAACAGTTCTGTGCAAGATGAAGGGATTTTTGAATCTATATTAACCTGCAGTGAGGGAATCTGAACCCCCTACCAGAAGGAAGCAGCTCGTACTCATGGGATGCGTCGCTTAAAATTTTATCAGCCTGATGCAGCATAAATGGTTCAGAGATACCTGTCGGGATAAGAGTTGTTAGCACCCATTATCTTCCATGCGGTGTGAATTACTGGTTTCCAAAGCTCTTTGCACTATTCACTCATGGCTGCACCTCCACCAAGAACAATAATGTACTTAAGTTATTCAGTATGCAGCCGGTAAGTCTGTGGACTTATCAGAGGGGTTGGTGAGTCATCATACAGGGATCTGGTTCACTAGATACTGACCGAAAACTGCTTCGCTACTAGATTTGTGGTTCTCAAGACTGGTCTTGGTGTCATGACGCTTACGCTACCATAGGCTGATGAAGCTGGCACCAGTATACATACAGTAGGCGCTGATTTTGGGGCACGAGCAACCACGGAGAATACTGAGCAGCCATGTGGTTATGATGGCAAAGTCGAAGCGTTTGCTGATCTGGTGAACATCCACTGATGTAAAAGAAAATAAAAAGAGAAGTTTAATCACTGCACGCAAAGAACATAAACACTGATGTTCAGTGCTAAATGGACCAAATGTTGAAAGTTTGAACATTTTTTAACAGAAAAAAACCCGTGGAACTTGAATGATTTTCTATCTAGGTTTTGATAAGTATTCTTAAATTGGCTTTCTATGCTTTTTTAAACCCATATATATATATAACCTATAAGAAAATTGCTGTATAAAATCTAAATTAAAACAGAATGTAATGATTTATCACATTATATATCATTACCAGATACTTTAAATTATACTGCGATACAGATTTAAAGCTATATTGCCCAGCGCTGGCAGGCACAGTTTTATATTGTATATATACACACATACATACACATTTATATACATATATATATATATATATATATATATATATATATATATATATATATATACAAACACACACATACACGTGAGTATTTTTCTCTATGCATGTGTGTGTGTTTGTGTGTGTGCGTGTGCGCGTGTGTGTGTGCACACATGTACAGATGTGGGCTCAGCATACACAGTTGTTAGTAAGCTCATCATCCTGTCTTTTTAATTAGACTGGCGTTTATCACAGCCCTGTGATTGCTTTTGTAATGATGTCACTGGTGCATAATGAGTAAGGAGGCATCACGCTGCGAACATGACAGACGCTTGGCTTCTCTCTCCACGGACAAATTTGACGGGTAGAGGATGAAAGGAGGGAAAGAGGGAGGGGAAGGCGAGAAAACACCATCAGAAAAAAAAAACATTAAATTGATTAGAGGGGCCAGCATTCAGCTGTCACAGGTTTAAATGTTTTCTTTGCTCAAATCGTCTCACAATGCTTCTGACTGCCATACAGGGAGTTTTTCTTTTACATTGGGCCTTGTTAACCTGGTGGTTGGGCAATGCCATATATATACACATATATGTATATACGTATGTATATATATATATATATATATATATATATGTAAAGATTAAACAACGACGAGCCGTGCATTATACAGTTTTAATGCACGATGCAGAGTCTAGAACACCACAATGTGCATTGTGCATCTTTCCCTCCAGATGGCAAAACCCACCCTTGTTCCTCCCCTGGTGCAGCGCCCACCACGTTTGTGCCACTGTGTCAAATTATAGTTGTTTTCCTGCATTCCTGAACAAAAATAAATAAATAAATAGTGATTGAATGTTTCGCTTGATTAATTCCTGACGCATGGATTCAGCTCTTTCCAAAGAAACAATTGGGGAGTGGTACTCTAGTGGTCTGGGAAACTGGGCTCAGGTCTCTGGCGGCACAATAATGGTGACTCACTGTGGGCCCTTGAAAACAGCTGAAAGCCCTCCAACATGAACCCCCTCAAAATGTGTTTATGTGAACTTTCCTGGTCAGTTAAGGACATTTTTCTTTCTTTTTTTTTAAGTCTTCCTCACTCATTCCCCTTTCTCTGCCTTATCCAATCCAGCTGTTCTCTTCTTCATGACATTTGTACGTGGTGGATATGTGTCTAATATACTGTTGCAGCCAGTGGCTTATGTGGGGAGGGGGACTGGGGATGGGGGTGTGATCCCAAAGAGCTTATATCTGAGTAAACACAAATCAAATTACTCTTTCTTGTACGCTCGGAGTTAAGCTTCCTTAGATTGTTGCGGGGTCTCTTCTCAGATGGAGAAAGGAGATAAGGGGGAAGTTCTTAATGTCAACATCAATGAGATGGTTTGGGCTTCCTTCCACACACTTCCACCACATGACATGTAATGCACCCTCACCAGAGACAACAAGCCAAAGACGCACTGCACTAGTGGTTTGATGCTGGGGGGTCGCTTCACAAGCATCAATCGGCTTGTGAAGCGACCGTTTCGGCATCAGATCTAGCTTTTGCTCTTGCAAAAATTTCGCAGCCTGATCGGTTACGAAATTTGGAAGCGCATAATTTTTTCTATTTGTATCCGGTGGGTAGCCCACCTAACAAAGACACAATGAAACTTAAAAAAATGGATTGACGATTAAAATTTGTCTCCTCATTTTAATTTTTATGGTGTCTGCCAATAGAAAACAGGAGGAAATTGTGTTTTATACACTGCAAAAAAAAATCTAATCTTACCAAGTATTTTTTCTAATTGCTCATCAAATTATCTCATCTCACACAAAATAAGAGAAAATTATCAAAAGAGAAACATTTCAGTGAGATAAAGGAACTTGTTTTAATACAATGCATCTTATTTCAAGAAATCTTATCAATAAAATTTTGCTTGTTCTATTGGCAGAACTCTTATGCTTATTACAATACAAACATATGTATATATATATACACACATATATATATATATATATATATATATATATAGTTATATATTTATATATATATTGCTATATTATTTACATATTGTTTATTTTTATTATATTATTTATGTATTATTTCTTTAGTCAGTTTCAACTTATTTTACTGACAGATGATTTTTTGCTTATTACAAGCAAAAAAAAATCTTGACCACTCAGGTTAAAAAGGAAAAAAAAAGATATATTTGGGTACTTGGCTTTTGTATGATGTCAGAATGAATCTTAAATCCATTACAACCTTTACAGGTGAACTGAATTAAACTTTTCAATGTATATTTACATTTTTCAATGGTTAAATATTTATTCTGCATCATTCTGTTCTCCAAAAAACAAAAGTTGAATAACCCCTACTTTTTGTGAGTATATGTATATATATATATATATATACAGTATATATGTATATATATATACATGTACAGTATATATGTATATATATATCATACATATACATATATATATATATATATATATATATTAAGAGTGGTCAGGATTTTTTTTTTTTTTTTGCTTGTAATAAACAAAAAATTGTCAGTAAAATAAGTTGAAACTGACAAAAGAAATTATAAATAATTAAAAAATAATTTAAAAAAATAATAAATAAAAATTCTATGAAATTATTACATTGATTTTGAATCTTGGTTTGAAGAAATTTACAAAACAAACACATAAAATGCAACAATCAAACAAGCGTGATGGGGCTCCAAAGCCAAAATTTTGTTGGGCAAAACTGTGAGACAATCACTGTAATCAGGTGTTTTCATTTGTGTGTGTCAGGGGACAAACGTGGAGCTCCGAAGAAGTGCGATGTCTTCTGGATATACAGAACGACAAAAATACTTCACAACTATTGGAGAAGGTGTACAAGAACATCGAGTTATTCAAAATGTTCAGCAAAAAGATTAAAGAGGATAATTTCAGCTGAACAGTTCAACAGTGTTGTGTGAAAGTTAAGAAACTACGTCAACAATATTTCAAAGTACGAGATGCCTTGCACAAAAGTGGTAGCTTTTCAGATGTGAAGGACAAATTTGTGTGGCTTGAGGACCTCGATAAGATCCTGAATACAAGAGCAGTAGTGAGCCCTGTAGATGTTGTGGAGTCAAACGAGAAGGAGGAGGAGGAACCAGGAGAGTGCGTCTTCAGCTTATATGGATATCTGCAGCCCCTCAGTTGATGGGGAGGACCAATAAAACAGACTCTTTTGCCTCCACCTCCAGCCTGACTGTCTCCTGCAACCAGGTCAAGAAACAACTAGAAAAACTGAACCGGAACAAGGCTGCAAGGCATCCAGATGGTCTCAGTCCCAGAGTTCTCAAGACCTGCTCAGAACAACTATGTCCGGTTCTCCAGCACCTTTTTAACACCAGCCTGAGACAGAACAGTGTTCCTGTGCTGTGGAAAACATCCTGTCTTGGGGCGGTGATTAGCTCAGTTGGTTGAGCAGCCGCCCCATGAACAGAGGCTGTAGCTCCTCAGTGCAGTCGGCCCCGATTCGATTCCCGGTCCAGGTCCCTTTGCTGCATGTCTCTGCCCCTTTCCTGTCACTGTACACTGTCATATAAAGGCCACTAGTGCCCAAAAAATCCTTTAAAAGAAAACATCCTGTCTTGTTCCTGTCTCTAAAAAACCACAACCAGCTGAACCAAATGACTACAGACCAGTTGCCCTGACATCTCACATCATGAAAGTCCTGGAGAGACTTTTACTGGCTCACCTCAACAAGCATGTCAACACCTTTCAGGACCCATTAAGGCCCTTTCAGATAGAACGTGACAAGCGCAGGCGGACGGCAGCAAACCCTTTCATTGTGTATGTGGTACCGTGGAGCTCCGCGGCGTGCAAGGTGGGCGCATGCTGCTGACGCTGCTGTGCCCGAATTTAACAATTTTTATTCTGGCGCTGCGCGCAGTGACGACATCCTAGCACGTCCAATAGGAGATAAGCCGGTTCTGGAGGGAAAAAATTCGAGGAAGTAGATCTGCAGTCAGACGAAAAATGGAAGACAAATTGATTTACTTGGTGTCACCACATCCGGAGCTCTGGGACAGTAGACAAAACGCCTACCGTGATCTCACCAGGAAGGGACAGAGATGGAGGGAGATCAGCGATTTGATGAATATGCCAGGTTTGTTCAAAGTGAAGGCTTGAAATGTTTACTTTCAACCATGAATATCAGCTTAACATGAGCTATTTAGCAAAGGCACACCAGCTTTTTTTTAATGACATGCCAGAAATATATAATCTGCTATTGTTCTCCTGTGTTACATTATTTAAAAAACTGGTTAATCCAGGTATGTCTGAAGTCATAATTGTCAGACATATCTGGATTGATCAATTAATCCAATAATGTGAGATAGGAGCAGCAGATAAGTGGTGCAGCTGTACTGAGTCCAGAGATAGTTAATAAGAATGAGGAAAATATAAGCCTTCATTGACACACATTTTCTCAGAAAAAAGGACCAAATACAAACTCATAGAAGGAACCTTATGTTCACATATTGTTGGACACAGTTTGAAATAAAAAAGTTTTTAAAAACATATCTAACTCACAGTGGAAGATCTAAAAAAGAGATGGAAGAACCTGAGGGACCGTTATATGAAGGAGAGAAAGGCAGCTAGGGAGATCGAAGTGGGTCTGCAGGAGGACAGCAAGTGACGTGGAAGTTCTTTGGGATTATGTCCTTCCTGGAGCCAAGTGTGGTGGAGGGGAAACCTCGACTAACCTTCACCCCCTCCCCCCCCCCCCCCCCCCCCCCCCCAAGTCCTTTCCCCTCCACTGCCAATTCAGGCCCTCAAACCACCACTTCCCGGCCAACCACCCCCTGGATCCTGATGAGGACACTGTCACCCTGAATTTGACAGTGGTTCCCCCAGAGGAATATAAGGTGCTGATGCCAGGCACCTCACCCCCCCCCCCCCCATGTTATATTGTTCAAAAAATAAAAAAGAGTGAGCTTTTTGCAATGTTGAATTTCCTTTCCGGGATAAATAAAGTATTTTTCATTTTATTTCATAAAAGTGGTAAGTTTATGTTAAACTGATATTTCGACTGTGCAGTGTACAGACCTTATCTCTAACTGTGTCTTGAGGTTGTGTTGATCGATTCAACCAACAACATCAAAATGTAGTAATAGATTATTTAATTGCCACAGTCCTACCAGCAGTTCATTTGCGTGGCCCGTTTAAGTCTGCTGATATACAGTCCAAGGGCCTCATTAATAAAGCTTGCTTACGCACAAAACAGGGCCTGAAAGTGGCGTAAGTGACTTTCGATGCAAAATTTCTTATTATAATGTGGCAGGACGAAGGAGGGCCCAGGCGGGAATTGAACCACAGACTCCCGGGTGAGAGTCATGTGCGCTAACCAGTCAGCCAAAGGGACATCCCCTTGGCCAAGTAGCCAGGGAACATGAACACTCAGAGGCATAGTGACAGGACTGTCAACTGTCACAATAAAAACAAACCTGACGGGACAATACACGCAAACTCTGAACCTTGCGCACGAACACTTTGGAGATGGGTAAACTGGCGATGCCGCTGGTGAGATGATGAACTTAAGCCACGTTCATGCATTTAACCATCATATCAGACTGTATAGACCCTCGTAAACCCCGTCTGTTCCTGGATTGAGCTGTACAATCCATAAGCCTCACTTAAGAGAGCTACTGTATATCTTCAATTATATAGTGATGGCGCTTTTTGGTAGGTTAACTGTAACAAGGTGTGGAGGCTGATTGTAATTACTGTGTAAACATAACTGTGGTGACGCGCGTGCGTAATGCTTCACAATGGATGCGCTGCACTGCTGGAAGATTGTGGCAAGGTGGGGATCAGGATGGAAAGATTTTAGAGAGCACAAATATTTCCTTGGCCATTATTACTGGCTGATACCAATAGATTCCCCAAAGCCACCTTTCCCGAACTGGGGATTCCTGGATAATTTCAGAGGGTCGCCAGACCATTGTAATTCAGTCAGTCAGTCATTTTCTGTACCGCTTATCCAGTTCAGGGTCGCGGGGGTTGCTGGAGCCTATCCCAGCTATTTTCAGGCGAGAGGCGGGGTACACCCTGGACAGGACGCCAGTCTGTCCCAGACCATTGTAATTGGGTAAACTAAATCAATTGAGAATTTTTAGGGTTTTCAAAATAAATCTGCTAATGCAGGGAGATTATTCTGTTATACATTAATCTTCTAAGATATAAATTATAGCCCAAGTCATAACAAAAATCACAATTTGGCAATATCTTGGTCAGCTAAGTCATTTTTCATCATGTTTTCTTACCGTTGTGTACATGATCCACAGAAAAACCACGTTATCTTCTTAATTCGTGAAGATTCTGACAGTTCTCCAGCCTCACATGTAGAGATGCTGCAGGATGATCTGATGTATCACACAATAAAGTGCATAGCTGTCGCGGGGGCTCACAGACACCAGCGAATGGTATTTTGGGGGTTGTAGCTCAAAAAGTTTGGGAACTCCTAGGTTTATATGTTGAACTGGACCCGACGGAACTGTTTAATCTCCGTACGCAGCTGTTGACCACAACACGCTCTGTTGGGGAGCGAGCCATTGGTGTTTGGATGAACGAAGTACCACTGACATCATTCAGCGCTACAGCAACATGCTGTCACTTCTGTTCATCTGTGATTCCACTGTGAAGTCCAAATAAAATATTTTTTGAGTTCCACCTCACCAACAAACAACTCGACTTCATTCTCCATGAAATTGTGTTTTCTTGTCTTCTCAGTCGTCACGATGAATCTTTAAATGCCACAGATCAGCTGGCTTATTTATATGCAGAAATATCCAAAAGGTGCTTTGCATTGACCATTTATGGTAGAAAGCGAGTGTGTAGGGGGCGGGATATGAGCCAAATTCACCTGCGAAAACTTCCAGGGAGAGTGGGATTTATAAAGGGGAAATTGCTTGGATCTCTGCATATGCCTGTTTTTATACATTTGAATATTTTTGGGCACACGCAAAGTTTGGGTTTTTGGCGCACGCACACTTTTAGTAAAGATCCTACGCTCAGTTTTATAAATGAGGCCCCAAATCAGCACCAGCATGAAAATAAGCAGACGGTGCTCCATGATGTACGGTAAAAATTGCGAGGGATTTGTTGTCTGCCCACCTAAGCTGTATAAGCAATCCCCAAACAGCATCTGCTATCACGTGACTATTTTTGGACCGCCTTTGCGAACATGAACCGAACCAACTGAGAAACTGCAACATGGTATCAATTATCGCTTTGGTTTGAATCACAAAGCAGACCTTCCAGTGTGAACATGACCTGAGTTTATGTGTGGATGGCAGCCCTGATCGTAGGAAAATATCTTCGTTTTATGAGATACCCCGCTACGTGTGGACAAGGCCTAAGTGTTTGCTGCACCTGCCACCGTGCACGTCCCTATCAGTGTGGACAGTGACTCCAGTGGGATTACTGGGGTGGATTTGGAAATCTTTGGGAGCGTGATGCCTACAGGAAGAGAAGGAACGCATAAGTGATTGTTAATTAGCTTGCAGAAGCCTTACAAGGAGAGAGAGAGATAACAAAGAAGGCGGGGGGGTGGGGGGAGTGTTAATTAGAGCTAATGTTCTGTTTAGTAATGGAAAAACCCAGGCTTGTGTCACGCACACACACAGAATAAAAGTAACCAAACGAAGGTTCAGTCTTTTTTTACTTCAACTCTCCTCTCTTCCTCTCACATTCATGTTTCCTGATTATGTATCCAGTTATCAAACTGTTCGATGCTTTAATTGATCTGTGGACACACAGATGCGCTGGTGTGTGTGCTGCGTGTTACTGTACACTGTTAAAAAAAAACTGTAATATTATGGATTTTATTCTGTGATGTTTAACATTTTTTTCCCCCATTTTTAAAAAATCCGAAATGATAATAAAATTATGGAAATAGGCTGTGAATTTAAAAGTCTCACATGAAATAACATGAAAAGTCTGTAACTGACATGAAGTTTCCATTTTTTTTAAAGAAGATGCCATTTCTTTTCACAAAAGAAAGAATGTTAAAATACATTTTCAAAAATATATAGATTTATATATATATATATATATATATATATATATATATACATAAAAATTTCTTCTTAGCAAAAGAATTTTTGGGGGGTAATTTCATGTATTTACACTAAAAAGAGTATGTGTGCTGTAGATATTAAAGACTTCTTTACATTGATCTAACTTAATTATTTTGGTTTGAGGATTATCATTATTATTATTTTAGTCAAATCAACTTAAAAACCCTCTCTCTAATCTGAAACATGTTTTTACTGACACTCAAACTAAATTCATTAAAGGCGCTATACCTGATTTTGCACATTTACGAACCATGAGCGAGGTGAAGAGTGTAGTTTGAACTGTAAGCCCCGCCCCTAACTGTTTCTCTCAGTGAGAAAAGCTCCTACTCTCGTTTTTCTCTCCTCCCACTCAACATGCACAAAATAGCGTGCACGTTTCATACTCGAGCACAAAGAAACTCTCCAGAGAAAACTTGCATCTACCAGTGAATTTCCTGTTTTGGTTGCAGTAAATGGCTGCGGATCAGCTAAATGACGTTTTCTATCATAACCGGTAGTTTACCATAACTACAGTTATGTACACAGATGCATAGTTATGACGAGTTATGATGTTATAGGCGACGTTACAACATGACAGCTTGATAAAGTTTCTAACCGGCCACTTCAAGAAGCGGTGATGTAAAGCTTCGTCGCGTTACGGTGTAAATATCACTGTGTATTATATACTGTAGACCAGCAGAGGAAGCTCCAGCACCCAAGGACATATAACATGTTACTCAGAAGAAAGTTACTGAAAAATACCTGTCCATTCAGTCTGAGGCGTCCAGCTGCTCTCTACCAATCCACCGAGATTTACACAAACCATATTCCTTCTTTGGTCTCTCCTGCTTTTCATTTCTCTCCTCCTCAGTTTTTATGCTTACAGGCTGTTTTGCTGCGGTATCGCCACTTTCCCTTCGGTAGACACCATGCGCTGTTTACAAGTGCTGCCGTGCACGTGCGAGGGGAGGGCACTCCTCATTAGAAAACACTGAGTGGCTGATAGGAAACCGAAACTTAAGCAGGACGAACCACATTGGCATGAGGAGAGCGTCACGCTCGCCTTGGAAACCTAAACTAAAAAGGCCTGGATTCATACATATACGCAATCAATAAGGGATTTATTTTTATGAAATTAACTCTTTTAACACATTTATACCGTGTAGAAAGCATTTCTCTGAAAGAGATTAAAATAAAATCAGGTACAGGGCCTTTAAGTTGTTTCAGCTTAGCATGCATGAACAACAAAGGGGGCGGGGCTACTTTCAAAACACAAAATATCAGGACCCCAAAGGCTCATGGGAAAAGCAAATTCAACAGAAATGACCCTCTTATGATTGTCACCCTATAAATTTGAGTTAAGTGTTTGCTGCCTTTGTTATGTTCACATTCAGAAGAAGTTGTTGAAAAAGTCTGTTAAGTTTGGACGTTAAAGTTGCACCATGAGTGTAAAGGACAGTTCAAGGCGATAAACTTATCATCATATCTAATGCTAAATGGTGTCCAGAATGGAACCAACATAATTTTTTTAATTTTGTGTTGCTGTTCTATTTACAGACTCTAGATTTACTCGTGGTGCAAACTCTACCTGTGTAAATTTGCATTAAAAACAAATATTAATGCAGCATTAGCGGTTGTTGGACCAGCCAATAGTGACTTCTCTCCCTGACGAGTTGGGAACAGTAATATTAACAGTTTTTACCGTACGTCTAGGTGATTCTCTTGTTATTATACGTCTTAACATCCTTCATTAAACCTTAAAATGCCAAAATAAAACAAAGATTTCATGTAAAAGCAAAGTTATAAACGGTATTTTTATCATGGAAAATGACTGTATTTTTATGAGAAAGTTTTTCTCTGTAATTTTACGGTATTTTTCTGGCGCCCCAGCTGCCAGAATATTACTGTTTTTTTACATGGTTTTTTTTTTTACAGTGTCGGCTAGTAACTAAATCTCCACATGAATGTCAATGTGCGCCGCAGTCGGGGCAGAGGATCCCGTCGGCAGCGATGGCAGCATGTGTACCTGGGATACACCGAGGTGGTGACAGACCTCGTTAACCTCCGCCCGGTGCTCTGGGTTGTGTGTTTGTGTCTGTGTATGGCGATGTCAAGAATCTTGACACATGTAATTGGAAACTTGCCCAGTTATACTCAACTTATGTCAAGGACTGCAGTCAGAGTGGGCGAGTCTTTTTATATTTCTTTCAGCAGCTGAAGTTGTGGTGATGGCTGTTACAGAGGGGTGCTGATTGAAACGGTGAGCTCTGCCTCCAATCACAGAAGTTTCCCAAAACCTTCATATCCCGTTTTTCTACTCAGAATCATCCAGCATGGGAGAAATTTAGGGAGTTTCTACGTCTCAAGTGGACTGATGGTAATGCAACGTTGCTGTTGAGGACTTCTGTCTGAAGCTGTGGGCCATTATAAGAAAGTTGTGCTGGAACAGAAAAGCTTGGAGTACAACAGAAAGTTGAGGAGATGATGCCTCGGAACAAGTCCACCATTTCCCTACGCTGATTTATCGGCTCAAGTTTCTGTGCAG
The DNA here is from genome assembly GCA_023101725.1 of Atherinomorus stipes. Classification (NCBI taxonomy): domain Eukaryota; kingdom Metazoa; phylum Chordata; class Actinopteri; order Atheriniformes; family Atherinidae; genus Atherinomorus; species Atherinomorus stipes. The sequence goes on from JALJCO010000034.1 coordinate 291,574, forward strand.
CTTGATCTGGAATTCAGGGGGAAGGACAACTTTGACTTTTTTCATTATTTATTCATTTGATTAACCTTTATTTCACCAGGCAGACATTAAGAACAAGATTCTTATTTACAATGCCGGCCTGGCAAGTGCCATAGGCATCATTACTGGCTGTGCTGAAGGCCCATTTATGCTCAATGCAGAAGACGGATACGCAGACAAATGGACAGTTCTGTTCGTCTCCTACATCAGTTAGGGACATAATTTGGTCTGTTTTGGGGGGCTTGTGCAGCATCACTTGATGCAAATAACTGAGCAATACCACTGAAAACCGCAGCATCAGTGTTGGGCTGCAACATGTTTTCCAAAGGGCACTCTGTCTGTGGTGCTGGAGCCTCACCTGTGAGGACGCACGTCTGTGTAGCGGACTCTGACAGGAACACACAGAGAGCAGCTATGATGTCGTCATGTTCATCAGATAAACCAGGTCTGGTAGGGAAGGGGGGCCCTGCCTATATAATGGTTTAAAACACTGAAATACAACCAAACACACTTTATTTTACCTTTTGGAACTTTATAGATGGGTTTCCTGTTTACAAGCATTGGCAGTTGCGCACGCAACAGGGGGCAAAAAGCCTGTTTGTACTGCAGTTTATGGCCAAACACGCACTCATATCATTCATAAAAATGTAAAGTCACCCGGTGAAACTCACAGAGATCATTGTGTTCTAAATATTGTATAAATCTGTATTTTGATGATGAGTTACAAACATATAACAGCAACACTGCGTCAGTATTTTTTCTATTACCATTACACTTGGCAAGGGAGTCATCACCCGGAAACGGCATTTTTCTTGTTAAAACATGGATATTATTCGTGTTGGACCTCATTTGAAATTTGCCTGAAAAACTTGAGTTAGAAAGCGGCTTAAACTTTCGTTTAGACTCTTTGTTAAAACCAAAACAGGCCACCACAGTCTGCTGCAGCAGGTTCTGCTCCATGTCGTCCTCACCTCCTGCATGCAGGAGCAACTTTCACTAGTTTGGGATTAAACCAGGCAAAGATGACATCATCACTACGTTTGGAAAGGAGCTGATTCCAGCTGTTAGGGACTAACACGCATTGCTGTCGGTGAGTCTCACTGCTTGTGGAACATTCTGCTTTATTGTGGATGAAATCCTGAATGTTGGTGAATGTTGGTAAATGGCTCCACAATCAGTTTTTTCTTCTTATTTTCCGTGCCCGAGCAGAGGACGGCCGTCACACAGCCACAGCGCTGCGATGCAGCCATGAACTGATAAATGACTGGTCGCGGTGATGTTGGTATTTAGTACCAGTCTCTCGACTAGAACGCGGGAATAATTTCTGCCACCGCAGTAGTTTAATTCGACATTGTCACAATGTATCTGAACCTGCATACGTTTTCTGAGAGGGTTTTCTGAAGATCAGTCACGCCTACTGTCCTATTTTCACCATTTCTAACCGTTTACATGCATCAATGTTTTGATTTTTGAAACCGAACAAATACCAGGACTTAAACATTATATTTCCCCGACACTTTCACGTCATATCATGACCTTATCTGCATTAAAAGTCGAGTCTTGCACGTAAACAGGTCTTCTCATAGTTCAATAATTCTTTTCCTGCGTTTTCTTGCCCCTGGTTGCGCATGCATCTTATCTGCGACGTTGCTCGGAAACCCTTTATTACATAGTGTCACTGGGTCTGCACGGCCCGGACATTTTGGTCTTGCGGGCCAGATGTGGCCCAGACGCTTTTTGATGACAGCATCTGATTTTATGTGAACCAGTGTCAAACTTTGGCCATTGGGTGTGTTTTTGACGCCCAAATCGTGTGACACAACACGACGGAAAGCCAACGTGCAACCAGCTAAAGGAAAATATAAAGAAGAGGTGTAACAGTATGGGAAAAGAGAGGAAGAGGAGCCGAAGACCACAGTTGTAGAGATGGCTGCGGCTTTTGAAGAATGACTGTGTGAGTGTGTTACGCGTGTTCGGTGGTTGTAGACAACTATCAAGGATTCAAGGATCTTTATTAGTGCTTTTCCACAATACCACATACTGTTGGAATATGAGACATTTCCAAAAGACAACAAACAAAAAACAACACACTTCATTATGCAGCATTACACACGAGCGTCCCCGGTATTAATATGCTTAGATCACTAAGTGTGATTGCCGCGCATCTTGTCACAATCTATGTATTAATGTGTGATCATCCTGATGATCATCGGGTAGAGGAATGTGATCGTGGGAAAACTTTGATGAAATGTTGATTTAACATACGGACCTTTTTATTCATTTGAAAGGTTCTTGTAGTTTCAGCTCACCTGCAGCATAAACAACGCTGCTGGTTTGAATCCTGTAAAGTCAGTCTGATAATAATTTGATATAAGGGAATTAAACGTTTGAGAGCGACAGGATATGAGGAGAGCTTGTACAGGGCTCCTGATTAAAAGCCATGCATGCTAACCAACCATGAGCCAGGAAATCTTCCCGATCTCGGATCAGTCGGATCCGTCCGTTAGCACGGTCTTCAAGAACAGCAAGTGCATCCATTGTGCCACATTATGCACGGTTGCCACTGCACAGCTATTTATATGCACTCTATCCATTAACAAAGCATTCTCACTTTGTCACAATTGTCTCCAAAATGTTTGTAAGCAAGGTCTGTAGTTTGCTTCAAGTTACGCACATTCCTATGATAGTTTTTTTTTTTTTAAATTACAAATCCAAACTCTTCTGTAAGCAGTTGCTTACTTACTTCCAAACCCAGTTTTGTGCATAAGCAAGCTTTATAAATGAGGAATCCCTTTTTTTCCTTCAGATGACCTGGCATGTAGGGGGACCACCTTACCAGCAGTACGAGAAACATTGTTCTAAAATGTGGCAGATAAGAGCAGGTGTGGTTGGCTATTCGGCTTTAATTTTCCACCTATAGCTAATACTTCATATATTCCCTAATAATCTGATCTGTTTTGCCAGCAGAACATCACACAAGACAACAAAACCTAGTGCATAATGGAGATGAGTCAGTGGGATTTAAAAGCTATTGGCTTCAAAGGAAGGAGGCTGACGAGATTAAATGACTGTCAGAATCTACAAAGACAAACTGTCCTTTCAAGGGAACTTGATGACACAGGATGCGTCACTAAAAAGGTAAATCTGCCAATGTTTTGTGTTTCACTCGCTGCTTTCCATGGAAACTTTTCAAAAATAAAACTGATATTTCTTAAGTTTCGAAGAAGTACAATTGTAATATGGTGTTTAACACATCAGACTCCGCTTTGAGGATGGAGATACAAACATTTTGTGTTTTAGAGCTACTGCTAGGACGATTATGAAAAAATTTATAATCACGATTATTTTGACTGATATTGAAATCACAATTAATATACACGATTATTCATTGATTTTATAAAGTGTTTATTGAAACACCAAAACTCGACTTTAAATAAAACTTAAAAAAACAAAACGGAAATGAATTAGAAACAAGTAAAGGAGTAAAATAAGAATATTATTTAAAATAACAATAAAAATGAATACTCAGTCTACATGCATTCCTGCTCTATACTCCCTGCAGTTTGCTTCCTATAACTTCATCAGCCTGTTCACTTAAGGGTTAATTGTTAACCCTTAACAATTAATTGAAAAGGCAAAATTGAAATCAGGATTAAAATTCGATTAATCGTCCAGCTACTGCTGCTCCTCATCAGGAGATGAAAGCAGCAGATGATGATTCAGAGGCAAAGTCTGTATGAAGCCCTCTGATCACATCGGCAGGAAAAAAAAAACAAAAACTGGCGATGACTTTCAGGCAGACACCCGAAACATGACAGATATTAAAGACCCCTCAGGAACAACTTCTGGCATGCAGATCTCATTTCTTGATCATGTATTCCACTTTTATCCAACACGTGGTTATCTGGGATGTGCGTGATACAGCTGTTGACTACTGCGGCACGGCCACACCATGCTATCCCGCGGCCACGCGCTGTAGATGGGTTTCTGAGCAACATCATAGATAAGATGCGTGCGCAACCAGGAGGCTAAAAAATACAACATTACTGAACTAGATTGGGAAGACTTGTGCTTTTCATGCGAGACTCAGCTTTTAAAATTATCAGCCTTTGCAGACCCTCATGTCCTCTGGTACCGGCCTTTTAGTTGTCCTTAAAGTCGGTACAAAAACCCACAGCGAGGATTCTTTCCACCGTTATGGTCCTCATCTAAGGAACAGCCTGCCAGAGAACCTCAGGGCTGCAGAGACTGATGATGCTTTTACAAAAAGGCTTAAGACCTACTTTTTAATAAAACATTTAATTAATTTGTCATATTTATTTATTTATTTTTAAAGTGGAAATGAAACGCTCAACCAACCTAACTTTATTTACTAGACTGAGTCGTGGTCTTATCAATAATTATACACCAAACGTGAAAAATATAAGCATATAAAAGAAAAATGTAGCAAAGTTTTATATTTTTAGGACAAGAGCGCCGCCATCTTGCAGTTCTCTAAGCTCTGACGTCACCGGGTTGCTTAGTGCTGTGGTCCTTAATAAGAGTCCTCGAGTCTGCACCACAGTTAGAAAGATAACAGTATGAATGACAGAGACTGATGAAAGGAGAAGAAAATACAAAAGGGGGACCACTACTGTATCCCTGTGGTCTGAAAGCAAGTTTTCCAAAGTTTAGTCTGAAGACAGGACAGTTCACAACCTCCAGCTGAACCAGAAACCGGTCCTGCTGCTGCTGGCGGCTCTGAAAAGGGAACCTCCCTGACTCCAGATCATGAGGTGAGAATTTCCTAGAGAAAATTGGGAGAATTATCAGGAGACTTATAGTCTGGTCGCCAAAGGTCTGCAGACTAAAGCCTGAAGCTGCTCTGAGTGTTTAAAGGAGTCATCACCCGGAAATTAGAGTGCCAGTTAGGAATTTGAAATGACATCTGTTTTAATGTACCTAGAATCTGCTGTCCGCTAAACACCAGAGTGGCTCGTGAACATTGTGCTGTGGTCGGAGGAGGAAGCTGTGAATCCAGCAAGTGTGTCTTGCGCATTATTCAAAAACAGTCTCTGCTTTCTGAAATGCCAAAACATCTTCTATAGTGCCTTTAATACATAAGTGCTCTGATGTAAAAAATAATAAGTCAGAATAATTCAGAGATCTCCAGATAACATAGGTGTAGGTTATCATGACCTTAGACGACTGTTTGACGTTGTAGATCCAGATATTCATGCTGCTTTCCATGTTGGCAGATACGAGTTAATTGGGACTAGTTCCCCAAGCAATGGCGGCGCTGCAAGATGGCGCAACACACAAAACACTCGTTGGATTAGTCTATAATGGTAATAAAGTATGGGATGCTATTAACAGCAATGTAAACAGTCTTAGTGTTCTGGTTTTCATAGGATCCGGTTCGTAATAAATTTGCCTTTCTGTCCCTCCACCTCCAAGTCTGCATTTTGGGCCCTTCCTCCTTTTCCTAACATATTATATAATGAAAATAATCTAAGATGATGAATATTTGCAGCAGATGCCATATTTATCCAGGTTATCTTGTCATTGGCTTCCCGTTTGGCAAGTAGTGTATGAAATGAAATGAAATGGAAAATACTTTACTTATCCAAGAAGGTAAATTCAGCATTGTAAAAGCACACTCTTTTTTTTTTTAAAAAATAAACAAAAAAGTCAGTCAGTTTTGTTCTTTAGGGTGATGCTGCTGGCAGGAATGAATTCCTGTATCTCTCCGTCCTACAGTGAACTTGACGCAGCCTCCCACTGAACACACTCTGTTGATTCTTCACCGTGTTGTGGAGAGGATGGGAAGAGTCCTCCATCATCTTCATCAGCTTGTGCAGCATTCTTTTTTGAACGATCAGCTCCAGAGTTATCCCCAGCACAGAACCAGCTTTCTTGATCAGCTTGTTTAGTTTCTTCAAGTCTCTGATTCTGATGCTGCTGCCCCAGCAAATGTTGCAAAGCTAATTGCACTTTCCACAACAGACTTGTAGGAGATCTGCAACATCTTGGTGCAGACGTTGAATGATCTCAGCTTCCTTAAGAAGTAGTCTGCTCTGACCCTTCTTGTATGTATTTCATATATATTTATATATTTTTCATACCTTTCTGTATGTGCTGTATGTGTTACCCTATACTCCCAGTTAATAACTTGAAGCGTAATGTTAAATATTATTTCCTGCATGAACAAGTTGAAGTAATCAGTCAAATTTAAATAAATCATTTCTCATACTTGATGCAAACTGTAAAGAGAAAGGCAAGTCTTTGTGGTCATGAAAACATTTTTTTTAATTAAGAAAATGCTGCTAATTTGAGATTCATTACTCAGTAAATTGTCTTCCTAAGGTGGTGGTTAATTAGGCATTGCTGGCACAGCAGTCTTGGGGAGGTAATTTCATGTTTCAGGATGAGCAGGAAGACGTGGGAGTCAAAGTTGATGTTGAGCTAATATGGGTGAGTACAGATGTATAGTTAACATGTCACTGCAAACCTTCTGCATCGAGATGGAACTGAGCTCTATAAGCAGTAGCACAGTAACCCATACCTGTCAGGTTTTGAATTTAAAAATAAGCCGCCATGAGCCATCCCACCTCCTCAACCAAACTTCAGTTTCACTGTACAATACAAAGTTTATTGTACAAAGTGTACAATAAATGAAAAATAAGCACTTACTAACTTCAATTAAGCCGATCAGATTCTGATCATTGTTGACAATGAGATGCTGTGAATTTCCCTACATTATACAACAGCCTAAATAATATTTTTACTGTTTATGTCACATTACGCTACTTGTCTGTAAATTAAAATATTTACATTTTATTTTCTTTACATTTCTTCTAATTTCTCATATTCACCCATGTGACTCTGTGGCATTCACTAGAGACAGTGTTTCACCGATGTTCACTCCGTAATGGTGGGTGGCCATGGTTATATTATAAGCATCAAAATGTGGACAACAATTTTTTTCACAAGGACAACGTAAAAAAATCCAGAAGCGCCTGTCTAAGAATTTTCCCCCGGTCTTCTTCGACAGAATTTAGTCTAAGAGGACCGGGGGAGGAACGCCACCATCAGAGCTGAGTCAAGCCACAAATCGCATTATAGACATTATGCGTGACTCTGCAACTTTTTCAGGCATCCCAGACAGCCTCATTAAATCATTACAAATATATCAAACACAAAACTATCAATATATGTAGCCAATGTTCATTTTAAGTTCCAGACACAGTAACGAAAGCTTTAGTGACATCCCCTGGTGGTGTAGAGTTATGAACGTGAACTCATAGCAATAGTTAGATATGTTAGCTTTAAAAAGCCCCCAGCCCTAAAGAAATACATCCACACATAATGAAATAATTGGCCATCACAGACCTTGATTACACGTAATGTGGATTTCTCCTCAAAATGACAGGGTATCCAAACAAATACTTGTATTGACAGTCATGCAATTTGGCGCTGAATAGGCACCTTGATGGAGAGTAGGCTGCGTTATAAGGGAATAACTAGCCTAATTCAGATCTGTTAAAAAATAGAACCGAAAATAAAAAAAATAGAAATGGATGCTTTCTTCCTCTTTTTTTGTGTAATATTGATAACTAATAACATGCCACACATACAGTGCTTCCGCATGTACAAACATACCCATAGAATAACTGAATGTAGAAATCATTTAAATAATAAAGGTTGGTGCTCGTGGCAAAGACAGTTTCTTGCAATGTCTTAAAATAGCCCTCATAAAGTGTCGTGCAAGATCGTCCATGCAAAAACATGACTTGCATACAGTAAAGGCCCTTTCAGATAGAACGCGGCAAGCGCAAGAGGACGGCGGCAAACCCATTCATTGTGTATGCGGTACCGCCGCGGCAGCGCGTTCCGCCATGCCGCGGAGCACCGCGGCGCGCAAGGTGGGCGCATGCCGCCGCGGTGGCGCTGACGCCGCTGCGCTCGAATTGAACATTTTTTAATTCGGGCGCAGCGCGCTGTGACGACATCCTAGCGCGTCCAATAGGGGAGGCCAGTTCAGGGAAAAAAAAGTGGTCCTTGTTCAGCCTGAAGTAAACCTGGAAGTGGTCTGTGTGAAAGAATGCAGCTCGCGGACGAACCTGAACTCCCCACGTTCTGCCTTGTTATCAGGATCAGGTGGACCCCCACCCTTTTATCTGCTGCTGATGTCCTCCTCCTCCCTTGGAGCAAAGCTCTTTGCTGCGACCATGAGATGTACATCTCTCACAACGAAGCGTGCCGGGGAGAAAACACTTCCTGGTCTGTCGCTTAGCAACGCGTGCCTGACGTGTTTGCTGCCGCCGAGTCTGCGCCCTACCCCGCGGTGAACTCGGCGAAAAACGCGTTCTATCTGAAAGGGCCTTAAGTCTAGAGGCATTTTTTTTTATTGGAAATGCACAGAAAGGCATCTTGTTCATCGCACAGTCCCTTTGATCATACATGGAAATATAACCAATAGAAATAGGTTTTGCCACGCTGACCAGCATTGCTGGCCTGTCTATCCATCATTTGCGATGGTTAGTAGCTAATTCTAAACTTTCATTAGGCACTGTACACCATAGGCCTACACCAAAATCGGTGAAACACAGAAGCAATATGAATGTTAAGCTATAAGTGCTGTAAGTTTGCCATTATTATCAATTTCAGGCAATGACGTCTGTGAAGCGACTGACATTACTACAGAGACAGTCGCATCAGAGTCTACCTACGTAATGGCGCTCACCGCGGCCACTGCCCTCACAGGAGACACCTTTAAGAGCATCTTCTTCACAGACCCCAGCTGTTATTTAGACTTCATAGATCCCTGGTGTCGCACCCATCTTTGAGACGCTCTCATCCAAGACCGAGTCAGTGTCAACCTACAGTCTCAGACCGGGAGGGAGCCAAGTGCGTCTGAGAAAGTGTATGAGTGTCAGCAGCAAGTTCTACTGGGAAAACTCCAGCTACAGATGTGGGCATGAAAAAGTTCCCCTTTCAGCCGACTGCCAGCCACTTGTCTGCTAATTCAATCACACAGAGAAACACCTGTGTGCCCAGGGGAAACGATTTTAGAGCATAAATGAACGCCCGGAACAAGATGTTTCCACACGCCAAGTTTGGACACCGTACGCGATGGCGTATTTGCGGGACAAGTCGTTCAGCCAGTGATAGTGCAGTAATGGTGCACTATTAGTGCACCACTTTTGGCAGAAAAAGGAGGAACTTTTTCATCCCCAGATCTGTACAGGAGCTAAAGAAGAAACTACTTCTTCAAATACAATTGTTGGAAACTCTAGACGGCAAATAAATTTGCGAAGACTTGACAACAACCCAGATGCTGCTTTTAATGCAGTGAATCATTGTTATTCTAAACAAAAATGTCTTTTGTTCTTATTGCATAAAGGGAACGAATATTTATTTTGTACAATCATCCTGTGGTTTTGTGGTGGAAATGATGAAAAATAATTGAACAACTTATATCAATACTGTAACCTAGCTATAAAATAAAAAATAAAGCATCTACATAATCCTAGAGCCTCATACTATTTCATCCGTTATGATGATCACCACAGTCTTGATTTAATGATGTTATTTTCCAAAGAATGTGGTAGCCACATGGTCCCGTATGCCCCTGCCATCATGTCTCCCTTTGTAGGCATCAAGAGATGGTTGGTCGTCCCGACAGTCTCCGTCATCCTGAGGTTCTCCCATGGAGATAGAAATGCTGTGTAAGGTGGCGCATGCAACCACGACACGGCACACACGAGACGGGGCCATCCTCATCTGTGACAAAAAATTGCAATGTAGTAAATTTTAACCATGCAACATTTTCCCATTCACTATTGGTGAAATTTTTTGAGGAAATTGAATACATAAATAATAGAAGTAAACCTTCAGAAAACTCATTCACCCACCTCTTTCACTACTCACAGTGGTATTTGACATTATCATGTTATGGTCTCGCTAACTACTAATAAGCAATTGCTATGTACTGTTATTGTACGTCAGAGTGCAGAACATGGAACCGCCTCTTCCACCGACCAAACGTCCTCTCAGTAGTAACTCTTGTAGCACACAGCACGTTGTTGTAGCGCTGCTGTTGTCGTCCTTGCGGGTCGAGGTACGGGTCAGTAGGAAGGGTCTGCAGGGGTAGCCGTTGTCTCCCAGTATGAAGCCGTCAGACATAGATGTGTGGGTCCTCTCCTGGAGTGCACAGAGTGACCAGGTTCTAAAGATGTGGCTGTCATGAGCTGACCCGGGCCACTTGGCACAAATATTCGTGAATTTTCCTGCAAAATTTCAAGCACCTCCACATCTTGTGTTTGGTATAATAACAATGCCACACAGCGCGCACCTCACGCTTAAAGCTTGGTATCTTAACAAACTCCCTCTCTTTAAAATCCCGGGAGCAGCTCAACACGTGCAGATGACAAAACGATGCATCGTTGGTCTCATGATCGAAACAATGCAGACAAAACTTCTGGTTCTGAAGAGCGAGGCAGAGTCGGGTAAGCGGGCTCAAATGTAAAATCCAGAGTGGAAACATGATCCATTATTGACGTTTGACTGAGGTCTGGCCCTCACAGGAAGACCAGATTCTCACCCATTACGTATTTCCGTTTTTTGTGAAAAGGTCTATAATCCCTGCAAACGTAATGAAAATATGCAACTTTTAATGTAATAGTAACTGCAAATGTAATACATTTCCCACAATTAATAGTCTATTTTTTGTTAATCACTTTATTTGTTGCATTTTATTCGAATGGAATTATATTTTACATGTTTGACATTTGCACCGTGCATGTGCACAGACTGTTAAGCATTTAATTATCTTTCGCCCTTTTTAATTGTTTCACCAAAAACAAACAAAAACAAAGGCTTAAGCCGGCAGTGTTAACTGAAAGATAAAAATCAAATGAACTAATGATTTCATACAGAGATACCATGTCATTTTTTTTAAAAAATATTTGAATAAATAAGATCACTTAAGACACTTTTTACAGCCTAATCAGTGATACAGAAAAATTAAAGTTGATGAAGACTTCCCCATTGTTATCTTATGCCAAGTGACAAATTAAATGTATTTAAAGGAGCCCTATCATGAAAAATGGACTTTTAAGAGCTTTTCAGCATGTCAATGTGTTATTTCTTCATCAAGAAATGATTTAAATCGTTATTTTTCTTCATTCATGCATATTTGAGTAATCTACATGAATATTTAAACCAAGCGCTACCTCCCTGCAAACGACTGACGATCCACCCCGATACGTATGAACGTGGCACCAATCACAAAGTGACAAACACGCATGCGCAACATCGTAGCAAGACGCCGTCTGTTGAACAGAAACTCAGAGAATCCTATCCACACTCTCTGAGGAAGAAACTAACACCTGCAGGAAGATTTCCTCAGAGACAAGCAGCCATCAGCTAACAGACGTTTGATCCAGAGTTCAGGAGAATTTTCTTCCTTTTTTTTCTTCTTTTTTTTAAGCTCTAGAGGACAGTAAGTTGGGAAAATGCAGTTACGTTCAGCGTGGTTTTGTTCAGAGTGGGAGTTTATTTGTTGTACTGGATGAATCGACTTGCCAGAACTGGTTGGATTATAACTTCAGGAGCAGAAAAAAAACTCAACTTTGTGTGTGAACTTCACTCCTGACAACTTCATGAATCTCGGGCAGTAAAGTGTTTTTTTCTCTGGGATTACTTCTGAAACCTGACGCAGTTCCTACTATAAAAACGCGCATGGACAGACAACAACACTGGTGAGTCAACACATCTCTCAGCTCAGCGCTAACTGTTAGGCTATGATTTGTTCGCTAATTTACTTACTTGTCAGGGGTCTCTGTGGTACTTCTGTGGTACTGCTTGTACTTCAAATTCCATATCAGACTCTGGGTCGAGCGCATACAGCTCCATAACAGGCTGCTCCGTTTGATCTCGTCGATCTGAGTCCGATTATCCATCAATGTTTACAAGATCCATGTGAGTGCTGCTTAGCTCAGCGCTAACTGTTAGCCTAAGATTTGTTTGCTAAATTACTTGCTTGTCAGGGGTCTCTGTGGTACTTCTGTGGTACTGCGTATACTTCAAACTCCATATCAGACTCTGGGTCGAGCGCATACAGCTCCATAACAGGCTGGTCTGTTTTATCCCGTCGATTGGAGTAATTATCCATCAATGTTTACTACTAACATCCACATGAGAGCTGCCGGTGCCGGTGCTACAGACAATTCTGTGACCCTTCAGAATAAGTGTCTCTTCCGGGGCGACGTCATGAAATGGGCGTAAAACATGCTGCAATTGGTCGAGAGCTCCGCGGTTCAGGACAGTCAGCCATCTTACTTCCGTGTTGGAAATTAGATGCATCGAAAACTAATATTTAACACCAAATTAGTTTCTATAGTAACGATGGGAACATATCTAGCTTATAAATGCCTGTAGTTGACTTTTGGAATGTTTGAAAAGCATGATACAGCTCCTTTAATGGAGTTTTGCTGCCTTCATGTGGGAAAGATGATCCTTTCTACTTGCTAAATGGAAATTACCAGTGCGTTGTGTTCAAGTGATTTCTTGTCGTAATGAAGTTTAACAATGGAGGCTATCTTCGACTGACTAGCTAGCTAGCTGCTAGCTAGAATCTCCTCTGAGGAGGTAAACCAAATAATAACCATATTGTTACAAACAAAACTAAGTTTAAATGATGATGTTATTAAAGTTCTGTACGTCACAGAATTATCCCGACTACAAACTAACCACGTAACAGCAGCAGAAAACTTTAAACAGAATGTATTGCTTCCCATTCAGGATATTTTCATTGTTCTCCGCCATGTTGAAAGGTCAGAGTTTACTTCATCTAGGCAACTCGGGCATCATAAAATTTTTCCAGTTTCCCAGTGGAAATTACGACATGAGTGGGTGTTCAAGTGCAATTTTGATGTCGGACTTTGGTATTTACCATAAATACGATACCACATGAAGGCAGCATTTAAGCTCTTTTCTCTGGAGTAGAAAAAGACACAACTGAGATTATGAATCAATGAGGGAAACAACATGATTCGATGATTAGTTGACCAATGGGAGGATCTGACAAATCCGGTTTGACTGACAATAGGTTGCTTGCACCGTACGTCACGTTCATAAGACGCTAGCGCGCGAAATGCAGACGGAGGGCCAGAAGGAAAGTCGCCTGTAATATCTGTGTGGAAAACGCCTCTGTGTCTGCAGTTTATAGCTGCTCCAATCACGCTATCAGAGAAAAGGATACTTTTTATTTTTTTGGAGTACCTAAAATTGTCATTAACAAAGTTGAAAAATGTGGGAAAACTGACAAAACAACGCTGCAAAATGTGGATTTTAAACCTCCGCCTTCGGTTGGGAGGAGCAGAGTCCAACAATGCCAAAGTTTACAGCGACCACTTTCTAAAACAGGTAAGATAATTTATTATTATTTTATTATTATTAAGGCTATTTCTCCACTCTCTCTGGCAGCAAACCAGTTTTTAGGGGGTTTCTGTGGATCTCTGTGAATAATAGACCTAGTTTGGAGAAATGTGGTTTGACTTATGCACAGCCTCAAATTCGATTAGGAATTTGGGAAAACAGAAGTAAAATAAATTAATATACAAGATCCAAGCACATAAAAACACTCAGCGTTAGCAATATTATGAGCTAGGTTATTTATTTAAAATAGCATAAGTCACTATTACCCGCAGAAACAGGCGACAGCCGTTCAAAGCTTATTAGGATCCTGGTTGACCCGACATGAACCAGAATAACTGTCGGCTTCTCGGCTGCTGAAGGATTCATTCACCAGACAGACAGTAAAGTCATGAGCCTTGCTTTCTTTTTCTTTTTTTTTTTTTTTGCGGACCTCGGGTGGATCTCTGCCCCGCTTGCAGCCTCATTCTGGGCTTTGCAGCACATGATGAAGCAAATTATGCTATGTATAAGAACTGTCCATTTTACGGTTTAAAAAAAACAAAACAGCTGATGGTCCTCGTGTGTGATGGTGGCAGAGCCTCACACATCCTCCAATGCTCACTAACAGGTTAACACCACAACAGTGTGGAAAATCCCTCTTAGGGAGAGAAAGCGATATTGGAAAGGAAGCTCAGCCTCATGTGGGAGACCGATGCGTCCAAACCACGTTAACTTCTTCATTTTGGACACCTGTCCCCCCTACAGTTGTAATTTTTTAAGATCGGATGCCCAGAAGTAAAGTTATGAGCGTTGCTTTGTCAGCAGCGAGATGGTTTGTGATGTAAATCGCCGCACGGCCGGTAAATCTACAAGATTATGAGACCAGTCTGGTTTATTTAGACTTCATGGGTCATATCTTATGTATAAATATATTTTTTGGCAGTATGGTGTCTGGACCAGCCCATTCAAAGCCCCAGCATACCCACTGTCATTCATTTCACTGTGTTTTGAACTGGAGTAAAACACTTCTTGCCCTCCGTCTGCATTTCGCGCGGCGTCCCGGTCACGTGACTGAAAGCCACCTATTCTTAGTCGGGGAAACCCCTACTATCTAAACTGTCAAGTGTTGAGTGTAAAAATAAGCAATAAATTCAGTTTTCTTAATTTTTTTTCATTTTTGGAATAAATTGTCAAAGGATTTATTTTTTTTTTTTAAATCGAGTTATCCACAATATGTCATCTCTCTCACCACTGTCTGCGACTTTTAAATAGGGCATCTCCTTACAGGTGAACATAAGCACACACATGTTCTGCTTTTTGGGGTTCTCACATTTTATTTAAAACTCCTGTCCACTACAAAGAAATGATGAAGAAATCTGGAAGATTGATCATTTTCACACACAACACTTCGGCTATCAGTCTAAATGGGCAAAAATCTAAAAGTTTGTTAATTTAATTCAATTTACCGCTGATAGGCAAGAGAGAAATGAAAATAACAAAGCTGCTGGGGGGTGGTGGGAGTTCAGTAGGCAACAATAATCAAACAACAAACACAACGACCATTTTTTTATTGCGTCATTACATTTGTGGGAAGTTATACACTTCCCCACAAATGTAATAAATCTCTGAAAACGTAATAGTTATTACATTTGAGGGAAATTGCTATTACACTTGTAGTAGGCAGCGGCTATTACATTTGTGGGATATGTATTACGTTTGTGGGGATTACTGCATTGGCGGGGGTACAGGGGGCTTTGCGTGTTTCGTGGTTTGTAGCATGGCGAGTGAAGACAGCGCAAAATGACAAGATCTTATGGAGACATTGGTGGAAGAGGCAAATACAACTGCAATATAAAATTAGAGCAATAAACTTAAAAAAATACAAAAGGTATCTCTGCAAAGCCTCAGAAATGTCCAATTTATGAGAACATGGATAAGGACTTGCAGTTGGAATAATGGAAACCCTCTGCAGCCTTGAAGATCATTACAGCCATTACGCATGAGGTGCGCGCTGTGTGGCACAACACCAGCGGCTCCACAGCAGCTGCAGCTGGACCGGTGGAGGAGCGTAGCGGATGTTAAATAGTGGCGTTTGCTGTGTTGATGTGTTATGAAATCTTAAAAAAGAGAAGAAAAAATAGAAAACTAATTGTGTTGCCCACTGCTCATGAAAACTTTTTTTTTTCATGAGAGTATGTATCTGCGACCCAGCAGCACACCAGAAGCTGAGGTCATTTGTCCATAAAGGTGCCAGTGACCACTAGCTTTTCAGGAGTTAAATCAGCCATTGCCATCCATGTCACATTTGATAAATCGTTTTGGAGTGCTAAATTCACAATATTGCAAATGCATTGCAGCACGAACTGCGTGCAGACCCACTATTTTGCAGCTTTGGCATCCCTTATTGCAGTTAGTAGCCTAAATCAGTTTCTATATTTCTATATTTACCTTTGATAGGTCCTTTGAAAGTACAGTAGAGGTAGCACGTTTGTTGTATTTACTACGTATCAATCGAAAGATACTGACTGCAGATAAACTCATTTAATTGAATGACACCTTCTCTTGTGATTGATGCAACATTAATGTTAAAATTCATTATATTATTATATTGTTTTTATACAGCCATTAAATGTAATTCAATCACGTCCAAAACTGAATGTTTATAGAGGAGGTTTACCTCACAACTATTCATCATTTCTGATATCAGAAAGCATCAGATTAGAATGAAATCTGCAGAGCCGCTCTGATAACATTGACAGGAAATAAAACGTGACTATGCAGGTGTTATTAATGCATCCAGTACGTGCATAATGTCCGCAAATTAACGTATTAATGTCCTAAATTATCGCCTCTGCTGAAATAATGCTTTTTCTTTTCTTTTTAAAGATTTCACATAGGTTTGGTGAAACTTCCCTGATCACTCTGATTTCAAAATTATTGTTTTTAAATGATCGTGAACAAAATAAGGATCACTGATGGTAGAATATCGTAACAAGTTTAATTGCAAGAGATTGCGAGATATCGTAGTTCATTCTGAGTATGAAATAAAATAAAATAATATTCTGTATATTTGGTGGCTTTTATTTAACACGCTTCTGTTGTAGCTGTGAGTAACATACATGTATTATTCTCGACAGCTTTGGGTTACCGATGTTTTCACGTATGTTATAATGAGAGGATGAGACAAGGCAGTTCGGGTCCAGCGATCTTTTCCTGGACCCAAACTGCCTCATCTCAGCCTCTCATTATAACATACGTGAGAACATGAATCCACGGCTACAGCCACAAATTCACACAACACAGTTAAACTATCTCCATGCATGCAAGGACAAAAATATAAAAACTTTTCTTCTACTTTAACTCTGATGGATGAAAACAGTAATTCAGGACTGAGGCAAGAGTTGAGGACATCATTTTATTTTATTTATTTATTTATTCTATTTTATTTTTGCTCTCTAACCGTATCAAATATTTCCAGCAGGGATCGATGCGGTCGTATTCAGTATAACAGTCTGTGATCATGGCTGTCGTGTCAAAATGACTCGGCATTTAACCCACTGGCTGCCATTCACGTGTTTCCACGTTAATTCAAATCCGAACGTTAACTGCCAATCACGTGTTTCCACGTTAATTAAGGGTTTTAATCGGCGGAGCTACTTTAATCTCTGGCGGAGCTTGTCAGAGAGAACCAAGAGCTCATGTTAATTTTTTCGGTAGTTTTCATCTAATCCAGCAGATGGCGGCGTCAGACAAGCTTAAAAAAAACCTACCAGGAAGTGATGCAATTCTATGATGCTTCCTGTGTTGTTAGCGGTTGTTAGAGGTAACATGCTGAAGTGTGCTGGATCCTGTTGTGAGGGTGAGAGAACATGGCGACCGGTCGTAATCGAAGCAGTTTAGGAGGTGGATGAAGGAGGAAAGTTTGTGAAAAAAGTGATCGTGACAGACGATGGAAATACAGCAGCGAAGTGCAGCAGCTGAAAGTGAAAGTAAGTCTACAGCAGGCGGTTGTTTCCCGCGGGGGAGAGGGGGGGGGGGGTGCGCACCTAATCTGCGGTAGCGGGAGGAGGGAGAGAGGGAGGGAGGAGTAGAGGAGACATTTCTGCTCCATGTTTCTGCCAAATATTATGTTGTGAAACAAACTTCTTGTGGCTTATTCAGCTAGTAAATAATGATTTTGCCTCCAAAACTCTTTTCTCAGTGTTGTATTTGTTGTTTCATAGACGTAAACAGCTGTTCAGATGATGAAGGTGTTACTAAAGTAAAAAAATATTGGCATCAAAGACTTTTCCACTTGAAGCGGACTCGGCATTCAAAACTACTTTTCTCTGCTTTTTGGTCAGAAACAGGCATTTTTGCTGCAACAAAGCCATGTTCTACTGCAGATTACTAAAGAATGGAAAAAGCTAGAAACAAATGTTTTTTTTTCTGATAAAAGAAGAGAGTCTAAGCTTTCCTTTGGTACATTCAGTGTTTCTATTGGCATAGTACACAATATTCTGTGGATCTCCCAAAATCAGTGAAAATGCTTAAAAATCCTGGCAATATGGAGCGCTCTGCTCGGAAAAGGTCTGGCAGTCAATGAGTTAATGACGCTTCGTTTTTTTCATCCCTATTAATGTCTATCATTGATGGATGTTGAAAACGCCTGGTGCTGCAGTGACTTGACTTTCCAGCTTGAGACACTGTTGTCGGAAGCAAAGATCTTCAAATCTATAAATAGGCTACTTACCTCATCTTTTTAGAAAAAATGGTCTAATGTTAATTTTGAAGAAAATAGTGAAAATTCTACAAACAATACTGAAGCTGGATTTAATTTATTTCACATGGAGAGTCGCATTGGAATGACACTAGGGAAACCAGTGTAATTCTATGGACATGTTTACCTTCATGATCGCATACAGCCTTCACGTCTATGCTATGATATCCTTTTCTTTTGATGTATGAGGGTTCATCACGTGAAGGGGCTTGAATACGAACGTGTGTCCCATCTATGCACCCTAATACTTTGGGGAATCCACCAAACGCACAGAAACCATCCTCCATTTGACAACGTCGTCAATTGGCCATGAAATAAAACCATTGCGTCTTGCAACAAGAGCATCGGTTACATCCCGTACAATCCTCGACACAATACTCTTGTCTACACCTAACATGTCCCCGACAACTTGCAGGAAACTAGCGCTGGCAAAAAAACGAAGGGCCACAAGCACCTGTTGCTCTACAGTCAGCGCGTGTCCACGATTTGTTGCACGCTCCAAATCACCTTGCAAAAGATTACACAGGTAACCAATGGAGTCTTTCCCAAACCAATACCGGGTGCGTAGCTCTTCATTTGAATAATTCCCGATATCAAAATCAAGCCCACGATAAACCCTCTCCTTCTTTCTCTGGTCAGGCATCATGAATGCAGCGTTGGCAGTAAACAGCATTTTGAGTAGATAACCACTGTTAAATATTTAGCGGCGGTCCCTAGGTGTGTTAACTTCAACGTTAAGATAACACACAGTTAAAGTTAACCAAGTTTTGAACAACGAGATGACCGGACTGTTAAAGTTAATGCTTGGTTACATGTATTTAACGGCTGGTTAAGAAATAGCCAAGTTTTGAACAAGCGGCCCCAGGTGATGAAAAAATGTTTTTTTTTTTGCCTGTAGTGCTTCCCCTTAAGTTTATCAGCCTGCTGAGACGACAGTAGCATTAGCATCACGTTTCATTTGCGGTTCATTTACTGAACTTGTGACATCCTAAAGCAGCCTATCAGCTGCTACCACAGGGCTGATACCTTTCTTCTCTCCCCCCCTGCACACGTAGCTTGTGGGGTTGTCTCGAAGTTTACCTGCCTGTAGGTCTCGCCTCTCCCCATCGCAGCATCTCGCCACACTCTGCACGTTGCATTCACATGCTCAGCAAACGTCTGACAGCCCCCCCCCACCAACAAAAATAAAATAAAATAAAACACTCATCAGATCTACACGATTTCCGAGTCATATGTTTTGATTCAAAAACTGTGAATTTTGCAGAAAGCGACAAATTTGCAGGTATGTAAATGGAACAGATTTTGATTTGCAGTGAATTTTCCATTTAAAAGGCTTTCTTGACAAAAGATGGTAAAATGTATTAGAAATACATTCTAAGTTTAATTTTTTCAATCTGAGGAAAAAGCTTGTCTAAAGTACCTGTTTTCAGTAATCAATAGCAAATACTGTATACACTTTAATTTTGGTTTAATTTTTATTTTCATGTTTTTTTTTCTCACCTACTGAAAGTGCCATCAGTGTGTCCGAACAACTACATTTTTGTATTTATTTTGTGTGTCAGGAAATTTAAAAAATAATTTAATTAATTACAGGATTTGTAATTAATTAATCACTTTTTAATCTCATATCTACTAAAGCAGTCGTGGGGAACAACGGTCCTCAAGGGCCACAGTCCTTTAAGTTTTCCATGCAACCCTGCTCCAACACAGCCTATGAAGTTCTGTACGGTGACTCACTGACACATCTTCTTCTTCTTCCTCTGGGGCCTCATTTATAAAACTGTGCGCAAGATCCTTACTAAAAGTGTACGTACACCTAAAACCAAAAGTTTGTGTATGCCAAAAAAATATTCAGATTTATAAAACCGCACGTACGCACAGATCCAAGCAATATCCCCTTTATAAATCACACTCTTCTTGAAAGCTTGGGCAGGTGAATTTGGCTCATACGCCGCCCCCTACACACCCACATTCTTCCATAAATGGTCAATGCAAAGTACCTGATGGATGTTTCTGCATATAAATGAGCTGATCTGAGGCATTTAAAGCTGAATCCTGGTGACCGAAAAGACAATAAAACATTTTGTGGAGACTGAAGTGGAGGTGCTTGTTGGTGAGTTGGAGCTGCACAAAAACATTTTATTTGGGCGTCACAGTGGAATCACGAATAAACTAAAGTCTGCTGAGTGACAGCAGGTTGTTGTGGTGGTGATGATGTAACAGAGGTCTGTTCCAGAAGTCGCTGTGGAGGAAACGCCGTGTCAGAGCGACTGTTGTGTTGTGTGGTGCAGCAATACCCCCCCATCTACACACCTACACCTCTTTGGTGAGGCCGATGGCTCCACGATGGAGTGTGCTGTGGTCAGCAGCTGCTGATGCGTCGGGGTGGGCACGGTTTATGCGGGTCGGTTTATCTGGGTCCAGTTCATAGACAAAAGCGCTGCAAAAGTTAATCTGCTTATGAGCCAGTTATCATCATCATCATCATCATCATCATTGGGCCAGGAAATCCTGGTGAATCCCTGAAAACGCATTCGCTTCTAATTCTCCCATCTGTAGGTCCTCCAGCAGCACAGATGCGCAGCGTTACGCACACGTCATCACGGTATTAATATGCTTAGATTAGTCGGTCTGATTGATGATCATTGGGTAGAGGAAGATGATAGTGAGAGAAAACTTGATTAAATGTTATGGAACTTTTTATTTATTTGAAAGGTTCTCATAGTTTCAGCTCACCTGCACAGCATAAATAACGCTGCTGGTTTGAATCCTGTGAAGTCAATCTTTGATAATAATTTGATTTGAAGGAGGAATTAAATGTCTGAGAGTGACAGGACATACGAGAGCCTGCACGGGGCTCGATCCCCACCCAGAGGAAAATTTTACTACTCAAAGCTTCCTCTTTCCCCTCATTCAGGTTTCAAATCGTTCTCATGATTGTCTCTTTTGTTTCTCCTAAAATTCACTGTGAGAAATCGTCTTATTTGAGACTTAATGCAGACAACCTGAGAATTATTTGAGAAATGATTGAGATCTCCTTCAGTGAGACTATGTTGACATTTTGTGAAACTTTTCCATCTGCAGATGAGGTTGAGAAACAGGAGAAATGAGCCATTGTCTCATTTAGCTCTCATGTGGATCTCACATTTGTCCATAAGTAAATGAGACCTTTCTGAGATCACTTTTCCAAAATTATTTTCCTCTGGGCGTCTCCAAAATGTGTGCAAGCAAGGTCTGTAGTTTGCTTAAAGTTATGCACATTCCTATGCTAGTTTTTTTTTTTCTATAAATCCCAACTCTTGCGTAAGAAGTTGCATACGCACTTCCTAGCCTGGTTTTGTGTGTGAGCAAGCTTTATAAATTAGGTCCCTGGTGTTTATTGGCAGTTGGCAAACAGCTTTAGGTGCATTACCACCACCTACTGCCCGGGTCATTCAGTGGGCCAAATTTAAAATGCTCGCGTATTGAATTGGCACTCTGAATTCATTGAGATTGTTTTTTAATGCATTAATTTGCAGTGTAATTAATTAATCTAATTAATGTGTTAAACTGACAGCCCTAGTCCAATGTTGATCCTTGGAAAAGAGCAATACATTAAAATGGATCCAGAACATTTACCCAAAGTGATCCAGAAGTTATTAAAAGAAACAATATCCATCTTTTGGATTGACCTCAGCGAAGACCAGTTCTGATTCACAGAGAATTTAAGGAGGTTACTTAAAACTTTCCAGTGTTGACTATCTAAACATGGCTGCAGGAGAGAAGCATGGAAATAAAGAGATCATCCACGACTAATGTGGACGGATCCATTTGGCTGCTGTGATGGCAAATGGCACTTTCACTGATAACTGGACTAAAACTGGGGCCAACTTCAGTTTTTCTGCATAATTGACTGAATGTTAAGAGACCATAGGATGGTTTTCAATACAGCACACAGCTTTCAGCCCCCCTCACAGACTCTGCAATTGATCTGGCTGAAAATCTGATTAAGCACAACCCAGACATCTCCCCCCGCTCTCTCTGGCAGAGAGATGGAGGCGATCAACAGTCTTCTGCTGCTGCTTCGATAATCTGACCTGACCCTCTTCATTCCCCTCTAAATCAAAGTTGGTTAGGGGGTCTGGTGCCAATGGCTGAAGATGGGGTCGCAGCTGTTCCTGGTGTGGACTGTAAATAGGAACTTAATGTACATCCAGACTGCTAAAAGACTCGTGCTACTTCCAAAGATTACAAGTCAACCACTTTCCTTTGATGCTGACCTTTTGCAACCCACTCCCATCCAGCATTTGTCCTGTGTGTTGGCGTGGTTGTGTTGAGTTGTAAGGTTTAAATGGAGGCTGACACTCTAAGAAATGAACATCAACGTCCACTGAGATGCAGAACCAAAGGAAAAACATGGGACTCCGACACAGGCAGAGCTCTGGTTTTTACCTACTTTTCTTGGTGCATTTACATTGTGCAGAGATCCCTGCTTGTCCAGTAAGAGCCTCCAGCAAGGTGGCCCACTGGTGGTCCCAATGTGTCATCCCTCTTGGTCTGAGACCTCACTATGCTCGGTCACTGGGCTGGTCTAGCTAACTGTCAGACCGCTTCTCTGATTACAATTGACAGATTATTTGTGAAAATTGTTTTTTTCTTTCCTGTTCAAACTCTTAAAGCATGGTAGAGGCCAAGGATTTTATCTTCATGGTTTCCCCTGGGACACACCGTCGGACAAGGGGACGGTTTTCCACTGTTGGATAACCTTCTGCTTGCTTCTATTTCCTGCTCAGGCTATCATTTATGATCAGTGGCCAGGCAGAGCATTGTAACCAGGAGCTGGAGACTGGTCTGTTTCCTCTCCTTTCTGAACCCTGCCACCTGAAAGAGATAGATGGGATATGCTTACAGATATTGTCTACCGTTTTTTCCATTGACAGTGAGGAAGATTAGAGGCCCCCCCATGTACTCCTGAAAAATCATTACCACTGTCCTGTTCCAGCCACAGTGATGACTACTAGCTCTGGGGCCGTATTTATCAAGCGGCTTAGAGCCATTATAATTAGGGATGGGCATTTTAGGTCATTTTCAAAGTTGAGTAGTCAGGACAATCAATTTTAATTGTGACATCATCATGACGTTATCAATAATAAAACGAAAAATACAAGATGTAACATGCGTGTGAGGGCCTGACAAGGGAGAAATTTCTCCCTTGTCAGGCCCAGCAGTATGATATGGAATGGTGTAATAGACAAATGTTTAAATAAAAAAAATAAAATGAATAAACATGATATCAAGTGGAGCCTTATGTTCATAAAGCTCCGCTTGGTAAAGCAAAACTGTTCAACAGAATAAAGCAATCAGATTTCCATTCTGCTTGCTTCGATGCTGGACAGGACAAGTAAGAAAGAAAAAAAAAAAAAAAAAAAAAAAAAAAACATGCGTGTGAGATCTTATTTATATATTGGATGTGTTCCATACAGTCCCAGATTTAGACAGCCCCACTAGGGGGTGCAGGTAGAATATCAGGGGGGGCAAGCGCGCCGCAAAATTGTGGGGGTGTCAAATCCCCCCAAACCCCTAAAATGCATAGAAAACTATACTAACAACGCTATCATCATGTCTGTCCATCTATCTCTGTCTCTCTCTGATCCATTTGATTGGTCTTATAGGTTTTATGTTGTTTGCTCTTCCTGACACTGACCTCTGCATTTACTCGGGCTTGGGACCGGCACAAAAAGGACACTGGCTTGTGTCTGTTGAGGCTGCATTTATCTTTTTGCGTGTGTGTGAATTTTTTTATTTACATTTTAAATATGTCTTGCGCCATTCCAACTAATCGATTAATTGATTAGTTGCGCCCATCCCTAGTTTTAATCCAAAGTGTGTGATTCACTCCTCTTAAACTTAAGAATAAATGCTATTTATCAATTTTCTCCAGTCTACGAAAAACTCTTCCTTTTCCAGATATCTATGGCTGCGTTCATACCGCAGGTCTTAAAGGAATAGTTCACCCACAGAATGATGTAACTTTATTTTCCACTTACCTTCATGGTGAGCAAGACTCTGGAGCACTTTTTTAATATTTCAAATGCAGCCGGAGATCAGGATGACTTCTCATTTCCAACCAACTTTCATACAATGGAGTTCGAATGTGCTCGAGCCAAAAAGGTCCATAAAAGTGCACAAAAACTTGTCAATATTCCTCCATACTGCTCTCCCAATGTAATCCAAGTGTCCTGAGTGGGTAGCGTCCAGAATTTACTCAAAACTACGGCATTTTGTGTATTTATGGAGCCTAAATGGAAGTACATCGCATCTCCTGTGAGCACGCCTATGCACGTTCATGAAGCTACGGAGGGCGCGGCAGACAGGATCGTGTGTTCTCTTTTTTTTTCTTTCTTGTTTAAAATCAATAGCCAACCCCTCTTGTGTTTGTCGCGGTTTGCCTGCAGCTCTACGCCGAGGCTTCCGTAGTTTCGTGATGGCTTCGCGGAAGTACTATGTAGTACTGTTTAGGCTCTAAAAATATAGTAAATGATATCGTTTCGAGGAATTTCTGGACGCTACCCACTCAGGACACTTGGGTTACATTGGATAAGCAGTATGGAGGAATATTGACAAGTTTTTGTGGACTTTGGACCTTTTTGGCTCGGTTCCCAGCAAACCCCATTATATGAAAGTTGGGGGAAAACGAGAAGCCTTCCTGATCTCCGGCTGCATTTGAAATATTAAAAAAGTGCTCCAGAGTCTTGCTCACCATGAGGGTAAGTGGAAAATAAAGTTAAATCATTCTGTGGGTGAACTATTCCTTTAATGCTCAATTCCGTTTTTTTTTTTTTTTTTGTCAGATCCAACCTTTTTGTGTGGGAGTTCACATTACATGTCCAAATGCGGCCTGTCCACCGACTGCGATATAAACAGCTCACACTTCTGAAGTGACACGCATGCTCAGTTGAACATGGCATCACGCATGTAACGGTGGTCATGGAAACCAATGCAAACAAACATGGAGGCTACCGGCATTTGCGGGCTCACGTTGAAAGCAATTTGTGGCAGCTGTCGGCAAATGAATGAGCGGGTTTTACAAAGACGGAGGAAGAAGAGAAGCACATTTGTGATGACGTCTGTGTGTGGAACAATTGCTGCAACATCTGTAGCTACAGAGGAGTGTGTGGATGCAGCGTCGGAGCAGGATGGTGGATAAGGATGTTTTTTATGCTAATAGGTGATGAAGCGCTAAATACCAAAAAGAACAAACACACCATGTTTCTTTCCGTTGCCTTGAACAGACTGTGTGCCGCAAAATGCACTGCAATTGGGTGGCCGACTTTCCCGCACAGCACTGCGGACATGACGTCAAATGACGCTGCATCCGCATCCCCGACAGTTTTGATACAGGAAGGAGACGTTGTGGTGAATTCAAACACTGTAGGCGATAGTTATGGATTCTGCCGTCAGCAAACGATCCAGATCAACTGAGAGCACTAAAAAGTGTAACTACGAAGAAAAAGGTTCGTAAACAACATTATAGCTTCAGTTTGTGCACGCTCCTGTGACGGCTTGGCTCGTGGCTGCAGTTACCTGAAGCGCCGGTCGCGAGTTTCATTTCTTAATCTTGCCTCAAGTCCCTTTAATAAATATTTTCATGGTCTGCTGTGCTGAAGCGCAAAGCCACACCGACTCAAACTTGCGTACATGAAGTCAGAGCTGTCGTGAGATTTGATAGTACCCTATGCTCACGTCCAAACTGATAAATGCTGAGTCTTGTGTGGAAATGGTCGCATGTACAGATTTTCCTCATATGATCGTTTGATAAATGAGGGTCATTGAAACTGGCGGTTCCTGAGACACTGTCGGATCTGCTCCTTGTCCAGCTGTGGGTCTCCAGAGATTAGGGCTTTAACAGTACTCTTATTTGTGTCGAACCGATCGATACACTACTCTTGGTTTGGCATGACCCCCGTACTGAACTGTTGGGCGTAGGATTTGTTTATTCAGCTCTTTATTGTTTCACTAAGTTTTTTGCGTGCCACTGGACATAGTTCTTTTAATTTGCTTGTTCCAATTGGCATGATTTTAAGCAGCTTCCTGACTCGGTCGAGTATGTACACTTCAAACATGCTAACACATCTAAAGCGACATCAAACAAGTTTGAATGTTACTGGTACGACTAGAAAACGGGCTAATTTAGGGCAAACAAGTGTAAAACAGCATGTTACCTACTTATGCATTTTTTTTATTCAGGCAATCTGACCAGAAGAGTAACCTGCTGTGATGTTTAGGGTTGTGATGAGGATGAGTGAAATGAACGTGTTTCTGTTAAATGCCAGGGATGGGAATTGTGGAGTCAACAAGTCTTTCCCATGTCATGTATTTGTTCTGCCCAGCCACTGAACTAGGTGAGTCCAATCAGCACAGTTTAATTCATTGGGCTGATTGGACTCACCTGGTTCAGTGGCTGGGCATGACATGGGAAAGACTTGTTGACTCCACAATCCCCATCTCTGTTAAATGCTGCTCTTAAAACTCAAATGGTGTCACTTTAGATGTGAAAGCAGTTTTTTTTTTTCACTTTATCACTGAAAAGTGTAAAAAAAAAATATTTTCTTTATTTATGGTTATTTTTTCTCATTCAAACATTCAAATTTGTATTTTTTTCCATTACCGTACCTAAGAAAAACCGAACCATGGCTTTTTGACTGAGGTAGATACCGAACCGTGATTTTTGTGTACTGTTAACAGCGCCGCCAGAGATCAGGGAGTACGATATATCAAGGCTGTAATGCCGTGGCACGAGGACTTTGACAGGAGCAGGAGGCCAGACTTCATGGATTG
This sequence comes from Atherinomorus stipes, assembly GCA_023101725.1. Taxonomy (NCBI): domain Eukaryota; kingdom Metazoa; phylum Chordata; class Actinopteri; order Atheriniformes; family Atherinidae; genus Atherinomorus; species Atherinomorus stipes. The sequence continues at coordinate 318,569 of JALJCO010000034.1, forward strand.
TTTAAAAGCATCAAATGTGGGAAGCGATCTGATTAGAACGTTTCATTAAATGAATTCAGAAATTACCAATTTACCAAAAAAAAAAAACCACTGTTGTTTAAAGGTAGAGTCTGAAGTTTGCCCCCTGAAAATAAATGTTAGACTTGTGCAAGTGAAATCCGTCTCAAGCCACATCTTTGGACCTTTACTCGCATGCAGTGGTGTGTTTAAATGCAACTTCCTCTCCCCCTGCCTGTAATTCGCTTTTTAGCTTTGTTTGTGGTCAATACGTTTCTGGGTGGAGATTTCTGGTTATATCGCCCGCCAATGACAGAGCTAAAGACATGACGCTGTGTGGGAAGAAGCTCATGATTGGAGCAGACACCAGTCACTCAAACTCACGAAGGAAAAAAAAAAAGAAAGGCGGAAAATGGCGGATGCTCCAAAGAAAAGGTAAGAGCTTTAGATAGTGCACGTTGGAAAACCAGGGCTAATTTAGTTTGGCTTTTACCCGCTTCTGAGCTCTGAAGGAGTCGTTGAAGCTGAATAGGCTGAAGAAGGAGGTAGCCATTAGCCTGAGAGGGAGGGGCTCAGTTTGAATACTGTTGTTTGCAAACAGAAATGGTGGGGGGACTTCAGACTCGACCTGTTAAGTGCTGATGACATGTTTTTCACATTTTTGCCATGTTTTATCGACCAAACCGTTCTTCATGATGATCTATGTAACAGAAACAAGCGCAGCTGCATGGACGAGTTATTAGAAAACATGGCTGCTTTTCAGCACATATGACCAGACTGTGGCGCTGTGAGCCGAAACCAGATGTAACGTCTGCCAGAGAGTCTTCGCAGCTTATTTAACATTGAAGTCAATGCCTTCATTGCTGTTTTTAAGCTCCTTTTCCAGTTTTACAGACAAACAGTAACAACTCAGGCTTCAAATTGTATTGACAGTTAATGATTAAAAGCTCGTAAGTGCAGCGTTAGTTTATTTAGGTTTCCTACAAATGTAGAATTTTATTTTGAAGAGGATAAAGAAGCAGGTCAGAGTCGGACTCACCGGAAAACAATAGCAGCAGTAGGAGCCCGTCTGCTAGTCTCTCCTGTCTACAGCGTCTGTTTACTGGAGCTTCAGGCACCAACGTGTTGAGACTTCTAACACAATGAAACTGCGATCATGTCCTCTGGAATATTATTTTTCAACCATCGTTGCTTCATCACATCGGTCATACAGCTGCTGTTTGGTTATATGAGGACGTCTCCGGTCATCAGATCTCCTCCAGCTGCTTCCAAAGATGCATCCTTCCCTCCATCCTCATCCTCAGGGGCGGACTGGGACATTAATTCAGGCCGGGAATTTGATACCATCCCCGGCCAACTTCACCAAATAACGCAAAACACTAAAAGTGAATTAGGCTGGGTGCCTACTGATGTAAAACTGTAAAATAATAAAATAAAGGCTCCACATTTGGCCAGCGTTTTGTTTCTTTCTCTTACAAAATAAACATTTGTTGTGCTGCAACAACCTGCATGCAAATCACATAAATTGAAATTCTACTTAAAGCAACCCTTACCGATGCTGCATTCTTACACAATTTTTTTAACAGGGTAAAATGCTATGAATGAGGTAATAGAACTCTGACATTCAAGACAGACCCACCATTAATCAAAATAAAATATTATTCCAATCTCTAAATATTCAGTGAAAACGCCAACCAATCCTTGAAGTGGGGTGCACCCCTAGGATTGTCCAAGGGACCTGCCTGTCAGACCTTTGCTTCTGCATTGGGAGGCAGAAAGAATGAGGGGGTGTGTCTTAGGAGTGAGCCGGGACTGTTTATATTCAAATAATCTTGCCGTGCTTTCTGAAATGCAAGATCGGTAAGGGTTGCTTTAATCAACTACAATTTGGTTAAATGTGCAGTGTGTGCAATTAAGCATATTGTAAATCAAATTAAATAGGTGACACAACCATCCACCTAAACTTGATACTCAGTCTATTTATAATCTAACAGGTTATTCTATTAATTATTCAAAAACTATCACCAGCATGTTTGCTTTGTACTTAAATTGTACCTGAAGGTTCTTGCTGTGATTCCTCATTGCTGCTGCTGTCCACCTGCTGACAGTACTGGCACTGCTCCTTCCCCATCTTTGTTAAAAACAAATAAATAAAATCATTTTTAAAAAAATCCAAAAGCCACCTATAATTTCCCAGATTTTTGGATTCAGAAATTGGTCATTTTATATGCATTGGCTATGTTAATATATTTTTTTTTATCTCTTTTTTTTTTTTTTTTACCTGCTTAAAGGCGCCACAACATCAAATTTCTCTTTTCTGGGGTTTTGGGGGTATAATATGATCTGTTGTGCACTGATGAGGTCATGTGAATGTCCAGAGTGAGAATTAAAGTTCCTGTTTATGGTCTGTCAGCTTTGTCTCTCTGTTCAGAAACGGTTTAATTAGACAGCAGCTTATCATTCTACATAGTTCTATCACTCTATGTAATTCATTTGCTCTAATTAGAAAATACTATCAAGCAAACAAAAAATATATATATATATACATATCCTCTGTAACCACCACTCAAGCCTTCTGACAGGAATCATCCAGACACTGACTCGGTGTTGGACATTTGTCTTTGTGGACACTAAACTGCCGTGTGTGTGTGTGTCTATCAACACACAGCCGACTGCGTCACCATGTAAGTCTATGGCGTTCCTGTTTATCACCATAGGACTCAACAAAGTACAAAAATATATTGCTAGTTGTAACATCAGGTCATTTCATCATATTATCCTCCCAATTCAGTGTCGTAGCAGGTGAGGAAGTAATAAAACATGTTCTTTTATAAGAAATAAATGAGAATGTTACCATTTTAGAGACATCACTATTCAATGTAAATGAATGCAGATATTATCGACTGGAAGCGCTTGGCAGAAATTGATTGACTGCGGAAGTAAAACGGAAATGTCCGTGAAACTTGTCTATGGCCAAATATGATGTAGCCAATCAAAATGAAGTCAACTTGGTCTACGGGTAAAGCTGCATATCATTCTTTTACTGAGGAAGGGAAGTCTAGCGTTTCAAAACAATCCCCCGCTGTAAAAAATGCCGTTTTTTTCTTTGGAGATTTGGCATATGCAGTAATGCAAACAACATAAACTAGTTTTCACTGCTATGTCCTCACTCCTTTAAATCGAAGTTAAATAAAATATACGAGGTTTTCAATATTCATGATCAAGCATTATTTTACATCTGTATAGTTAACCCTCTAGGCGCCAAAGTCGCAATATTGCGACAGGCAACTTTACTGAATATAACAGACCTTATCTTTAAATCTATAGCCTTGTACTGTTGCTGCTTGGTTTTACTACATCGCCACGGCATACAGCCTTAGTTCTGACGTCATTTTTGACTGTGTTTATATGAAAAAAATCAGAGAAATAAAGGTTTGAAACCCGACACCCGCTGTATGCGCGCGAAGCTGCAGGAGCGCGGGAGAGAGAGAGAAAAGGCGAAAGCAGCAGCGTGTTGGAAAGAGTGAGAGACAGATCGCGACTTTTAGAATAAAAAACTAAACGCCCAGAGTCCTTTACAGTGCAGACGAGGTACAGCACTGATCTCTGCTGATCAGGATTAGAAGGAGACGATCAGCCCTCGTCAGAGACGAATGACTTTGTGCGCGCTGCCGCACAAACTGTCCGAAAGCACACTGATGACGGTGAAAGTTTTCTCTGCCGCTGTGATGGGAGTAAGAAAGAGGGATGTGTGGGCAGAAGAGGGGATAATCAAAATGGGGGAGTTATTGATGACTGCTGGGAATGTTTGAGAGTTGAGGAAGTTTTCCACGAATGGATCAAAGACACTGACGAGCCTGTGTGGGATATCGCGGACACGAGGATCTCACAGATACTCGTGCATGTGACTTTCTGTCTCTGTTTTCGGATGAGGATTTCTGGAACCTCATCACAAATGAAAGATATGCTCACCAGTACCGACACACACCAACTCCAGCCAAACTCCAGATTTCATGGCTGATATGATGGTATGAGGTGTCAGCTAGGTTATGACAAATTATAAATCTATAATAACAAAAAAGGGGGAAAAAAACATAAAAATATAATTTTTCCTGTTGATATATAAATTTTATTAGCAAATGTACTCCTGTCAGATTTCTTTTCATTTATTCTGAGGATGAGAGGATGAAAAAGGATCAGTGAAGGAATGAAAAAAATCTATTGTGTAAATATGTTCGGAATTCTGTTTTACTGAATTTTACCTGCTGATATACAAATTATATTAGCAAAGTAACTCCAATCAAACTCCTGTTTCCTTATTTAGAGCATGATATGACAGTATAATTTTTTTTCCTGTGTATAAATATGTTCAAAAATCTGTTTTTTTACTGAAATTTACACAATCCAATATGGCCGCTACCTGATGACATCACAATATGCAAATTACATGAGTAAATTTACTCCCATCACAAACTTTAGGTCATGATGAATATTTTTCTCATTTACATTATGGATCTATCTCTCACCACCTCCAAGCTACAGCATTTTGAAATCTTAAAGTCCAGATGGAATATTTTCCTAAATAAACTCTGGCGCCTAGAGGGTTAACCCTATGCCAAAATCTACAATATCCTTTGTTACAATTTATTTTTTTATTTATTTTTTAATGAAGCAATTTTAGCTCACCAGCTCAGCATTAAGCTAGTGGACCTGAGGCTGGGAGACAGGCTGTATGCAGTTGGCTACAGTTCTACTCCGGTTCTAGCTTGTAAAATGTGATTTCCCCAAATTCCTCAGCATTATCACACTTTTCTGAACTGGCTGATCCCACCACACAAACCAGTTCCAATCTAGCTGTTCTGGAGCATCTTTCATGTTTTCCACAGCTTAGACTATACATGTAACTCAATGGGCAGACCGCAGCTCTGTACCGTCGCTGATGTCACAACATTGCAGCTAGTTTCACAACTGAAAAGCTATTTTCATTTAACCGAGCCTCCTAAACATCGGATATTTACGTAAATACACGTAATTAACTTTTAACTGCACAGAACTACTTATTTTGTCTTTGTGTGTTGTTGTATGGCAAAGCTACTTGAAGTTAAGGTCGTGTCATCAGCACTTTAATGTTATTGTGACTTACTTTCTCAGTGTTCATCCATCTTAATACCGTCTTATAGAAATAACCTGCCCAAAGGTTTGTGTTTGTGAAATAGTTTTAAATTTTGGCTAGTGAAATACTTGGCTGATGGAGTTTTAATCTTGGCAGGTGAATCAAAAGCTCATTTTGAACTGTTTATTTTTTTAAATAAATCTTTATTGAAATATGGTAACAACAAACAATGGGAAGATAGTCAATCAGGAACAGATACAGTAATTGATTCAGTATGGTTCAATAACATGTAAGTAAGAGCCGTTAAAATATGAACACTCTCATTTTGAACTGGTTGTGTCTTATGGAAATGAATAAATGACATCGTAGCTGTCACATGTACCTACATCTCATTAGGACGAACGAGTACTTAAAATTCTAAATAACCTGTTCGTTTAGCTTTTCTTGCCTTTGTTCAGAGTAATTTGTTAGAATAATATCTTCAACTCGACTATTAAACAGAAAGTCTGAAATATGAAAACTTATCTGAAGTAGGCCTAACGTAATAGCTGCTGCACATTGTACTCTCAGCACACTTCTCTGAGTATTTAAAAAGGCAATATTCTCATGCATTAAGCAGTAATTTGACTCTTTTTTTCTTGACTATCAATGACAAACCCATTTCCAAACATTACATTGTTGGAATAAATTGACGACTGTAATGATTTGTTTCATTCCCGATAGCTGCTGCTCCCATAATTAGTGTAATTGTCACCATGTTTGATTTTAAATATATGAATGGATGATTTGAATATTAAGTGCCTCGACTTCCTGCCTCCTTCCTGGCTCGGCTGATAAAAGGCCATGTCTAATTGGTCTGTTACTGTGACAGTTAAAGCAATTAAGATGACAGGTAAGAGTTTAAAGAGCTTTGTACCCAACAACCCCCATTCCTCTGAGCTGACAGCTTGTTCTCTAACCCTTCCTGAACCCCTGCCAGCTAAGCTCCAGATCTCGGCCTTTCCCCTGCTCTGACCTGCACAACTTTGCAGATTTAGCTGAAAACAGTGAAAGCTGTGATTGCCACATGATTGTCACCAAGAATTCTGCAGACGAACAGGCTGAACAGAATGAAGGATGTGGCCCACGGCTGGTTTATCACAACTGAACCTGAAAATGTTTGGCAGTTGTGTAAAATGACGATCAGTCGGCCGTAATATTAAAGTTTTACAGTTTATCAGAGGATTTCAGTCAGTTCCAACATAAATGCTTGTTCAGTCAGTTAAGTTTAAAAGTAGCGTAACTAGGTTCGTTTCGTCTGTAGTATTATAGACTGAGGACTCTTTCTCCGAAGGGTCATCCGTAGGCCTGGGACGATAACAAATGTTGCTGGACAATATATTGTCCCACATATTATTGATGATAAACGGTATTATTGTCAATATTACCAAGACCAAAATAACCACTTCTGTCATGTTCATATATCATAATAATACAAGTACATCCTTTCAAATGCAACAATTCAGCTTTTATTTCACACTGGAATGTCCAGAATTAGACCTTTTAAATAACCTAAATAAATAAACAAACAAACAAATCAAAAAAGGACTTGCAGGTTTTTTGCAATAAGCGTTTTACAAGATCCTGTGTCTAGGTGTTTGTGGCTCCACCTCCTCCCACAGATACAAAGATCCTGAATGACTGACAAGATGATTCACTCACACTATAAACTCCTGGGTCAAAATTAAAAAATTAAAAAATTATTGAGTTCATTTCCATTTATTGTGCGATTAATTGATTTATTGATAATAGTCCCAGGCCTAGTCATCCGTTGTGACGTGTCTTTATCAGCTGATGCTATCCTGGAGGGGTGACCAGCCCCGGCAATCTGACAGTCTTCCGCCTGGTGGCCTCTGAAGGGAGAAGACCCCCATATGGACAACATGAAAGTCCCCTCATCCCGGCTGATGGTGTACTGGCCTCACTTCCAGATCTCCATGGCCTCCTTAATCCTGGGTATAAATTCAAACGCCACCGTTCACACCGTTGCCATCTTAGCCGTGTCGCGTGTCCGGTCACTCCCAGAAAATACAAAAATGAGCAAAGAGACACTGCACTCAGGTGAACCACCATGGACCCCCGAGCAAGGTCCTTAACCCCCACCAACTGCTCCCCAGGCTGTAATTGGCTGCCCACTGCTCTCAGGTTCAACCTGAGATGGGTTAAATGCAGAGAATAAATTTCCTAGTTGGCACTCTAATGCCAAGTATATCTAAGTACATTATTATTATCATTCTTATTATTGTTATTGTTATTAGAAGGGTGAGTGTTCGTCTGGGCAAATAAGTGACAGCCAACGAACTCTGAGCTAAGAGCTACCTGGAGCTAATAGGAACTAAAACAGGTAGTCGGGCTAAAGCTAAGGCACTCTCAAGTTCACTGTTAACCAGCTAAAAACCTAGTTGTGCTACTCTGCTACAGGCTGAGGCCTTCCTGACAGCAAACAAGGAGCAAATTATTAGCGATTAGCGCTAACTTCAGCATTTAAAAAAAAAAATCAATATCATGATGTCCATAAAATTGTTATCATGACTTTTGTCAACTTTAACTTATTTATTGACAGCTGATTTTTTTCCTCTTTAATAGGAGGGAATGGAAACTTTCAAGCACAACTGTAGATTGATGTGTTGTTACACCCCTAGTAACGAGGCTATGTTTTCAATAGGGGTGTAACGGTTCGGTTTAACAGGGATTTGCTTCATATCAAAATTTGTGGTTTTTGATTCGATTCATGGACGGTAGTGGTTCATTTAGAACAACATGATCCGATTTGATCCAGTGACTTGAAATCTAATCGGAAACCATGAATTGTGATATAAATCAAATCATTTTTATTTGAATCGTTACACCCCTAGTTTTAAATGTAAGGATAGATTTCTATGCCTGTTTTCAGCTTTACTGACGCATTATGTTTGTGTATTTTATTTTCACGCATTCACGTTGGTAAAATCATAACGTAGCAATTTAACTGATAAAAAAACCCTCTTTAACGTGAATTTTTATCTTCATGATCTCCACCTGGTGGAAAATGTCGATCATCTGTGGTCCATACTGGGGGAAAAAGACACAGATGCTGTGACAGTAGCCGAAGGACGGTCCAAAAGTATTCAACCAGGGTAGCATCTGTTCATTACCTCCACCAAGGAGGTTATGTTTTTGGTAGGGTTGGTTTGTTTCTGTCAGTCTGTCTGTCAGCAACTTTACGGAAAAAGTTCTGGATCGATTGACCAGAAATTTTCACCAGCCATGTGCCTCAACCCAAGAACAAACCCAATAAATTTTGGTGGTGATCTGGATCAACTTTTGGATCCAGGAATTTTTTGAAGGGTTCTTTATCATTGTGAGATCGGCCAAATTTTTTAATTTTGCATATAACTCCAACAAATGGCCTGAGTGTTTGGTAAAAAAATACAAGGCAAGGCAAGACAAGTTTATTTGTATAGCACATTTCATGTACAAACCAGTCTAAGTGCTTTACATAAAACATTATAAGCAAAAGGGGGGAAAAACGAATAAAAAATTAGAAGCATGATTCAAAATTAAAAACATATAAGATTAAAAAGAGAGAATATAGAGACATGCGGATTTTAACTTTTGAATAAAATCTACATTAATGCAGCTGAGAACAGGTGGGTCTTCAACCTGGATTTAAATAAACTAAGTGTTTCAGCTGATCTGAGACTTTCTGGGAGTTTGTACCAGACATGTGGCGCATAGAAGCTGAACGCAGCTTCTCCATGTCTGGTTCTGACTCTGGGAACTGATAAAAGACCGGATCCAGATGACCTGAGGGGTCTAGTAGGTTCATACTGGGTCAAGAGGTCACTGATGTATTTTGGGTCTAAACCATTCAGAGTTTTATAGACCAATACCAGAACTTTAAAGTCTATTCTCTGATGGACCGGCAGCCAGTGTAAAGACCTGAGAACTGGACTGATGTGGTCCACTTTTCTGGTCTTAGTGAGAACTCGGGCAGCAGAGTTCTGAATGAGCTGCAGCTGTTTAACTGATTTTTTAGGTAGACCAGTAAAGACGCTGTTACAGTAGTCAAGCCGGCTTAAGATGAGTGCATGGTTTTTCCAGATTTTCCCGAGACATCAGATCTTTTATCCTTGAGATGTTCTTCAGGTGATAGTAGGCTGATTTAGTGATCGCTTTGATGTGTTTTTCAAAGTTTAGGTCTGAGTCCATCACTACACCCAGATTTCTGGCCTGGTTGGTGGTTTTAGGTGTATGGACTGAAGTTCTGTGACAACCTGCTGTCGTTTCTCTTTGGCTGCAAACACAATCACCTCAGTTTTATTTTTGTTCAGCTGAAGAAAGTTGAGGCACATCCAGTCATTAATCTCACCAATACATTTACCAAGAGCCTGTACAGGGCCCCTGTTACCTGGTGACACTGTAATATATAGCTGTGTGTCATCTGCGTAGCTATGGTAACTAATATTGTTGTTCTTTATAACCTAGGCCAGTGGTAGCATGCAGATATTAAACAGAAGAGGCCCCAGGATAGAGCCCTGGGGAACTCCACAAGTCATTTTTGTCCGCTCAGATGCAAAATTACCTACTGACACAAAGTACTTCCTGTTCTCCAAGTATGTTTTGAACCAGTTTAGTACAAAACTAGAGAGACCCACCCACTTCTCCAGTCGTTGGAGTAATATAATATGGTCAACTGTATCAAATGCAGCACTGAGATCCAGTAAAACCAACACTGACATTTTTCCAGTGTCAGTATTCAGACATATGTCATTCGTGACTTTGGTCAGAGCAGTCTCGGTGCTGTGGTGCTGTCTAAAACCTGACTGGAAGACATCATAACAGTTGTTTTCTCTTAAAAAGTCATGCAGCTGGTGAAAAACTGCTTTTTCGAACGATCTTACTTAAAAATGGAAGATTGGAGATCAGCCTGTAGCTGCTCATCTGTGTCTTGTCTAGATTATCCTTTTTTAGCAGAGGTTTGATCACAGCCGTTTTCAGTGACTCTGGGAAAACACCTGATGTTAAAGAGGAGTTCACAATCTGAAGCAGATCTGACTCCAAGGTCTTTGAGACCTTTTTTAAAAAAACAGTGGGCAGGATGTCCAAACAGCAAGAGGACGAGTTCAGTTGATGAAAGATGTCCTCCAGTTCTTTGCTAGTAATGGGATAAAACTGTGTCATGGTGTTTAGACTTGGTAGACACAGTTCATGATGTGTTTTTGATGAACGAACAGCTTGTCTAATAATTTGGATTTTGTCTGTGAAGAATTTGGCAAAGTCATTGCAGGTTTTGGTGGAATAAAATTCAGGTGCTACTGACACAGGAGGGTTTGTTAGCCTGTCGACTGTAGCAAATAAGGCCCGAGCATTATGACCGTTTTTAGTGATGATGTCAGAAAAATATGAATTCCTTGCATTCCTCAGCTATAAATTATAAAAGTGAAGTTTCTCTTTATAGATGTCATAATGAACCTGTAGTTTTGTTTTTCTCCATCTGCGCTCAGCTTTCCGACACTCTCTCTTTCTAGTTTTCACCAGTGTGGAATTTCTCCATGGTGACTTTTTCCTTCCAGAGATAACCTTCACCTTAATAGGAGCAATAGAATCCATGACACTCAGCATGTTAGCATTAAAGCTAGTGACCAGCTCATTGACTGAAGCCCCTGGCAGGGCAGGTGTTAGAGAGAAGACCTGGTTAAAAATCTCACTGGTATTTTCAGTTATATGCCGTTTTGTTATCACCTCCTTTGAGACATTTGTGTGCACTGAGATGGTACTCTCAAAGAAAACACAGCAGTGATCCGACAGCCCCACATCACACACCGTGACCTTAGAAATGTCCAGACCCTTCGAGATCAGTAGATCTAAGGTGTGTCCTCTGTTGGGTGTGGGCTCTGTGACATGCTGGGTCAACCCGAAGTTGTCCAGAGTGTTACTCAGGTCTTTAGTCCCTTTGTCCTGAGTACTGTCAAAATAGATGTTAAAATCACCAGTGATAACAAGATGGTCAAAGTCCGCACAGATCACAGACATCAGTTGAGTAAAATCATTAAAATCTGCACAGTATTTGGGCGGCCGATAAATATTTAAAAACATGACTCTGGATGAGGCCGTCAGCTGTAAAGCCACGTATTCAAAAGAAGGGAAATCCCCAAGAGATAACTGTTTACGCTGGAATAAGTCACTGAATAAGATAGCGCCCCCCCCCCCACCCACCTCTCCTGTTCACTCTGGCTTCACTGATGAAACTGAAGTTGGGGGCGTGGCCTCAATAAGAGCTGAATGACAGTTTTCATGTAACCAAGTCTCAGTTAAAAACATAAAGTCAAGGTTATGTTCAGTGATAAAATCATTGATTAGAAATGATTTTCCTGCTAAAGATCGAACATTTAGTAAAGCTAACTTAAGGATTCTCAAAGTATCATGTTTTGGAACAGGCTGTATGTTTACTTTAGATAAAAACCTTATAGAGTGGAGCTCTCTGTGTTCTGACAGAGCGACATTTCTCCTTCTGTTACGTATCAAGACAGGGATAGTACAACCTTCTAAACAGGGTCCCAGCTTGTTCTGGGAAAGTTTATGACTGCTAACCTCGCAGCCCCGGAACCCCAGCACATCATACGTCAGACTGTTGGGACAGGCCGTGACGGAAGTGAAGTGGTGAAACAGAAAAAGGGGGTTGAGGTGGCCCCTACCTTTGATCGTTCTGGTAGGGGGTGTATGGGGGATAAAAATGCGTTTGGCTTGGCCGTAGATCTGAGCCCAAATTTTGACCCGTTTCATCATCATGGGGAGTTGGGGAGATGATGGTCCGTCAGAGGGGTTTGGGGGGCGAAGAAGGACCACCATCCTGGTTGGATGTGCTGGTAAAAGGGAATAAAGATCCTTCCTTTTGCCTCTCACTTAGGATCTTGTCGGGGGGGGGCAGCTCCTCCTCTGTTTGGCCTTCCTTTTGAGATAAAACTTGGTGTATCTCCTTGTTGACATTCCGCGCAGAGATGATGCAGGTGTGAAATATGTTGAATCTGCTGAATCTTAAATCCCCTCCTCTGATGGTTGGTACAGGTCCGCTGATGAAAACTGCTGCATCCAGAGATCTCACTGTTTTTATCAGTTCAGTGAAAGTCCCGATTCAGAGCCTCAGATTGCTGCTTGGACACATCATTCGAGCCTGTGTGTAGAATGATGTTTCTCACAGTCGGGTATTCAGCCAGAGTTTTCAGAAATCTCTCCTGTATGTCACCGACATCTATCCTTAGGAAAGCAGAGCACTTTGGTGTTCTTTCCACACAGCCACTGAACGTCCTTCACAGTGGAATCACCTATAATCAGTGTTTCAGGCCCAGCCTTCAGCTTC